>OW679202.1:0-497024 GCA_940337035.1 Agriotes lineatus | reverse complement strand
TAGCTCTTCTTCTTACACAATATCACAATATTCTTTCCAATTTTTAATATTTATTTGATCTTCACCTCGGAGATTTGTTTTAAGCCTTTTCTAATTTGTAAGTACAAAATTACATAAATTAAGGCAGAGATTCGATTTTTTATTTTTCCAAAATTATCATATCTAAAACACGTACTGTTTTTATGAGTTGTTTTATGTAACTAATTTTTAAACAAAAACTTGTTCTGGTTGGATACTATTTTTACTGCACCCTTACATATTCTAAATTATCCATTATTTACAATTTAAAAATTCACATTATTATTATAACACATTTGTCAATCGTTACCTTGGCTTATATTTTATTAAAATTTTATGTAACTATTAAATTAACATTCAATCAATACCAAGCTCTCTTCTCTCATTGTCTCAATTAAATTTTTTAATAATGTTTGAAAATTTTTAACTCCAATCAAGATTTAATTATATCATTCTTCCAAGCTTATTTGTTTCAAATATTTCTTTATTAAATTAATTTCACTGCCTCATGTATCATAACAATATATACGAATCAAATTCATAACGATAGAGTCCATTCTTTATATCACTATATTTGTTTATTACCAAAAATCCGTGTTTTTGACTATTCGAGCAATATGCGCACATTTCTTGAAATTGATCATAAGTCATGTCGGTATTAACATGATCTCGGTAGACCTTCTGTAAATTCATGTCGTCCTGCTTAAACAGCACCAGCATGTTAGCATTATCACGAATAAGATGTTTAGTAATACATGCATATGTGACAAAGATAGAAACAGTGTATATTTTTATGTCGACCCCTGTTTGTCGCAAGCAATGTCATCAAAAATAAAAATGCTATTAGATTTAGCTTGGCCAGGTGGTACAATGTTCACACCATCGCTGTATGTATAGTAACCAACCTTAAAAATTGTTTGCAACAACTTACTTAGATATTCAAACTTTGGTTGAAACATCGATTTTGAATATATATGTACATTTTTGAATCGTACTCCATTAGCATATTCTGTTAGCGAAATAACGATGTCTGTTTTACCACTATTCGATGGGCCTATAATGAGGCATCGTATTGTGGAAGGTAACAGCAAGCCATGTTTTCTGCTTAGAGATGCAGTATGATTATCATGATTTTTTATTGGCAAACTATTTTTAGGTTAACTACTCTCATGACGTCTACTTGGAAACTCATACTAAAACTGCTATGCATATCTATATATATTAAGGTCCTAATCGATCAGTTCTCAGTTCTATAAAATGGTTCGACGTCGAAACAGTAAACCAGTCCTTCGCCGACGATGTGCTGGTGTACTCAATACGCTCATTAATAAATTGCCTTTCGAATTGCACACACCAGGATATCAATATTGCGGGCCAGGCACAAAACTTGAAAAAAATCGCACGAGGAGATCCCGGAATTAACAAATTAAATCAAGCGTGTCGTGAGCACGATTTGGCTTATGCAAAACATTCTGATAATATAGAGGAACGACATAAAGCTGACAGAATTTTAGCTAAAAATGCTATTGGAAGTATTAGAGCTTCAGACGCTAGCTTAGGTGAACGTGTCTCGGCTGCAGGAGTAGCTGCAGCTATGAAGGCAAAAGTAAAAATGGGGATGGGAGCTAAAAAGAAAACTGGTAAAAAGAGAAAGAGGACACCTTGCTCCGGAGATACGCTTACTTTCAATCAGGTAGTGAAAAAAGCATGAACTGAATTACGAGGACGACTGCTGCGAGACTTAAGCGATGCTACAAATATTGCAGTTAAGACAATTAATAAAATAAAGCGAAACAAAACTATTAAAACTCCTCGAGTAATACGTATGCCAAAAACAAGAGAAATGTTACCCTCGATTTCAATCTTTGCAGGACTTAGCGCGTTAGGAGCTCTTAGCGGTAGAGCTGCAGGAATTGAAAAGGTGGTTAAAGATGCCCAGTCGGCAAAAAAAAAACAATTAGCAGAGTCTGAAAGCCATAATAAAACGATGGAAGCAATAGCTTTAGGTAAAGGGTAAATCTAAAACCTTATAAAAAAGGATACGGGTTGTTTACGACAAAAAAAACTTGTAATGCAGCTGCCAAACCGGGCCTTGTCAAATATCGACTTACAATCATACGCTAAACGTTTAAAATTCCTAACCTTTGCGGTATTTTTATGAGAGATCATTTACCAAAGCAGGTTCGAAATATAGAATGCAGTATTGTAAATTTGGTTGATAAAACCAATCTTGGTACACATTGGGTGGTTTACATAAAATGAGGGAAAGACGCAATTTACTTTGAAAATTTGGAAACTTACAACCTCCAATAGAAATAATTGACAAGTGGCAAAAATGGCAGCTGTTACCCTATTAAATATAATCATCAGGCACTTCAAACGTATGATTCTGTAAATTGCGGGCATTTATGTCTGCAATTTTTGCACGGCGCCATGTGTTAGCTTCCTACCAGTTTATTGCTTGTAAAACTGCGAGAAAAAACCTGTACAAGCCTGTCCAGACCTGTCCAGACTGGTTAAACTTGCAGATGTGGAGGATGACGTCATCGTTTGAGGATGTACTATTAGTATGAGAGGTCTGAGTTGTACACATTCACATTTTGAAGCAGCAACGATACTATAAATATCGAATGCAGTTCAACCGCTGGACTGAAGATATAGAGAGATTGAAAAGAGATATTGAAATATATTGCAAATTAAAAGATATTTCAAAGGAACTTTTTTGTTTGAAATTAAGTGAGCGGCAGCCAGATCGGAACTTGTTAATAACTCAGTTTAAACACGAATTTGTGTTGTATGACAAAGATCATCAGAAGTAAAAACAGCAGCAAGCAGGTTCACTTTTACCCCATTGTCGAAATTCGTCATTTTATAAAGAAAGAAGATGAGGATGATAAACTTTTATACAGTTACTGGCAGTTGTGCGCACTCGACAGGATGAGGTTTAAGAATAGAATAGATAAAATGTCTCTATTATTAGAACCTATCTTAAATAAACAATTGCAATGTATGCTGAGTAAGGATGTAAAAAGGAAAATATAACCTATTGTATAATAACAGTTGTTTTATCTATAGTAAGATCCTTAGAGGAGGAGGAGAGTGTTAGGCTGATAAGAAGCTTATAATACGATACCTAATATTGATTCGGATAATAGTAAATTTCATTATACTGATATTGATGGTAAACAAGCTGTAATTGAAATACCTCACCGTTCATATGAAGTTGCCGATATAAGTCAATATATTAGACATGAGCTGGGTATGGGTGTAACAAACTCTAAGCCACCCTCTTCTCAAGCGAGCAGTGCTAATGATGAACTAGAAAAAAATACTGTGTAGCACTAAGCAGAACCTGTGCTACATATTAAACCTAATAATATCACGCTCAGGAGTGAAATTAAATCATTTTTAGCAATCGATTTTACTGCTAAAGATAGTATTGGACAGTTATTAGGTTTCAAAGCTAAGAAATTTAAAGCTTATGGTAGATATATTTCCGATAATCCTGTAGATCTATTTAAAGCTAATACTATATGTATTGATTGCAATGTCGTAACTGGTACTTATCAAAACAGCAATGCTGTACACAGAGTTTATCAATTTTTCCCTACAGATCCGCCAGGATTTAAGATTGTAGAATATCCCTCTAACGTTATATATCTACCAATCACTACGAGAATTATTGATAACATTGTCATACAGATACTGGACCAAAACGATAAATTGGTCAATTTCTGCGGAGAAACCATCACGGTAAGGTTGCACCTCAAGAAACAAAATGGTGGTTAGATACAACTCTCAGCAGCAGCAGCCGCAGCAAACATATATTAGAGATGATCAGCTTGTTTCGAACATTAGTAGGCTGCCTGCAGTCGATAGATTAACATCTGGCAATAAACTGTTTCTAAAATCTTTAGATTTGAAGCTAACTGCTAGAAGTGACGGCTAGGGAAAAATCAAAAAGAAAAAACATCTGGCCTGTTATTATAAATTAAATGTTACTGTTAATATTCGAAAAATTTTAATACTCTGTAATATTAAGGGCGCTTGTTTTGCATCAAATAAAAATGACGACTTCTGAAATACGAAACGTTACTGAAACATCTTTTTAAGATAACTCAATTTTCTATGCGGAGAAACATACGCATCAGCCCTATTCTTCTACAACATTTAATAATAACGATGAAATGCGAAAACCTATTTTACATCAAGATGTGTACACTTTACCGTGCAACAGTGTTATATGTTTCGAAGGTAAATTATTAAAGGATGCAGATAGTAAAGCTACTGCAAAGGGATCATTTGCAAATTTAGGCATATCTCACCTACTAGATGAAATTTGATATGAACTTAATGATGTGGTGGTTGATCGTGTAAGAAATGTCGGCATAACTGCAACTATGAAAGCCTAAGTGTCATATAATTCGACTCAAAGTATTTGTTTGGAGAATGCAGGTTGGACGCCTACCAAAACTTCTATTGACGGATTGGTCAATTCAAAATTTCAGATATTTGTCCCCTGCAAAATGTTGATGGGAGTTCTTGAAGACTTTAGAAAAATTAGAAAAATTATACTAAACGTTCGACAAGAATTAGTACTTATTAGAAGCAATCAAGATTTAAAAGCTGTTATTAATACGGTCGATGAAAAACTTAAAATAGAATTAAAAAAATTGTATTGGAGAGTACCACACATTTCGGTAGCCGATGTAAATCGTTTGAAATTATTAAAACACGTTGAGCAAAGTAGTCAGTTGGAAATTAAGTTTAGAAGTTGGAGTTGCACGAGTATCCAGCATTACAACAGAAAACCGACACACTTAGGCAATAAAAAAAGTTAGTCAAGTAGAAACTCCACGTCACATTATTGTAGGTTTTCAAACAGATCGAAAAAATAAAACTGTTAAAAATATGGCCCAATTTGATTCCTGCGATTTAAGAAATATTAATTACACTTTACCTCAATTCCCTATGATAATTTAAATCTGGAATTTGCCAGCAATCGATATGCGCAAATGTATGAAATGTTTGCAGGTTTTCAATCATCTTACTACAAGCATGACAATCAGCCTGTTCTTACGCCTGCACAATTTAAAAGTATAGCTCCACTAGTCGTAATAGATTGTTCTAGACAAAATAAATCATTAAAAGGCGGTGCTGTAGATATTCCACTTGAATTTGAAACCAATACTGTTATTCTGAAAAACACTTCAGCTTACGCATTGATTTTATTCGATCGAAAAGTGAATTATAATCCTTTCACCAGTGACATAAAAATAGTTAGCTAGATACTAGTTCGACTAGTTGTAGACTGATTGTTCTTTCGACAACATTAGCGATGAAATTTATAGATATTCAAGGTTTTCAGTATAAAAATAGCAACTTTATTTGCAAAGAAATAACTGTAGATGATTGTGATACAAATGTTACAATCCATCGGATAGTAGAACCGCCGATACCGTACGAACACCTTTCAAATTTTCTAAAAGATCAAGTGGTTTGGCTTACAACTAATTTGCACGGGTTAGAATGACGCAATAATCATCATCATAACACAATACCCTACGAAAAATTGTCTCTGTACATGGGAGGGGTCATACAAAGTAGTGATTTCATATTTCTCAAAGGGTTAGATAAAAGAAGATGGTTTAAAAAATGCTGATTGGAGAACAAACTGATAATGTAAAATTTGTCGATATACCACCTTGTCCAAGTATAAAACAATTAAAGACCTTGTATAATTATATTAATTTTTGTTCTCATCATATTGCAACACGAGTTCAATGTGCCATACAAAATGTTCACATTTTGCACAGGTGGTATAATGAAAACCATTAATCGCAGTTATCACATCTGCTGTCTACCTGTTCAGACATGTTCAGACCTGTCCAGACCTGTTATAGCTTACGCAAGCACTTCCTGCAGCCGGTGTAAGGTAGGGGAGAATATTATATATAAGAATACTAATCATATCATAGAAATATTAGTTCTATGATAACAATGATGTAGAAAGCTTTTACCGAAGACTGCTTCTCAAATCATAGTTGGGGTCTTGAGTCATGGACTGACGAATTCGTGGAGCCAGGAGGAGGAGGTTATACTCTGGAGTGAGACTGAAGAAAATATGGAGTCTCCTCTTCCATCTCCTCCAATGGGACAACCACACTTCTGGTTGTCTAACATAACAAAGGTGGAGGGCTGCAGCTGTATAAATTGTGCCAACATTCAGGAGTGGTTAAACCCAACACAAAATTTTGAGGGGTGCACACCAGCACCACTACAGCAACCTGAACTGGAACAGGTGTCACCACCACCACCCCCTTCACCAAATCCTTCGTTTCAAGCAACATATAGTTTTACACTTCCTGAACCAACACTGCCTCTAGATGTAAATCCCATAAAGATAGAAATTAAGTTAGGTAATAAACTTATACATGTCATTATTAAAGATTAAAATAAAAGACCTTTTATTTTTAATATGTGTTTTATTTTATTAATATATACATCGTATTTACCCATAAGCAAAACAGAACTTGACAAGGAGAAAGGGGAAATAAATATACGCTTGAATATAAGCTTTATTTAATTATTATACACATCTTATTTATACATCAGGGAAACAGAACTTAACAATGTGTAAGTATTGATATAGTCTTGAGGTGTTGTTGAAGGCCAGGGACCGGAACATGGAACGCTTCTCCAACCAACGGCTTCACCATTTTGAGCTTTTCTGATATTTTTCTCAAGCCATTTAAAAATATCTGTGCGGTGGCGAACAACGCTAGGCTGAAATATATGAGTTATATAGTTAGTGTTTAAATATTGGAACAGGTCTTCTATCAACCTGCTGTGAGCATAATAAGCAGCCTCAAAGACTGCATCATGAAAAAAATATAGATATGGCTGTTGCTCGTCAGTTGCAAATTCGATTCGAGAGCCAGATGATATTGTTTCAATAAGAAAATGCTGCTCGTAGGAAGTAATACTCTGTAGCGATAATTTTGAAAAAACTAAATTAAGATCTGCTTCAGTATTAATTTTCAACTCTCCTCTCCTTACTTCGTTAATAATTTTCCTAATAATATTAACGGCAGCTAACATAGTTTTTAAAATTTCGTTTACGATAGCGGTTTCAACACTTTTAAAGTGCGTAGCCCAAATAAGAGTTTTGCTAGGTATAGCAATACCAATTTTGTGTAATATAAACTTCAAAATTTGCAAGTCGTTACGCCCGATAGCATTACGTAAATGGAAATTATAGATTTCTTTATTTTTAACATACAGATCTTTGTTCAACCACAGTATATCTGAATTTGACGGCAACATTTTGCAGACTGAGATATCTTATACTTTTATCTTTGTCTTTATAGCACATGCTCCTCTCCAACTGCGAGAAATGACGTCATCGCTCGAAGCGTGAGAGAGAGAGCTGGTGTTTATAATGTGCTTGGTGGGCAGTAGCTCCAAGGCAAAGTGTCAGTATACATACAGTTTACTATTCTTTTGTCATCATGTGGGGCCTTTTTTTTTGTTTTAAGGAAATTACGTTGTGAGTTTTTAATCTAATTGTTCTCTGATTGCAAAATACTGTTTCGTTATTAAACAGGCAGTCTCTGTAATCGTCAAATGTAATTCTATTCAAAGCAGCTCTGGTAATACCTTTAGCTTTCTTTGAAATTTTAAATTCTCCATTCAATTTTGCACATAGACCAACAAATTTGGTAATTATTTTACCACTCATTTCGTCTTTCATTAAACCTATTACTTTTTTATTAACTTGTGGAAGGTTATATAGATTGTTCGGAGGATAATCGCTTGTATCAAATTTGTGAATATCTCCTCGTATAAAATCGTATATATTTGGAAGGGTAAAGTGATATATGAAACTATCAGTGTCTGTGTACAGCAGTTTTGCTTGATTACCCATCTTCTGTTTAATATAATTAAAATGAAAATCGTATATTAAAATTTTTGAAATATCTAGGATTGAAAATACAACGTATATTGGCTTATCAAAAACTATTTCCAGCTGATTTAATTCTATAAGTACCAAGTCTTTATCTAAAATAGTACAGCTGTAAAAATTTGGTTTTGATATGTATGCACTGGCTCCATACCTACCTTCCCATTTAGAAATTGATTTTATTGTTTTGTATTTTCTAACATTTTCCATTGTTTCTCCAAATACAGCGTTATTCATAAGTTTATAAAAATCTTTTTCAAAATTATTTTTGGCAGCTTGCCTTAATTTTGTATTTAAATTGATATACGCTTTAAGCTGATTGATTAAATTTTAATATTCTATACATTTTTTACAATTTTTAGCCTTAAACTTACAGTTTGCTGCAGATTGCGATAATGTATTACGTAGTTTTCTTTTTAAATAATGTGGTTGTCAATTTTGATTGTTTAGATGTTGGCGGTGTATAATGGTCAGGACATAGAGGCAAATCTTGGTGAAGATTAAATAAATTTTGAGGGTATTCTAAATCGACTTCATAAATATAGCCTGTTTCAGTATTTTCCGGAGTATTTAAATGATCAATATTAGGAATGTCTAAGTCATTTACCCATTCAAACCCTCCATACGGTAGATATTCAGACATCCCGGCTCCGTACATGTTATTAATATCTAAATACAAGATATAAGATTCAAGATCGGCCTCTACATATTTTTCACCCATATATCGATTATTAGCTTTAGCGTATCGATTCGAACACTGTGCTAACCCTCCTCTAATACCCTTCTCAATGAACAACAGTTGATCTACATCTGTCAGCAGCTCAAGTTTAACTTTAGTAGTTTTCAACATTGCTTGAAATGCCAATCCTGGTGCCGTGTAAAGATGTAGAGTATCCAATCCATACGTTTTTATACAATTTTCTCTAAAATTCTTAAACACATCAGCTAAGAATAGAACATCAACAGTACGATACATATCAGCATACTGTCCTAGAGTTTGCATACTAAATGTGTTTCAAACACGCAGTGCATGTTAATAATGTCTATCTGAAATAGCTGTTCCATGCAGCTGACTGGAAAATTGCGTTTTGTCAGGAAAACTTATCAGTCAACTTTTCAAAATTGTAATAGTAATAATCCAAATTTTTCTTCGCTCTTGCAAAATTTGCGTGTAATACTTTTTAAATTGTTCGGTAAATTTAATGACAATTGTTCTAAACTGCTGGCCATAAATCGAAACGAGTCTAAAAATCTAAAATCAATATTTGTACCATCCACATGCTTTGTAAATGATATAAATTTTTCCTTATTTATAGGCAACAATTTAATATCTTCCATAATCAGTTTTGCTAATAGCTTTATAATAAAATGTTCACCATAACCGCTGAGATTGTGAAAGAGAACGGGAATATAATGTGCATCTTTATAGTTAAGATTACAGTGCTTATGAGCACTACCTCTATACTCACCTGTCTGATTATTGTGATCACGTACACGCACGTCTTTATCGGTGAAAGGTTGTTTACAAATGCAACAGCAAACCAATTTTTGAAACGATTTGTTTCTCTGTTGACTAATATTCATAGGCTGTATATTAATAATATATTAGTAACTTGATAAGGTATAGATTCTAATTCTTTTACAAACTATTCCATACAGTCGGCACCACGATATATATTAAATCGAGATAAACTATCATCATATGAACATTTTAAATAATATGCAATACTAAATGAAACATGTTTTTGATAAATCCCCGCGTTTTCGGAAACAACATTCTGTTCTTTCTCTAAAATACACTCCACATCTATGTAGATTGAAAATTTTACTTTTTCCTGATATTTATAGTCTATTGTTGTACCTTCTTCAGGCATTCTAATTTTAGTTTCATTTACACTATTACAATTTCTAATATGCCTTAAATGTGATTCTTTAGTTACAAAATGATTTAGACAAGTATCACATACAAAGTTTGAGTTCTTTTCTTATGCATCTGATTTCTAACAATCTAAATAAGTTTTTTATCTAACGGAAATGAAACTGCCCTTCATCGTTGGATATCATTAATAAATGTATAGCAACTTTGTTAATTTGAGTATTTTTACTAATACATATGGGCAGTACTGCATTTTTACCAAATTTGTTTTTTCTTTCTAGCGTATATACATTTATACGTAAATCATTCATTGTTTCAAATTTTCATATATCTTTTAATTTCATTGGAAATTCTAGTCCCGAGTACTTTAAGACTTTACTGAAATGCGGATATGAACATATTCTATCAGAACTCTTATTTGCAGGATATAATGCTGACACTACCGACCACAAAAAACAATATTCATCATCATTTTTGACGTTAACTAGAGCCTTTTTATTTTTAATATCTTGAGGTAACTCAATATATCTACCTAATGTTAATGGCGTGTAATGATTTAAATTTACTTTTAAATGTAATATCTCAAGCAAACTCCAACCTAAATCACGTTCTTGAAAACCTTTAAATTTTGTCAACAGCTTATTCTCCACATTTGTCTCATACCACTGTTTTAAATTAGTACCAGAATCAATTTTTTTTTAGTAGCAAACGTTTTTAAATCTATCTCACCACTACTAGGTTTTATAAAATATGCACTAAATACTACATTAGCTTTAAGCATTAAGTTATTTTTAATAACTTGTTTTACTTTTATTGAGAAACTTCTGTATGCATTTGCAAGAAATTCTTGAGGTTCCTTGTAACCTAAATTTACAATCATACCTGTTCCTATTCTACTATTGAAACACGATTCTACATCTTCCCATACTAGGTTGTTCTTTTGCTGCTGCTGACCACTCCCTACACCCGCCCCCTTCTTTGTTAATTTTGCTTTTAAATTTCTTAATAATTGCCGTTGTCCTTTTAATAAACTTAAATTTGCCTCTAGTCTGAATGGATCTTCATTTTTAAAACTATGCTTACGGATAAATCCACTAACAATTAAAATGGTTTTATTTACATGTTTAATCCATTTGTCAGCCTCATCACTATATTTTACAACCCCTATCGCGTCTTTGATTGTTTTTATTGAATTCGAACTTAATTCGGTAACGCTATCTATTGCAGACATGTTCGCATGCGTGCAGTTGTAATACTAACTCTTGCAAACAGCCGAGCCGGTCTATTTATTCATAGTCGCAGCTGATAATGGAGGTCATTAACAGCGTCAGCAAACATTTTCCAAACAAATGCGTCATTCAGTTTAGCAGTTGTGCAGATTTTTCTCAAACAATGGGTTTCATTGTTCAATTTTTGCCAGTCTTGCACATTTCTCAAACATGTCTGGACAAGTCTGAAGCTCTAGACAATAACATCCGGTTTATATGATAATGGAGTTCAGCAAAAATTCCTCCAGACAACAAAGACTTTATTGTTCAATTAATTTTTACAATCGTGCAGATTTCTCAAACAATGGACGTCATTGTTCAATTGGTAGACAATAACATCCTGCAAGTCTCAACATGTTTGCATTCTCAGACGATGACTCACATCCTGTTGAGCCCGGGAAAATTTTGATAAGCGTACAAATCTTGTAAAATTTCAAAATTAAGCATTTAACCCCAAAATTTATCGTGGGAATCTTGTAAAAATTAGACTTTTAATCCCCAAAATTCATCGTGGCAATCTTGTAAGAATTTCAAAATTACACTTTTAGCCACAAAAATTCATTGTGGGAACTGGACCCCGGCTAGGCTCATGACCTTGACCCCGGCTAAACCCGTGACCCCCGGCTAGATCTAGCCAAGTTTCAAACGAATCGAAGAGTCCAATCGAAGTGCGCCAGAATCCCCCTTGCTACACTACTTACGTACATAACCTAAATCATTTCATAACTGTCACCGACTGTCATGTCAAAATATTATTCGAAAATTAACATAAAAACCTACACTTAAACAATGTTACACCTGGTACCTCAATCGTTTCGATTATAAACACTTTTTGTTCTTGGGTAAACATGCGTAATTTAAAATTTGTTCATTTAAAGAACTACTACTATTATAATAATTGACACATTTAAAGTAAATACATCAGAAGCAGATGACTTAATTTTTTTCAAAGTTAAGCTTGATTTCGTTTTCATTTGCTCACTTGTTATATTCGTGCATGTATTTACTCAAACTTCAAAATGGGCAGCTTTAGAACAGTACGAAATATAATTTATTTTTAAATATGAATGCCCAAAGCTATTGGTGCACAATTCCAAAAATTCAATTTTCCTATACCTAAAACAATGTGCATAATTTACATTCAATGTTTTTAAGTTAAATACTGCCTAGAAAACTATAACAAAAAAGCATTGAAAAAGAATAATATTCCATCAAGATGGAAATACATTTTTCGGTTTAAGAAATTTGACAATATTAATTATAAATGTATTGTAAAAAATAAATTATCTTGGAAACCGCAAAAATTCAGCGACTCTCACTGAAAGTAAAAGGAACGTAAAGTACAAATTAATTACAATATAATTCAAATAACAGAGACTGTCAAGATAAAATGATAATTATTAATTAATTATTAAGAACATCGTAATTTTCTAATTTAAAATGTGCAGAGGATTTAAAAGGGCATCTGGTAGTTTTTATAATTTTACATATGTAGTAAGTTAAAGTAAAAAATTAAATTAGAAATTTCTGAATAAACAAGAATTAAAGTCTACGTTACCTACATTATTAAAAAATATATAAATATATGTATCGGTTTATAACATTCCACGTCGTCTTCTAATGCCTAATCGCCACTACGATTTCCATACATTATCTGTAATAAATAATACAAAATAA
Source organism: Agriotes lineatus (assembly GCA_940337035.1). Lineage (NCBI taxonomy): Eukaryota > Metazoa > Arthropoda > Insecta > Coleoptera > Elateridae > Agriotes > Agriotes lineatus. The sequence goes on along the minus strand of OW679202.1, from coordinate 484,222 downwards.
AAGATGCTAAAATCACTCTTTCATTAGAAAGTTAATTTGAATTTTTATTGAATAATAAATACATACATATCACCTAGAACGTAAGTCAACTAGGACTTCGCCCTTGTAGTGTTTTCAATTATTTTAGTAAGCATATGATTCTCAATAACTCTAAGAAAACGGAAAACAAATTATTACAACTGCATCTATAGAAGCAACGCTGCTTATCCTAATAAACATTAAATTTTAGAATTAATTACAGTATTTTATTATGATGACGTATACTTTCTATAATTATTTTTTATCTCAGGAAAACGATCTATGACATCCTTTAAAATATTCAACCAGATGGCACGTTTCTCTGTTTAATACAATTAAAATTGGTTATTAAGTACTTTGTACCCCGCATTTTTGCAACAAGTGCAGTTTAAAGACCGACAATAATGCGTGCTGATAAAGCATACTAATAGCTACATTAACCTTATGGTGCGTCAGACCGTTAGCATCATTCTTTCAATTCAAAACGGCCCTATATCACCTTCATTGTTGGTTACTCTTAAGAGATCATATAATTAAAGAGAAGTAAGAATTGGAGCATTTGCTCTGGAATACCATTGTTCATATGCTACTTTAACATGTACGCATTTTACTTTTAATGCTCATTATGGAAGTCCGCCTTTTCCTGAGGTTATGATAATACACATTTTAAACTGTTGGCAACTCACATATATTGCCTCTATTGTATATTAAAACTATATATATATATATATGTATATATATACATACAGAAAATCTATTTTAATGGTTAACAGAAGAGTGTCGTTACTATGCCAGAATTTAATCATACAGGTCACTTCCATGGTTACAAATGATACCAATAGATTAGAGCGTTTATTTTACGAGTTGTTAACATAGAAAAGATTACTTGTCAAAAGACAACTAAAAGTTGTCTAATGTATAGAACTGAAGAAAAGATACAACTTGTGAGTTGTACCTAGGTATGTATCTACTTTTCAGTTGCATACTTACATTCCGGTATTAGCAAGTACCTAATTTAAATTCGTATGTTAACTCGTAAAATAAACGCTCTAATCTATTGGTCTTATTTGTAATCATGGAAGTGACCTCTGTATGATTAAATGCTAGCATGGAAACTAAACTGCTATGTTAACCATTAAAATAAATTCACTGTATATGTATACAAATAGATTTATTTCCCCATTTTTTGTAAATGTTTCTTATAATATTCTTAAATTAGTATTGTTTTAAAGTATTTACATACAAAGTGGGAAGTTGCCGATCTAGACTAATAGATAATGTAGTCTGTATTGTGTCAACTTGTTTTTGTTTTGGTTTTAATGAAATTACTATTCGCATATAAACAACAAAACAAAGAAAAAACAAAAAAAAACTTAAATATAATATTTGGATGAATTGAATTTATTTGAATCGATTTGGAGAGGATGTATGTTTTTTATTAAAAATGTGTGAAATATAAATTCAGCTTGAAATTTTTTAAATTTAGTTATCGAATGGATTTGTTTTGGAAGTGAGTCCTAAATAAGTTATGGATTTTTGGCTAATCGATTTATTTGTTTTTGGAATGTTAAGTTTATAATGACTAATACTTCTGATGCTGTATACATGATTTATATAATTTATATCTGACTTTTCATACATATAATTTATAGTTTGTAATATATATAGAGTTCTAATATCCGGTAATCCGGCTTCCTGATATAGTTTCAACGTTGGATAAAGTTTTAGTTTTTTATAAATTATTTTAAGTATATAGTTTTGGGTTCTCTGCAAATTTTGTAAATGATTTTTATTTAAACTACCCCAAGCTGTAATGCCATACTTAATTACTGATTCTACAAGACCCACATAAACCATTTTTAAAGTTTTTAATTTAAAGATATCGCGTATTGCATAAAATTTGTATATTAATTTTCAATTTTTTTTTTAATATATTCAGCATGTATATTCCACTTCAAATGTTGATCTAACATGACACCAAGGTATTTAATTAAATTTACTTTTTCAATGTTCACCAAAAATTGTAATTATATTGTTTGTTGGTTGGTCAGCTTTAGTTGCTGTAATTGCTAGAAATTTTGTCTTATTTATGTTCAATGATAATAAGTGCTGATCTAACCAATTCTTAACTATCGCTAGACCTTTTTCAGCTATTTTATCAGTCGAGTGTAAGCATTGAAACGATGCGGGTGCAACGTGCGCGCTCCGATATCAGTGCAAGACAGCTGACCTCAAAGCGATTGATAGCGAAATTTGTGAGTAAATTCGAACATTCGTTTAATAACACCATTAATATTCTATCAAATGTAACGAATATGAATCAGCAAGCGCAAAATAAGCGCAAATCGGGAGAATTAACACCACCGATAACAGATGTACAAAAGCGTTATATGTGGTAACCCACCGAGTTAATAACCAAAAATAAATTTTACTTATCTCCACAAAATGAAAAACAACTTAACATGGATCACCCAATCGAAGCAGATGCCCAAAAAACTACTAGCAAACCCAAAATTCCACCAATTTATCTGCACAACACGGTAAATCATAAGGCCTTGGTAACAGATATCCAGAAAATGATAACAGGCAAGTTTTCAACCATGTGTAGCACGAACGCACTTCGAATAAATTTAGAAAATGAAAGTGATTATCGCACCCTCACTAAATTCTACTCGGAAAATGGAATTCAGTATCACACATTCCAGAACCCTAACAACAAACCTTTATCGGTAGTCATAAAAAATGTTCCATTATCTCTAACTCTAGAAGAAATAAAAGGTGCATTACAAACACTGCCCGTAATTAACGTTACACGATTATTAACAAAAGACAAACGGCCCCTTCCAGTGTGTGCAGTAGCACTGAGTAACAATGATAAAGCTAAAGAAATATTTAACTTGAAAGCACTAGATCACTCCATAGTAACAGTCGAAACGAGAAAGAAGCCATCAAACTTACCACAGTGTCATCGGTGTCAACGGTTTGGACACACCAAAAATTATTGCACCCTCACCCCGAGATGTGTGAAGTGTGCTGGCAACCATAACCACACTGACTGTACTAAACAATTCAACATCAAACCAACCTGTGCCAACTGCGGTGGAGAACATGCAGCAAGCTACCGTGGCTGCAGTCACCACAAAGAGCTTCAGCAAAAACGCATGAAAAATAGGCCCATATTAAATAATTCCCATGTTAACCCATTACAAACGTTCGCAAACAGAGTCAAAAATACTTTAAACAACAACTCAACTCCATCAGCCCCATCAACAGAAGCCTTCCATTCTGAAAATTTTATCAAAGTTCTTCTTGAATTAATAACACCGTATATACCTCAGATTAAGTCATTTATTACTAATACCTTTTTACCACTATTATTTAATAGACCATAAATCAATAAGGGTAATAGAAAATTTAACAATGCTAAACTGGAACGCCAACGGCATTATCAGTCGGCGATCTGTATTTATAGCGTTTTTAGCCAGACACAATGTTGATGTCGCTTGCGTCTCAGAAACACATTTAACAGCATATGATACTTTTAAGATACCAGGGTATTTAGTCTACCGCAAGGATAGAAATGCCACAATAGCATCCGGCGGTGTAGCAATCGTAATTAAGAGAAAACTTGAACACCATAGCGTTGCTGACCTACCTAATATCAGTCTAGAAATTACACGAGTCAAAGTGCGGCTAGTTGATAAGAGTTATCTGACTATTCTATGTACATACAGACAACCAAATAGAAAACTGGTTGAAAATGACTTCAAAACTATTTTTGACACAAACGAGCAAATACTAGTAGTAGGAGATCTCAATTCCAAACATACAACTTGGGACTGCCGAGCGACCAACCCCGAAGGAGTTAAACTCGAACAATTTTCAATAACACATACTTTTCAAATTATGACCCCCGATGAGTATACATACTTTCCTTATCGGGCAGGTCACCAACCAGACACACTGGATATTGTCCTACAAAAAACTTTTTCGAAACAAATTAACCAAACGGTAATAACCGAGCTTAACTCAGATCACCTACCAGTCTTAATATCATTTTTTAGCACGCCCCAAATAAAACATCCTTCTCGCAAACTTATTGATGGCCCAATTGACTGGGAAACCTTTCAAGCAAAGCTAGATGACAACCTTAACAAATCGAACACACTAGAAGTTAAAGAAGATCTAGATGCTGCCACTATCAACATTACGACATCGATAGTAGAAGCTATAAACTCATCAGTAAATTTCTCAACAAAACGCCCAACCAACAACTATAATTATCCTCCTAACTACATAATAAATTTAATAAAAGCAAGAAGCCAAACAAGACACCAGTGGCAGAGAACAAGAGACCCCGAAATCAAGCGGTTGCTGAATAGCATCACACATCGTCTTAAAAAGCAACTGGATGAATTCAGACTAGAATCATACAGAAAATATATTGCAGACATTGGTCCAGGCGATCCAGGAATGTGGAAGACTACCAGACGAATACTAAAGAAGCATGAAGAACTACCTACGCTATCTACTGACAGTAACATATATTGTACAGACGGTGAAAAATCAGAGGCATTTGCCTTCCATCTTCAGCAAACATTTACACCATCGTACATCTGCAACCCCACACAAATGTACTACGTAGTTAACTACATTGAGAGAAATCATCCTGTCATTGCTGAAAACATTGAATCCACATCTCCAAAAGAAATACATCAGCTAATAATGGCTCTCCCACAACGCAAATCACCGGGCCATGATCTTATACCAAACACTGTACTGAAACACTAAGAAGTGTTTAGCATATCTAGCCTCACTTTTTAACGCATGCCTTCGAACTGGCTATTTCCCAAGAACATGGAAACACGCTCACATCGCCATGTTCGCTAAACCTGGTAAAAACAAAGCAGATATTAAAAATTACAGGCCAATAAGCTTGCTAACCACTCTATCAAAACTCCTGGAAAAAATTATTCACATTCGGTTGTCGACATCTATCGAAACTCTAAACATCTTGCCGCCTTTTCAATTCGGTTTTAAGAAAGGACATTCTACTAGCCACCAACTACAAAGAATTACCGAAATAATCGAAACTGGCTTTAAAAATAAGCACTTTACTACAGTAGTTTTCCTTGACATCGCCCAGGCCTTCGACAAGGTCTGGATTGAAGGCCTAAAGAAAAAGATTTTAGACATAAATATACCTAGCTACTTGCAAGCTATAATTTTTTCCTTTCTCGAAGACAGAACTTTTGCCGTAAAAGTCAATTCGTATATTTCTGAAATAAAATGCATATGCACTGGTGTTCCACAAGGAAGCATTTTGGGGCCACTGCTTTTTAACATCTATATATCAGACATGCCAACGCCGACAACAGTATCATTAGCTACCTATGCCGACGACACCGCCATAATCACACAAAGTGCAAATTTAGAAAGCGCAGTAGAAAAATTACAACATGCCACTGACGAAATTAATGAATGGTTCAAGAAATGGAACATCCAAATCAATCCTTCTAAATGCATAAGTAAGATTTTCGCGCTCAGGAGAATACTAGACCCACCCAACATCAAGATTAATGAAACTGCTATACCTTGGAGCCCAAAAGATACTGCTGTTAAATATCATGGAATCCACTTGAACACGCGGTTAACATGGAGCTTCCACATAAATCAAAAGGTTCAAATAGACTACGTCAGCTGTATCCTATAATAAATCGGAAGAATAAGACCCTGTTAAGACCTTTAATCCTGTACGCCTGCCCAGTCTGGTGCAATAGTCTAAAACAAATATAGAAAAATTGCAGCGGTACCAAAACAAAATGTTACGTCTTGCAGTGAAAGTGCCGTGGTACATACGTAATCAACAATTACACCACGAATTAGGAGTATCAACAGTTCAAGACTTCATACATTCATGTGCTAAAAAATTCTACCAAAGTGCGAGTGAGTGCCGTGGAGTGACACATTATAATTTAGGTCAGTTAAATATGCATACCAGACTGAAACGCAAACTACCTCAAGATCTGATAATGACTGATGAAAATAATGACTAGTAGTTTTTAACAAAATCACTAAACCAAGACTCTATAAATAGTCCTGCCATGTTATTGTTATTATGTTATTGTATATGCCAAAAATGTCATGTATAACATTTATATTGTTGATCTGACAAAAACTGGTAATAAAAAAAAAAGCTATTTCATAAACTTGTTGCCAAGTGTGATCATCAAATAGAATTGCAGTGTCATCTGCGTAAGATACCAGTTTTCCAAGACAGCTGATGTTGCACAGACCATTTATGTAGATTAAAAATAAAATAGAGGCTAGAACTGTTCCTTGAGGGATTCCTGTTCTTATAATTTGCGTAGAGCTATTAACATTTTCAATTTTTACCGTTTGCGTCCTGTCTGACAAATAACTTTTAAATAGCTTCAACACCGTGCCCTTAACACCAATACATTCTAATTCATTCAGAAGTATGTTATGAGGCACTGTGTCGAATGCTTTAGCCAAATCTAAAAATATAGCTAGATTTTTTTTAATTATCAATATTTGAATATAAATGGTCTGTTATAGCATTTATTGCGGATTCTGTGCTTGAACCTGGTACAAATCCATATTGATTTTTCGATAATATATTATTGCAAGAAAATTTAACTTAACAATCGGGTTTTTAAACATTTTTCAAATTTTTTTGCAAATGTATTGATTTGACTAATGGGTCTGTAGTTTCCAGGTTCTGCTTTATCTCCATTTTTGTAAATGGGTGTAATCTGTGCTTCTTTAAAATGACTGGGTACTATTCCTGTACTAAATGTGAGGTTGATAATATGTAACAGTGGGCGAATAATTTCTTTGTGTGTAATTTGTTCAAGTTTTCTTGTTATTTTATCAGGACCAGGAGCGCTATTTTTTGTAATTGACTAATTGTGCTGATTAATTCATTTTGTTTTATGGGGTACAAAAACATTGAGAAATTCTTTGATTCACTATTAACAGTTTGTGTTTTGGTAATTTTACTAGCCTGTGTTTCACCAATGTTAATAAAAAATGTGTTAATTATATTAGCAATTTTTTGTTTATCTGTTTCTAGTTAATCTTCGTGTGTTATTTCAGTTATATTTTTATAGCGTTTTAATGGTTCGTTAGAAGCTACTGATATTGTACTGTAAATGGTTTTAATACCGAGCTTATTATTTTCTACTTCGTCTTTAAAATATGTGGCTTTTGCTACCTTAATAATTTTCACAGGTTTGTTTCTATAATTTTTATATTCATTTATCAGTATCTGATCTGTATTATTTTTTTAAATGTTTGATGTTAGTTTGTCTCTTTGTTTAATTGATTTTATAATGCCTGATGTGACCCGCTCTTTAATTTTAAAATTTTTCCGAGGTATTTCATTAACGGTTATATTTTTTATGATTAGATTTTGATACTTACTTACAAATTGGGTCGCTGCAATTTCTGAATCATGACAGTTCAATATATCTTCCCACCTTTCAGATTTTAATTCATTATTTAAATTTTTGTAGTTTACTTGCATTCGTGTTTGCTTTGGTTTTTGTCGCTTTATTTAAGTGTCTGGAAGCTGTAAATTAACAATTATTGGGTAATGATCAGTAATTGTAGAGAGTAATACGGCGCTTGAATAATTAATCTTTATATGGTGCTGTGTTTTAATATTGATATGATCTATGCAACTCTCAGTCGTCTCGGTTACCCTTGTTGGATCTTGAATAGTTCTTACAAAATTAAATTTGGAGAGTACATTGCAGTATTCACTTACACCTGCTTTTTCTAGTTGCATAATTTTTGGTATATATATATATATATATATATATATATACATATACAGTGTGTTTCACTTTTCATGGGGACGGTCATGTATCACAGAAAGTACCTAACCAATTTTGTTCAAATTTGCAAGGAATGTATATACCCTTAGTGCCACCTAGGACACAAGGACACATAAGAATGGGTCCATAGGCGTCCGTGTAGGACGAAAATAAAGGGCTATTTTTTCACAAAGTATTATTTGCGATTTTTTCAGGCCAAATTTTTTAACATAATCTTAATCCGCGCATTTGAAAACCTTTGTGGCCAAACTTTCATGCAAAAAGTCTTATGGGTTAGAAAGATATTTAAACGCAAACTTGAAAAATACTGTTCATTTATTTCGTCATTTTTCGAATAATAGCTGAGTTTTAAACATTACCTTAACTGTTTTCGTTTTTCTAAAGTGTGATTATCGCTAAACTATATACAGTATACTCATTTGTTTTCTTAAAAACCGACTACCAAAGCTACTTGATCAAAAGGGAATAAAGTGTATAACATTTGTTATTCTAATTCCAAGTAAATTATTTAACAAGAATGAAAAAACTTTATGTGTTTGCTATAGCCACACTTTAGAAAAACGAAAACAGTTAAAGTAATGTTTAGAACTCAGCTATTATTCGAAAAATGACGAAATAAGTGAACAGTATTTTTCAAGTTTGCGTTTTAATATCTTTCTAACGCATAGGAATTTTTGCATGAAAATTTGGCCATAAAGGTTTTCAAAGGCGCGGATTAAGATTATGTTAAAAAATTTGGCCGGAAAAAATCGCTAATAATACTTTGTGAAAAAATAGCCCCTTTTTTTCGTCCTAAGACGGACCCCTATGGATGGTAGTTACGAAAATAAACTCAAAGAAAAATGTATAAGATATTTTGAAATATAATTTTTATTAAATAAAAATGGAAATGTGTGCAGAATTTGTATAGTTGTATGGTTGATATACAAATGGGGGTGTTATTAAGAAATTTACGAGGTATTAAGGATGGAGACTAAATAGTAATATTCTAAAATACTCACAATCGGTGAAGAGATTGTTAAGTGCTGCGAATTATATTAAAGGAACTAGAGAACGACAAAATTGGATGGAATTGGATTTATTGACTGACGTGTTGTACAGTTACATGTTCATGTTATGTCATTGGTGGTTGCATTGAAGTAAGGAGATTCAGCTAGAGCGAGATTTGTGGTAGTACTGCCGGGATTGTACCATGTCGGAGGAGATTGCAGAATACTGAAGGATATCTAAGAAAGAAACAAGATAAGAGCTGTTCCAGTTAGAAACTTGAAACTTACCAGATTTTGTTGAAATTGATAGAGGGATTGAAGCCTGCATCAGCAGTGGTATTGGAATTGGTTGACAGGTGTATGCTGTAGGTGTCAGGCTAGGACGACATTGGAATCTTTTGGGAAGCAGGAGGAGCTCATGTGTGGAGTTGTGCGAGTGAAGCTGAATAAGTGACACGGTTTGTTAGAAATTAATATTAAAACATTTTAAAGAAAGATCAATCAGTAAAATACAAAAATACAAAGCAATATTTAATTGAATGAATTGATTAATGTAAAAACACAATTGTCGATACCTGGTTTATTGAGATTTGGAAGTCGGTTTGACAACTAAACGTCATTAACTGTAATGTTGACATTCAATTAATAGATAGAGATCTTGATTTGGCGAACCACCTGAGATAAGAGAACTTGATTTATTTTTATTAAAGAATTATTATTGAATTTGAAAGGGCATCACGTTAATAAAAGTATAGCTTTATATAGCCACATCATAATAATATATATATACAGGACGACAAATTTTGACTGGGAAAGGGGTTTAGCCAACACCGATCTCAGTACTCGGGCAAAGGTTTCCAAGGGCTATTAATGGTTTGTTGAAATAAAACCACTTGATGCTAAGGCCAACGCTTCGGTTATTTATTTTTAACCATTTTCAAGACCTGAAGAGAGGTTTACAGATAAGAAGCGTTGTTTGTACAATGTAATTAAGATCTTAACTAATAACTTGTAGTCAAGAACCATAAAGGCACATGTAAATCACAAAACATGCGACAAGGTTTTAAATTTACAAAAGCAGCAATTGAATGAAGGTAGCATGTTACACACTAACGTAAAGCTAGATTTCTTGCGACCAGGTTACATATTAAATTCACACATACATTTAAAATTAATTAATTACTACAAATTTATTGATTTTTGGCCATAATGGATGTCAATTGATAAATTGTTTAAACCCGACAAGGAATGCGAGAAAGTTATAAACTTTGCAGGTGTCAATTGTTGGGCGCGCATGCGCCTTACGATCGCCGTCAGTATCATACCAGGGGCGTTCAAAATGGAAAGGCACAAAAATTCATTTAAGGGTAATTATTTAAAAAGTTTCTCGCATTCCTTGTCGGGTTTAAACAATTTTATCAATTGACATCCATTATGGCCAAAAATCAATAAATTCGTAGTAATTAATTAATTTTAAATGTATGTGTAAGTTTTAATATGTAACCTGGGGACAAGAAATCTAGCTTTAGGTTAGTGTGTAACGTGCTAGCTTCGTTCAATTGCTGCTTTTGTAAATTTAAAATCTTTTCACAAGTTTTGTGATTTACATGTGCCCTGATGGTTCTTGACCACAAGTTGTTAGTTAAGATCTTAATTACATTGTAAACACTTCGCTTCTTATCTGTAAACCTCTCTTCAGGTCTTGAAAATGGTTAAAAATAAATAACCGAAACGTTGGCCTTAGCATCAAGTGGTTTTATTTCAACAAACCATTAATAGCTCTTTGAAACCTTTGCCCAAGTACTGAGATCGGTGTTGGCTAAACCCCTTTCCCAGTCAAAATTTCTCGTCTTGTGTGTATATATATATATATATATATATATATATATATATATATATTCGTTTGGTATTTTCGATACTAAGTCGGGTTGTCGGTCTGGTAATTAAAGAAAAGACTATTTAGTCATGTCCAAGCTTTCGAAATTTATTTTAATTTCTTCATCAGGGATATAACAAAAATCTTAGTAACAATTATACTGGTCAACATAGAGTACGGACGACAACCCGACAACTCATCCCTTTCCTATATATATATATATATATGCAAAACGTCAAACTCGTCTCCGAGAGCATACGTCGAGACGAAGAACTGGCCTCATTTTTGAAGGCCAGTACGAAAAATCGGAGGCGACTAGGTATTCCCATGTATAAGTGTTCCATTCAACAGATGGTGCAACAAGCATCGATTTCATAGATTTTATGGTGGAGGTGAGTTTGACAGTACACATATTCAGTTATACAGTTCAGTTGGTAGAGGTTATTCTAGATGGCGTGACCATGTAATACACATATACACCTAACAAGGTGCGCCAGTAGTACTCGCCTCTATCTATGAAACATACTGTTACGCCTCAGAGACTTGGCAAATGCGCAAGGGGGCTTATCGCTAGTAATGGATTTAAGTAAATACAATACAACCGCATGTCACTGAACATTTAATACAGGATCCGTCAACGATACGGGGTGGGAAATATCTTTAAAACTAGGAGATTTACATTAAAATAGCTTATATAAAAGTTGAAGGTACGAAAGTGTTGCATCAATCACAAACTAGGTTTAGAAAATAAAAATCCAGCCATTGCTGACACAAAAACCGAGAAATGCTGGAAAAATTAAATCTGAAAACCAGTTGAATTTAGGGGTGTTAAATAAGCTATTAGGCGAAAGTTTATTGAAAGAGTTTTTAAGAAATACAGAGATACATAGCGTGCTTCATTTACTAAGGCAAAATCATTAAATTTGCAAATTACGAGTGTAATAACCTGGTTTTCTTATTGAGTTATTTAATTTTGTGCCGTGAATAAGTACCACTGTTAATGAACTTTTTAGTCCCGGGCAGTCAGATGCCAGGGTTCAATTTACTCTCTCAAGTATATAGAAAAGTACACATAACATCAAAGGGATTTATTTTATATACCTATTTACATTGTAACTTAATAAAATTATTTCCCGTATTCTGTACAAAATAATATGATTTCTTCTATCTTGTACGTCTGGCGGGCGGACAACCCTTTCTGCTTCACGAGTTGTACGGGTTGCGGATCGCTAAAATCACACACGTACCGCTGTAGTGGCTTGCGTAAACGCCCTCTAACGGCCAAGACTGTAAACAGAAAAATTCGAGGTTAACTTTGTTTATATTGGACGAACATTGTAAATTCGGGTACAATCTTGTTTATTTCAGGGGCTGTGCTTACAAATAAACGTGGGGCGAACGCCTGGCTTGCCCCAACCTAATCCGTAGTGCCGAATAGCTTCTATTGGCAAGTGAAATGACAGTGTATCAAATTCGTTTAGAAACGGTGATAACCTTCAAAGTTACTAATTAAACCACGGAGATTTTAATTGTTAAGTTAAAGCACTACGGATCTGCTCAGGACATTTATAAACCAGGACCCCTCCAGGTGAGTAAGGCTCTGGATTCTTATTCCAAAACTATTTTTGCGGCGAGCTTTGCCGGTGCCGTGACCTTGACTTCGGGATAACTTTATGTGGTCAATTTCGGGATTTGAAACTTTTACTTGGGTGTAAAAGCACTCGCAGGGGGTGCATGAAACCAATTATCAACTTTCTGAGTGGCGAGTGAAACTCTCTGAGGTTTTACGAGTAAGTTTCGTGTTTTGACTCAATACAGGTTTTGGAATTATTGCTAGAATAAAGAGTGAGGCCCTTTTAAGTTTTGCGAATGAGTTGGGTGTTGGTTCTTGCGACTAGCGTGGAGGGCTTTGCCTGAAGGGCTTTAAAATAGGGGAAAGACAAGTCTGTGTCCTAGGAGCCGTTTCTACGGGCTGAGATTTGTTTATAACAGATCGCTCTGGTCGTTATCCACGAAGCCCTAAGCGATCGTTATTATAGTAAATGCCGCGAAGGTTTTACAAAAATCGAGATTTGTTTATAACAAGTCGCTCTGGTCGTTATCCACGAAGCCCTAAGCGATTGTTATTATAGCAAATGCCGCGGAGGTTTTACAGAAATCGAGATTTGTTATAACAAATCGCTCTGGTCGTTATCCACGAAGCCCTAAGCGATTGTTATTCAAGCCTGGTACAAGAAAATTTTCTACAGGAATTTCTAGTCGCAGGAACGAAGTGCTTCGGATCGGTTTCAGGAACTAGGCCCCATAGGGACCTAGAGCTAGACGCTGTTCAGGGACGGTGGACGTAAGCTCTCTAACCGCGTGCGTTATCTATTTATACTATACCATACTCTTTATCAGTGCTGGAAATTTGGAAGGGATGCGCCGGACGACGTCCTGTCGATGCGGGCGCAGAACGGTGCTTTTGTCGTGTTATCAATTTTCTCGCGCTTTGGCGATGTTTTCTAGGTGAATGTGACGGAATTTTAGCGGGACGAAATTTGAACGCATTCCAATGCGTAGAAATAATAATTTCGGCCGGAGCTAACGTCACACATGCCCCTTCCTACGGAGGAAACAGCCGGTGGATGGAAGTCTTCTTCATGGAGCTACCTCATACGGCTCGGAAAACACCTGGGGATCTCGGAATTATCGACACACAAGTCAGACAACATACATTCTAAAGTTATGGGAGTAACCGGCGCTTCTTCTGGCAGCGTCTACGGGGAGCTTGTGTTCTTATCGAACTTTCAACTGGGTGAATACAGAGGTTGTGGTTCCAACTTGAACTCTTTCAGGATTTCTCGGCGGGGAAAAACAAGCTCAGAAAACTAGGGCAAGAAACTGCTTCTGTGCAAGGCAAACTTTATGCAGTTTTCGGTCAACAGGCGGTTGTCGTGACATTAATTTCCACCTGGATCTTTACAGGATTCATTTTCACTTGAAACATTCGGTAAAATTTTCAGGTTGTACTCCGGGGCGGGTTGCATACAATTCTACGGGTTCATGCTCTACGAATGGGCGTCTTCTTATAGGCACCAAGGCGAAAACGTGATCATTCTCAGGAGACATTCAACATCATGCATGCAATTAATAATACTGGCGGGTACAACGGTCATGGCCAAGACTGGTAATCTTTCAGAATTATCTGAATAAGCGGAATGAAATTTCCTGGACTGCAATCAACCACGTGAAAGCAGTTTCAGGCTAGATGAGACTAAAGATTTCGCGGTATCGAATCGTTTGTCTTCTCATCCGTTCATTCTACAGGCTCATAAAATTCTACTGGGTGCATTCTAAAACAAATGCTACTGACGGATGCTGAGCTCGCGGTATCGACTCGCATTCATACAGGTTTTGTTCAATCGTGGGAAATTTTTAAGGTTACAGGATTAACCGACTTTCTCACAATATTTGAACTTTATCTGGGAGAAATTAGTAGAGGTTGCGGAGACCAACTTACAATTTCAATTACATTTGTGTATGTTTGCAGGTTACCTCGGTTCTGCGAAGATGGCTTCGACTTTGAAGGTCTCGCACTGGACGTGATTTACCTGGAGGGTTCGCGTTCCAAACACTTCTAGCGAGGGAGGTTGCGCTGCAGGATAGCACGATGCTCCACGTCTCTTGTAGCTGGCTGTACTTCTCAGGGTGAAGCTGTATACCAGGAGACGTCTCGGGAGGAAGTTTTTATGGAGGGAACTTACGAAATCGGGGATGATCTGGACTCCAAAACGTAGTACTGTGCTCAAAGCTGATTTCCGGACTTCAGCTGGGGCTTTTGTACCTTCTGGAATCTTTGTGACCACCTGGAGGCAACCTAGTTGCGTGGATGCCCTGGCCTTCGACGATCGGAATTTTGCAACGGCCTGGACTTCAAACAGGAGCCCTCTATGGGCTGGATTTCCTCTTTTCCATACTTGGAATCGACACCCTTCTGGTGGTTTCTAGATTTCTGGTGTTGGACACGCTGGTGGCCTCGATGGGGCCGTTTTCCAACATTTCTGGAGGTAGTTTCAAGCGGTTCTAGCGGCGGTAATATCTGGTTCTGGTATATGTCAGTGAACATGGTTTGTACAATATTTAAAATAATTAATTATACTTTAAATGATAACTAATTATTTTTCAGGTAAATAAATTGCTCGAGCGCCATCATTCGGATTTGCTGGCCTGGCTGGTTGTTGGGGGCTCTAAATTCTACTTGACTATATACTTGAGATTACGTCCCTGCTCGGGCGCCATGTAATAACCTGGTTTTCTTATTGAGTTATTTAATTTTGTGCCGTGAATAAGTACCACTGTTAATGAACTTTTTAGTCCCGGGCAGTCAGATGCCAGGGTTCAATTTACTCTCTCAAGTATATAGAAAAGTACACATAACATCAAAGGGATTTATTTTATATACCTATTTACATTGTAACTTAATAAAATTATTTCCCGTATTCTGTACAAAATAATATGATTTCTTCTATCTTGTACGTCTGGCGGGCGGACAACCCTTTCTGCTTCACGAGTTGTACGGGTTGCGGATCGCTAAAATCACACACGTACCGCTGTAGTGGCTTGCGTAAACGCCCTCTAACGGCCAAGACTGTAAACAGAAAAATTCGAGGTTAACTTTGTTTATATTGGACGAACATTGTAAATTCGGGTACAATCTTGTTTATTTCAGGGGCTGTGCTTACAAATAAACGTGGGGCGAACGCCTGGCTTGCCCCAACCTAATCCGTAGTGCCGAATAGCTTCTATTGGCAAGTGAAATGACAGTGTATCAAATTCGTTTAGAAACGGTGATAACCTTCAAAGTTACTAATTAAACCACGGAGATTTTAATTGTTAAGTTAAAGCACTACGGATCTGCTCAGGACATTTATAAACCAGGACCCCTCCAGGTGAGTAAGGCTCTGGATTCTTATTCCAAAACTATTTTTGCGGCGAGCTTTGCCGGTGCCGTGACCTTGACTTCGGGATAACTTTATGTGGTCAATTTCGGGATTTGAAACTTTTACTTGGGTGTAAAAGCACTCGCAGGGGGTGCATGAAACCAATTATCAACTTTCTGAGTGGCGAGTGAAACTCTCTGAGGTTTTACGAGTAAGTTTCGTGTTTTGACTCAATACAGGTTTTGGAATTATTGCTAGAATAAAGAGTGAGGCCCTTTTAAGTTTTGCGAATGAGTTGGGTGTTGGTTCTTGCGACTAGCGTGGAGGGCTTTGCCTGAAGGGCTTTAAAATAGGGGAAAGACAAGTCTGTGTCCTAGGAGCCGTTTCTACGGGCTGAGATTTGTTTATAACAGATCGCTCTGGTCGTTATCCACGAAGCCCTAAGCGATCGTTATTATAGTAAATGCCGCGAAGGTTTTACAAAAATCGAGATTTGTTTATAACAAGTCGCTCTGGTCGTTATCCACGAAGCCCTAAGCGATTGTTATTATAGCAAATGCCGCGGAGGTTTTACAGAAATCGAGATTTGTTATAACAAATCGCTCTGGTCGTTATCCACGAAGCCCTAAGCGATTGTTATTCAAGCCTGGTACAAGAAAATTTTCTACAGGAATTTCTAGTCGCAGGAACGAAGTGCTTCGGATCGGTTTCAGGAACTAGGCCCCATAGGGACCTAGAGCTAGACGCTGTTCAGGGACGGTGGACGTAAGCTCTCTAACCGCGTGCGTTATCTATTTATACTATACCATACTCTTTATCAGTGCTGGAAATTTGGAAGGGATGCGCCGGACGACGTCCTGTCGATGCGGGCGCAGAACGGTGCTTTTGTCGTGTTATCAATTTTCTCGCGCTTTGGCGATGTTTTCTAGGTGAATGTGACGGAATTTTAGCGGGACGAAATTTGAACGCATTCCAATGCGTAGAAATAATAATTTCGGCCGGAGCTAACGTCACACGAGCACTTTGTATAGTTTTAAAACCCATCGAGGAAGAGGAGAAATAGTTGACAATTTAACGGTATTGGGTATACAGTGACCGCCAAAAAGTCGGCATCATATGAGAAAAAAAAATATTTTAGATTTTTCAAAAAACTTTACACTCAGTAATTTGTGCTTGTCTAAAAACCTATTTAGTCCCTATCATATATACCGAGTGACGATTATTTATTTAGAAAATTCCGTTTTTCGAAATTGTCAAAATATAAAAAGTGCTATTTTTCGGAAATTAAGTAAGATTGCAATGAGATGTGTTTAGAGTGTGTTAATTATTAAAAAATAATATAAAATGTTAATTGCTCCTTTAGATTTTGTATTATTTACTGAAAAGTGATATGTTCGCATACTTTTTACGTTTTTGATGCAATGTGCTTTTTAGGAGAAATATTTTTGAATGATTATTAATATCTATTTAAATCGCTTCTAAAAACTCTAATCTTGTTAGCGAATCAGGGCCGTAACTAAGCAAACGTTTATTGGAGGCAAGCCACGATTTTTGCGCCCCTCAGTACAAAAACGATATATGTGACAAAAAATACTAATGCTACTGTATGACTTCTGCATTTATCTCCGGATATATGATGTAATGTATTCAAACAAACAGGTAGGTATTCAAAAATAAATCCAACATTTTTTATTGAAACATATAAAAAATAAACAACTAAATGTTAAAATAAGAAAAATACAATACAAATAAAATGAGAACAGAAAACAAGATTAGAAAACACAATTCTAATTTAAGAAAAAGTACATATTATTATGTAGTCAGCAGAACATTTTGCAAATCCCTATATATAAACATATGGAGTACCCAAAATACGAACGCCACTGCGTCATTTATAGCGCAACGATAAGCATATGCATTTATCAGTGAACACGGGGTCAAATCTCACTGGCTGCAATGTTTTTTTTAATTTGCAAATTCATGTAATTCGCTTTACTAAGTGTTTCTGTATTATTAGCAGCATTAAGGTATTTTTACTTAATTTGTAGAGAATTTTGAAGACTTCAACCATAATTCGATCTAGCAAAAGTTGATTTTCTTGCAGCGCGCTTTCTGTATTAAAGACGTTAAAAACGTTTTTTTTAAACTTTTTTATTTTAAAATGCAAAAATTATTCTAATTAGAATAAGACCACCCATGTGGTGCGTTCAAAAACTAGTAAGGACATATCAATATGTTAAAATAATACAATATAAACAAATAATTACATATTATTATGCGTAGTAACATGTGAACGTAGAATAAGGTTCTGTATTCACAGCCACACTGTTTTGTAAAAATCAATATATTTAAAACGCGAAGTTTTTTTTGTCAGCTCGTAGTATAGCCCTTGCATCAGGCCAATTTTGATAATTCTTTTTTTTTAATAAGAGCTACCATCGGGTAGGGTCGCAGAAGTATTTAATTTGAATAAATTCTACCGGGAAAAAGATTGTAGCGAAAAATACTATAGTAGTGGAACAGGTAAGCTCTCAAAATCCCTCTGTGGTATTCTGCTGATTGTTGCAATGGACAAATGCATCAGCAATGAGCCCAAAGCAGTGAATGTACCGAGTGATTTTTAAAAAACTCAATTGCAGCAGGCCCTGTATAACCTGAATCAGTTGGCAATACTAAAATGTATTGAATGTATATGTCAAATTCGAGGTTAGCAGGTTAGCTTTTGCGTCAGTCTGTGTCAAAACTGACGAAAAACCTAACTAATCTGGAATTTTACATAGACTCACAGTGTTACCAACAATACATTTCAGTATTTCCAACTGATTCAGACTATCCAGACCCTCCTGCAATTAAGTTTTAAAAAAATCACACTGTATATGTAATATCAGTGGACCTGCTCCAACAGTTGTTAAAAATTGAAGTTAGTTTGTCGCCACTGCTGTATTAAATTGTTTTAAAAATTGAAACATTTTTATAGTTAGAATAAGGCCATCTATGCGGTAGGCTAACAAGCTAATAATTCTAATGTTTTGATTGATATTGGTAAGAACTATAAAATAAATCTGGTAGACATATAATATTTACTTTGTAATTCGTATTATTATATCTGTAATTAGCATTATATTTATTAATTTATTTGCAAAATTGGCCACTTGCTTATTTATTTTTTATTAGTACAAAAGGATTTTTTCAGTGCCATAATAGCGCCCCTTGCCGCTTGCCTATACCTAGTTACGGCCCTGTAGCGAATTACTGTTACAAAAATCCTGTAAACGATCTTTTACAGTTGTCTGAATGAGAAGAATTTTTAGAACATGTAGGGTCAGTTGGGGTAATTGTAAAAACGGAGTAATTGGAAACGTCAATTTTACAACGACATCTTTCTTCATAGCGGTGTTTGGGTTCCAAAAATATTATGTCCTATGGTTATAGGTGCTGTGGTATTGATTTGACAGTGATATTCTCAGTTTAGCGGTTGTCGGTGAATGTGTTAAGTCGATGTGCAGAAAAAAGTTGTGAAACCATTTGAAAGTGTGTAATACATATTGTGTAAAATTATTCAAATTGACGAGGTAAGATAATTTCAATGGCGTAGCATGTTTGTAAAAGTCGCGAGTAAAGTTATCAGATGCGAATTTAAGGTTAGAAAGCATGCGTTACCAAGTGACGCCATGTTTACATTTCCCCCATACATTTAAATGCATGGGGACATTTGTAAACAAAAAAATGGGGTAATTGTAAACAGCTCTTTTTTTGGTTTTTACAGCTAAAAATGGTCCGGACCTACATAAAGAAAAAACCTGAGCCAACCTACACCTTAAATGATATTGAAAATTCTGTTTTTGATGTTCAAAATAAGAATTTAACTTACAGAGCTGCAGAAGGAAGATAATATGTACCAATATCGGTAATTTTTCATAGAATAAGAGGAAGAAATGTGCCTTTAGGAAAAAAAGGTGCTCCAGTTTTATCCATAGCTATTGAAAGTGAACCGGTAAAATGTTTAATAGCCAGGGCTCAAATGGGCTATCTTTGTGACATGCAAGAATTACTTCAGTTGGTTGCTGAATATGTTCAAATAAATAATATAAAGTCACCGTTTAAAGAAAACCAACCTGGCCAAGACTGGTATTCATGCTTTATGAAAAGGCACCCACGACTCTCACTAAAGAAGCCCGAACACTTACAAAAATGTAGGAAAACCGCGAGGAAGCCAAATATTATTTATGATTTTTATAATAAATTCAAGCAACTTTCCGAAGAAACAAAAGTTTACCTAAGCGAGAGTGTTTAATATTTAATGCCGATGAAAGCGGTTTCAATAATGATCCATCCCGAATGCGAGCTATAGGTGAAAAGGGAAAGAGTTTAAGCAGAGTATGTGGTGGTTCAGGCAGAGAGGTAACAACTGTTTTAGCTTGTATATCTGCAGATGGCGGATATCTTCCACCACTTATTGTTTTTAAGGGCGCAGCAGTTCAGGCAAGGTGGACATCAGACAAAGCAAGTCCAGGAACAGTCTATGGTGCTTCGACCAACGGTTGGATGGAAGAGCCACCGTTTTTTCATTGGTTTTCTGATGTATTTATTAAACACCTTACAGATGTTCGGAAATCTAATGCTCTTCCAGAACAAACTGCTTTATTATTGTATGATGGTCACGCTAGCCATTTCAGTGTGCATATTATACAAGCTGCCATTGATAACAATATTAAGCTGATGAGGTTTCCAAGTCACCTTACTGATCGACTCCAACCTTTAGATAAGTGTGTTTTCGGGCCCATTAAAACAAAGTGGGAGAAGAAGTTGGTTGAGTATGGTAAAACTCAAATGGGAAAAGGTACATCGCGGCTCCCTAAAAGCAAATTTGTGGAACTCTTGACAGATGTATGGAAAGAAGGAATGGTGGCTTCTAATATTATAGCCTGGTTTGTTACCACTGGTATCTGCCCAGTCGATCCTGCACGGTTTCCTGAAGATTTGTTTGATCGAGTTGATCTTGAAAGTTATAAGAGAATGAAAGGCAACCCAGAAACTCCAACTAATTCGGAAGGTGTCTCTGATGATAAAAATAATGATACCGTTTCACAGTCATCTGCTAACTTGGCAATTGAAACTGTAATAGATATTCACGCTCCTGTTATACCCGAAAGTCAAATTATAGATATATTCGCAAAAAAGCTAGTAGATTGTAATACTCTACCTATGACTGCGTGTCCGTCAGTAAGCAAGAAAGTAATAACACGACTAAATCAAACGAATTATGGGGAAGTGCTAACGACGGCAGATATTTTGTTAAAATTAAAAGAAGCTCAAACTTTAAAATAAGCTAAGCTGGCCAAGAAAAGAACCAAGAGTAAGAACTCAAAGGTAAAGGCCTATGAAAAAACGAAGAAGGATTTGCCAATGAACTTGACGGAAGATGAAGAAATAGCCAGGAAAAATTTGAAGGTAAAAAAAGAGAAAAAAAGAGAAAAGATTTGTCTGAAAGTGAACAAGACTTAGAAGAACTGGTAGACAGTGAGTCAGATGTTGACATGACATTGGAAGAACTTATTGAAGCAGAAAGCGTACAAGAAGTCGATTATCAAGATCCTGCGTGGGGCGAAATAACAACAGGCAAATATTTATTAGTTGATTTTGTTGGCGGCTTCAGAAAAAAAACTCATTATCAATATGTGCGTGTTGTGCAGTCAGTTGATGACAGTGATGGAGATATTTCAGTAATGGGTTTAAAGGCTTGCAATTCAACTAGAAAGGAATTTACTTTAAATGAAAAAGACGTGTCTTCCATTTAATTCGACCAGATCAGAGCTGTCCTGCCAAACCCTGTGATGATCTACCGCGATCGTAAAGATATATATATATATATATATGCAAAACGTCAAACTCGCCTCCGAAAGCATACGTCGAAACGAAGAACTGGCCTCATTTTTGGAGGCCAGTACGAAAAATCGGAGGCGACTAGGTATCCCCATGTATAAGTGTTCCATTCAACAGATGGTGCAACAAGCATCGATTTAACAGATTTTTTGGTGGAGGTGAGTTTGACAGTACACATATTCAGTTATACACTTTAGTTGGTAGAGGTTATTCTAGATGGCGCGACCATGTAATACACATATACACCTAACAAGGTGCGCCAGTAGTACTCGCCTCTATCTATGAAACATACTGTTACGCCTCAGAGACTTGGCAAACGCGCACGGGGGCTTATCGCTAGTAATGGATTTAAGTAAATACAATACAACCGCCTGCCACTGGACATTTAATACAGGATCCGTCAACGATGCGGGGTGGGAAATATCTCTAAAACTAGGAGATTTACATTAAAATAGCTTATATAAAAGTTGAAGGTACGAAAGTGTTGCATATTACTAAAATATTTCTGATTATACAGGGTGGCTCAAAAAGTGTGGCGAACCAAAGTTATTACTCTATATTTAGGAAGCTTAAAAGCTTTGCATTGAAATACCAATAGTTTTAATATAAATTTGTATGGGTCTAACATGAACTGTTTTGGAGATGTTACCGATTTTATGGACAAAATGCTAAACTTCAGGCAGCTGCTGTAGATACTGAAATAAAAAATAAAACATTACGTTTTTTGTGAATTGCCTTTCGAGTGTAAAATGGTGATTCTCGGCATTCATACTATACAAGGTGTCTGCAAATTTAATGATTTCAAAGGTTTTTAAAGGAAACGCACTACACATTTTAGTATTTTTGAAATGTCCCTTTAAAGAGATTTATTTTGATATCTTACTGGATAACTCTGAATTCAACTGTTTTCCAACTATGCGAGTGTGAGTATAAGAAAACAGTGTAAGGCCCCTAAAATGCTTTATTTAAAGGAATCACAAACTAGGTTTAGAAAATAAAAATGCAGCCATTGCTGACACAAAAACCCGAGAAATGCTGGAATAAATTAAATCTGAAAACTAGTTGAATTTAGGGGTGCTAAATAAGCTATTAGGCGAAAGTTTATTGAAAGAGTTTTTAAGAAACACAGAGATACATAGCGTGCTTCATTTACTAAGGCAAAATCATTAAATTTGCAAATTACGAGCACTTTGTATAGTTTTAATACCCATGGAAGAAGCTATTGGGTATACAGTGACCCCCAAAAGGTCGGCATCATATGAGAAAAAAATTATTTTAGATTTTTCAAAAAAACTTTACACGTCAATAATTTGTGCTTGTCTAAAAACCTATTTAGCCCCTATCATATATACCGAGTGACGTTTACTTATTTAGAAAATTCCGTTTTTCGAAATTGTCAAAATCTAAAAAGTGCTATTTTTCGGAAATTAAGTAATATTGCAATGAGATTGTTTTAGAGTGTGTTAGTTTTGATTAACTGAACAATCTCAAGTCCAGAAAACACATATTTTTTTTTAACTTTAGCTTTAGCTTTTTCAATTTTTTAAATATTTTTTAGTTTCGCATACCATGACCTAATATTGAAATTAAAATTTTTTATGTAACGACTTTCAAGATTTATAATTGTAAAAAATAATATAAAATGTTAATTGCTCGTTTAGATTTTGTATTATTTACCGAAAACTGATATGTTCGCATAATTTTTACGTTTTTGATCCAATGTGCTTTTTAGGAGAAATATTTTTGAATGATTATTAATATCTATTTAAATGGCTTCTAAAAACTCGAACCTTGTTAGCGAATTACTGTTATAAAAATCCAAAAATCCTGTAAACGGTCTTTTACAGTTGTCTGAATGAGAAGCATTTTTAGAACATGTAAAGTGTATAAAGAAAAATCTTCTCATTTAGACAACTGTAAAGGAATATTTACAGGATTCATTAAAAGGGTTAGATTAGAGTTTTTATCGAAGAAGCCATTTAAATAGATATTAATTATCATTTAAAAATACTTCTCCTAAAAAGCGCATTGCATCAAAAACTTAAAAATTATGCGAACATATCACTTTTCGGTAAATAATAAAAAAATCTAAAGGAGTAACTAACATTTTATATTATTTTTTACAAATATAGCCTAAATCGTTAGTCTTCACATAAAAAATGTCAATTTTAAAATTAAGTTTTGGTATGTCTTCTTCTTCTTCCTCTTAATATAGGCTAAGAGCCTGTGACTTTCACACACTTGAGTGCGGCTTTATAAGCCGTCTTAATCCGGGGCCGGGGTAGATGGCTAGCCTAACCCCTTGAATTAAGGAAGAATGCCCTCGCAGGGGTCACGACCATCAAAAGTGTTCGTATGATGGCCGGAGAGCGTACGAGGTTATCAATGCCCTGGTGTGGGGCTTGAACCCACTACACTGCTGGCGCCACGCAAGCACCAGCCGGCCACAAGCTGTTGGTATGTGAAATTTTGAAAAATATTTAAAAAATTGAAAAATTAAAGTTTAGCTAAAGTTAAAGAAAAATGTGTGTTTTCTGGACTGGAGATTGTTCAGTTAGCTAAAACTAACACTCTAAAGAAATCTCATTGAAAACTTACTTAATTTCCGAAAAATAGCACTTTTTAGATTTTGACAATTTCGAAATACGCCATTTTCTAAATAAGTTAAAATCACTCGGTATGTATGATAGGGGCTAAATAGGTTTTTGGACAAGCACAAATTATTGACGTAAAACGTTCTTTGCAAAAATAAAAAATAAAAAACTTTCCCATATGATGCCGACCTTTTGACGGCCACTGTATAATTTTGATGTGTTCGTTTGTTTTTTTTCAACGTCTGATTTCATTTGATAATACTCGTAGAATCAATTTATTCAGAATTTTTAGTTTTTTCGTGTTCATTATTTCTTGTATCTACATTACGGGATTTGTATTGTCTAAATCTGGTTCTTTGTTCTGTTCGGTGGTTTTTGTTATCCCTTGAATTAAAGCATCTTAATTTTTAGTTTTTACTTGCCTCGTCTAAAAGACGAAGAACGTATTGTAATCGATAAAAAATTACCCTCTGAGATTTCTTCAGATCTTCACTTCCAGGGTCCCTAGATATCAAAGAAACGCTTTTTTCAATTCCGTCTTTTGCCGGTATAACTCTAAAACTATTTTTTGGAGGAAGACGATACTTTGCATGCATATTATATGTCTACCTGGCATGAAACCGAGAAAATGTCGGGTAAATATATACAGGGTGAGCAAATAAGAAATATTAAATTCTTTCTATTTTTGCTTTAACTCAAGACTTATTACTTAAATGAAAGTAATAATTTGCACATATCTCAGGTTTTTGCACTTGAAGAAAAAAGGCATATTTAGACACAACATATAGGTACAGAGTGGGCACTAAAAAAATTGTTGCTTATTTTGCTTTAACTTAGACTCAGATAAAATCAGTAATTTGCACATAGCTCAGGCTTTACACTTGACGAAAATGGAACCCAAGAGATACAAGATAAATGTTGTAAGAGTCAAAAAGGGGCAACAAATAGTGTGTTCTGTTTAATACAGCCATGCATTGCACAGATCCGAGAGATCCTTCACGGATCAGTGGAAGAAACGCGTGGAACTGAAATCGCATTTGCAGGTGATGTAGTTCGAATCCCATCACCGGTAATGTTATTTGCAAGTTGATGTAATTCGCATTAGCAAATGTTTCCTTTTATTGTTTCAGTATTATTAGAAACGTGAAGAAACTTTTACCCCATATTTTGATAACGTTCTCTTTCATTGAATTGTTTCCTGTTACTTCCAACAGCCGCCTAAAGTTAAGCATTTTTTTTGCATAAAATCGTTAATATCTCCTGAACCGTTGGCGGTAGATCCATACAAATTTATATTAAAATTATTAGCATTTCAATGGAAAACTCCTTGTAAGCTACCTAAATATCGAGCCTTCTATTTAAAAAAAGTAGGTTTAGGTCACCACTCTTTACCTACCATTTATAATCATGTGATGTGCACCGCCTTCGTACCTCGTGGAATTTTTATATATTTGACTCAGATGCCCAATTTGTTTAAATGCCGAAATGAATTTGGTCAATACTGTAACTGAGCAAATTAATTCGGCAATGGGACGACTTTAGGTCTGAGTATTCCATTTTGGCAAGTGAGCGAATTCAGCATCTGACAGTACCTATATATATGAACTTTATGTCACTCTCGTAGTTTTAGAAATATCTTTGTTGCCGGCCCCTGTATAGTAGCCCATGCTTCGATTACCAAAATTCAGTGTTGTTAATTCTGTGAGCGTACGCCGTTACCGTTAATTTTTCAGTCTTCGTATTATGCAGCTTGTTCTGGTATCCATATTTTTCACTAAAAGATAATCAACACTATTGATCGCATGCCGTGCCCAGACGAAGTTGGCTAATGTAATAGATTTTCGAAATATAACAATTCAGTTTTAAAAAATGATTGTGGCAGTTTTGTTGATTGTTTTTTCTAAGAATTGTGACTCATTAATTCTTAACTCAAATATTATATTGCATATTTCAGTAACTACAGGGCAACTGATTTTATTAAGCTATTTGTAGTAATATAGCTATGTTAGGTACCCACAAGAGTTTATTAACACACGCAGAATGCCATCCGCGCGATGTTTAGATACGTTATCACGTTCGCCGTGCCAAAATCCGAAAACAAAACGACGCGCTACTTTTATTCCCTCGGCAAAAGGTGCAACAGAACGGCAACGTTGCTGGAGGTGAGTATGTCGATTGTGTAACACGGCGATATACAATGGGAGGCCACATTGTAGCAGTGTAGTCGGAGCTGTGTTGCTATTTTGTGTGCACCATTTTTTTGTATATCTCAAATATCAAAATTCCTTACCCCTCTCTTGATGCTTCTGTTACGAAAACCTTATTTAAGAGATTGACGAGGAATACACATGGAAAAACATGTTCCTTGACATGGAGGCGTGGGTGTCTGTCATATGTTCGGAGGCAAGTAAGATAGCCGTGCATATATATATATATATATATCTGTTTCCTGGATGTATAGACCTATTTGAAATGGCTTAAATCTGTATTATTTTCGATTTATTATCATCATTAGTGCTAGTGTTCCTTGACATGGAACATGTTTTTCCATGTGTATTCCTCGTCAATCTCTTAAATAAGGTTATCGTAACAGAAACATCAAGAGAGGGGTAAGGAATTTCGATATTTGAGATATACAAAAAATAGTGCACACAAAATAGCAACTCAGCTCCGACTACACTACTACAATGTGGCCTCCCATTGTATATCGCCGTGTTACACAATCGACATACTCACCTCCAGCAACGTTGCCGTCCTGTTGCATCTTTTGCAGAGGGAATAAAAGTAGCGCGTCGTTTTGTTTTCGGATTTCGGCACGGCGAACGTGATAACGTATCTAAACATCGCGCGGATGGCATTCTGCGTGTGTTAATAAATTCGTGTGGGAACCTAACATGGCTATATTCTACTAGGTACGAAGGCGGTGCACATAATAATAATAATAATAATGTCTTTATTGACTTGCAAATATAACAATAAAAATACATTCGTTACATAAAAAAAAGAACAAGTCAACCTCGAGGCGAAGTTCAGTTACCCCAAAGGGCTTCTGGTCTTCCACTTAACCTAGCAAAACAACTGCAAAAATATATTTATTTAAAATAAAAGTAAAAAAAATATACGAGTGAATTATATAATAAACCTAACTTTTAAATGTAATACATGGTTGCATATACCATAACCAACTACAAAAATACTGGTACTATGTTTCTGACAAAATGTAGGTGTTTTGAAGTTTTTTGAAGTTCGCACTTAAATTTTTCGACTGAAAGATTCTTTAAAAAATTGGGTAATGCATTGTAGATTTTAGTTATATTATAAGTAAAGGAACGTTCAAAAATTACAGTCCTGTGGATTGGTACAGTGAGCAAACCCCTGTGTATAAGATTAAGTGTATGAACGTCTGTTCTAAAAATAATTTTGTTGTAAAGGTAAGGTGGCGTATGGCTTAATATGATTTTATGGTATAAAACAGAAGCATGCAGATGTCTGCGATCAGACATATTTAACCAGTTTAATTCTTTTAATTTATGCGTCACACGATCAAACTTTCTAATGCCATAAATTAACCGAATACAAGCATTTTGAAGAATCTGTATCCTTCTCGCTGTTTTTTTATCTAAACATGGTCCATAGACTGCGTCACAAAAATTAAACTGGGACAATACCAGGGACTCTGCAATAATAGCTTTAGTTCTGATGTTTAAAATGTGTCTATTTGAATAGAGGATTTTTTAATTTGCATACGCTTTTCCGATGCAAATATCTACGTGCTGTTTGAATCTCAGTTGACTATCGATTTGCAAGCCAATATTACGAGTAACATCTTTCAGTGGTAGTATGGCATCACCAATCTTTATATTTATTTTATGATGATACTCATCTCTATCTTTATTCCTGCCGAACAACATTACTACATTTTTTTTCGAATTTAAATTCAAACAGTGGATTTCGGATGCTTTGTTAAAAATTTTAAGGTCTTGGTTAATATTGTCAATTGCAGTGTCTATATGATTAACGTTAAACGAATAGAATAATTGAGTATCGTCTGCATATGTATGTGATTTGCCATGAACCAATAAGTGAGCTAAATTACTTGTATATATTATGAACAACAGGGGCCCTAGTATTGAGCCTTGGGGGACTCCGCTATTGACTTTAAGAAGTTCAAAACATTCGTTGCCTAGAATTACAAATTGTGATCGATTGTTCAAGTAATTCTGAATTAATTTAGAGGCATCATTACTAAAATTTAAGTATGTTAATATAGCACTGAGAATCTCATGATTGATCGTGTCGAAGGCCTTTGAGTAGTCTAGTAAGATCAAAACCGCTAACATTCCAGCGTCGATTGCTTTGAATATATCGTCGGTAATGTTTAAAAGAGCGGTTGTGCAGCTATAGCCTCTTCTAAAGCCCGACTGCAGTTTTGGAAATAAGTTAAAGTTATTAAAAAATGCTCGAATTTGAAAGTCAATGACCTTTTCTAAAATTTTTGACATGCTACATAATAAACTTATAGGTCTGAGATCTTTTAATTCATTTGGTTGATTTACTTTAGGCAAAGGAATTACTTTCGCGATTTTCCATTGCGATGGGAAAACATTGTTAACAAGACAAAAGTTGATAATGTGTGTTATGTACTGCAAAATTAGCGGGGTGCAAAGTTTTATCATCCTGATATTAATATTATCAACACCAGATGACAAGGATTTAATACTACATATGATTTTATAGATTTCTTCTTCAGTGACGGTACTAAATTTAAATTTAGAACTAATCCCCTGCTTTCTATTATTTAGATAAAAAGCAAGAGTTTCTTGAAAATTTAAATTAACTGCTAGATTGGAATGAATAAATGATTGGTTAATTTCATTAACACAAAAAAGTTCGGGAGGAATTTGCTTTTGTTTGGATTTGTTGTAAATGTCCATGTCTCTTAGTTCTTTCCACATACCCTTCGAGTCCTTGTGATGCAGTCTATACTCAAGATAAGCTTTTCTCTCATTCCTGCAGGATGTAGTAACAAGATTTCTTAAGGATTTGTAATAATTAAAGTGGTCAACCTTCTTTGTTTTCTTGTAACGTTTATAGGCTTTATCTCTAAGAGACATCATAAACTTGAGAGTTTCTGTGACCCATAGACAGTTTCTTTTTGAAAAACGAGCAGATTTTATTGGAGCATGAATGTTAAACAAATTAGTGATATGACTAATTAGGAAGGTGCGTTTAGAATCAATATCAGGCATGTCCATCAAAAGGTAAAGCGGTAAAGACTGTAAGTCCCTCTCAAATTCAGCATGATTAAATTTAGAAAAATCTCTATACGTTTTAAATACAGGCAAAAGTTTAGGACGGTTAATGGAAACGTTGCAGAAAATTAAGTCATGATCAGACAAGTTATGCACCGGTTCTACACCATGATTCGTAATCAGTTCTTTATTTGAGGTTAAAATTAAGTCAATTAGCGTGGATGTCATTGGCATATTTCTCGTTGGCTCATCTATGACTTGAAAAATATTATAAGTATCTAGAGAGATTGTAATTCGTTTGCATTAGCACTGTTTGATAACATATCGATATTGAAATTACCGACGCAAACTATTTCTTGGCATGTAGATATCATGTCGGATAAGGTTTCCTCCAGCACTTCAAAGAAACTATTGATACTTTTATTGGGAGGTCTATAGATAACTCCAATACCAAGTGAGATTTGTTGAGTTTTAATGATTAACCATAACTGTTCAAGAGATTCGTTATCAATGACATTCACGCGTTGAGCGTGCAAAGTATTTTTAACATACATACCAACGCCTCCTCCCCTAAGTACGTCTATCTATCCGGAAAAAATTATAACCAGGTATATAGACCGCATCGTCAGAAATATTTTGAGTTAACCAGGTTTCACTCACTGCAACAATGTCGTAATCCCCATTGGCGAGAGAAGCGTCTTAAAATCTGTAAACTTTAATAACAGGGAACGAATATTTAAGTGCGATATTGTTAAATTCATTGGACTATTATTTTCTTAATGATAGACAAAAATAGTAATCCCAACAAAACAATTAACGAACCCCTGCAACTAATACTGGGTAGGTAACTATTCTTTCGAAAGAAACCTACGAAATTATTAAAACAATAATTAATTAAAGTTTAATAGAACAAAGAAAACAAGTAATCACAGAGTAAATTACAAACAGTTCGTTAACTGTTCACTCGCTATCAAATTATAGTACCTATATAAATTTTATATTTGATTATTGACAGAGTCAGGAGGTCAGGTGACAACCACGTTGCCGATTACAACAAACAAACAAAATAAAATAAAGTCTCTGCAATTTGATAAACACGTGCAGCCAGACGTGTAAAATTAAAGATTATTTTAATCGCAACAACAGAAATTTTATGTATTGTACACAAATTCAAACCAAATCGAGGTAGTTACGTATGCGTTTGATTGCACTGCCTACTTTAGCGAATACGTTTCCGTTATTCGTCCACACACACTTCACACCATATTTTTTTGCAGCTTCTTTAAGTAGATCCACAGTAGTTTTAGTAAGGTCCTCCCTAATAACTATTTTTGTGCCTTTTAACTTTTTCTTATTTGTATAAACAGAGTGTTTTGTATTGCGGCTAATAAATTTGACTATAATGGGCCGATGTACGCCATCCCGACCAGGGAGGCGATGACTGTAATCGATGTGTGCAGGCGAAATGTTTAACCCCAGTTTTTCATTACACAGTTTTGCCACAATGTTATCTGTGTCTTCATTAGGTATCTCTGGAACGCCGAAGATTCTGACACTGTTTGCCCTCGTATATTGCTCCAGCGCTTCTGTTGAAACGGTAACTTATTGCTTAACCCTCTCTAGTTCTTTATTGGTCCTCACAAGTTCTTCTTCCGCCTTGGAGAGTTTTTCTTCCAACTGGCCAATCTTATCCGCGTATACCTTGAAGCGATCCTCATACAGGCGATCGAAGTTACACTGCAGTTTTGATTATAAATGGTAGGTCAAAAAGAGTGGTGACCTAAACTTACTTTTTTAAAATAGAAGGCTCGATATTTAGGTAGCTTACAAGGAGTTTTCCATTGAAATGCTAATAATTTTAATATAAAGTTGTATGGATCTACCGCCAACGGTTCTGGAGATATTAACGATTTTATGCAAAAAAAATTCTGAACTTTAAGCGACTGTTGTACTAAGTAACAGAAATCAATTCAATGAAAGAGAACGTTATCAAAATATTATGGGGTAAAAGTTTTCCATTGAAATGCTAATAATTTTAATATAAAGTTGTATGGATCTACCGCCAACGGTTCTGGAGATATTAACGATTTTATGCAAAAAAATGCTGAACTTTAGGAGGCTGTTGTGCTAAGTAACAGAAAACAATTCAATGAAAGAGAACGTTATCAAAATATTATGGGGTAAAAGTTTCTTCACGTTTCTAATAATACTGAAACAATAAAAGGAAACATTTGCTAATGCGAATTGCATCAACTTGCAAATAACATTACCGGTGATGGGATTCGAACTACATCGCCTGCAAATGCGTAATAGGTCTTGAGTTAAAGCAAAAATAGAAAGACTTTAATTTTTCTTATTTGCTCACCCTGTATATATTTCTCCGAAATTTTCTCGGTTTCATGCCAGGTTGATATAGAATATGCATGCAAAGTATCGTCTTCTCCAAAAAATAGTTTTAGAGTTATACCGGCAAAAGACAAACGGAATTGAAAAAAACGGTTCTTTGACATCTAGGGACCCTGGAAATGAAGATCTGAAGAAATCTCCGAAGGTAATTTTTTATCGAGTACAATACGTTCTTCGTCTTATAGTAAAGCAAGTAAAAACTAAAAATTAAGATGCTTTAATTCAAGGGATAACAAAAACCACCGTTAAATTAATAAATTTAAATCCCTCCGAACAGAACAAAGAATCAGATTTAGACAATACAAATCCAGTAATGTAGATACAAGAAATAATGAGCACGAAAGAACGAAAAATTCTGAATAAATTGATTCTACCAGTATTATCAAATGAAATCAGATTTTGAAAAAAAAACAAACGAACACATCAAAATTATACAGTGGCCGCCAAAAAGTCGGCATCATAGGGGAAAGTTTTTTATTTTTTATTTTTGAAAAGAACCTTTTACTACAATAATTTGTGCTTGTCCAAAAACCTATTTAGCCCCTATCATACATACCGAGTGATTTTAACTTATTTAGAAAATTGCGTATTTCTAAATTGTCAAAATCTAAAAAGTGTTATTTTTCGAAAATTAAGTAAGACTTCAATGAGATTTCTTTAGAATGTTAGTTTTAGCTAACTGAACAATCGCAAGTCCAAAAAACACACATTTTTCTTTAACTTTAGTTAAACTTTAATTTTTCAGTTTTTTAAATATTTTTCAAAATTTCTCATACCAACAGCGTGTGGACGACTTATGCTTGCGTGGCGCCAGCAGTGAAGTGGGTTCAAGCCCCATACCCGAGCATTGATAACATCGTACGCTCTCCGGCCATCATACGAACACCTTTGATCGTCGTGACCCCTGCGAGGGCATTCTTCCTTAATTCAAGGGGTTAGGCTAGCCACCTACACCGGCCGCGGATTAAGATGGCTTATAAAACCGCACTCAAGTGTGTGAAAGTAACAGGCTCTCAGCCTATATTAAGAGGAAGAAGAAGACATACCAAAATTTAATTTTAAAATTGACATTTTTTTATGTGAAGACTTAGGTACCATTTATAAATGTAAAAAATAATATAAAATGTTAATTACTCCTTTAGATTTTTTATTATTTACCGAAATGTGATATGTTTGCATAATTTTGAAGTTTTTGACGAAATGTTCTTTGTAGGAGAAGTATTTTTAAATGATAATTAATATCTTTTTAAATGGCTTATACGATAAAAACTCTAATCTAACCCTTTTAATGAATCCTGTAAATATTCTTTTACAGTTGTCTAAATGAGAAGATTTTTCTTTATACAGTTTACATGTTCTAAAAATTTTTCTCATTCAGACAACTGTAAAGGATCGTTTACAGGATTATTGTAACAGTAATTCGCTAACAAGGTTAGAGTTTTTAGAAGCCATTTAAATAGATATTAATAATCATTCAAAAATATTTCTACTAAAAAGCACATTGCCATAAAAACGTAAAAATTAGGCGAACATATCACTTTTCAGTAAATAATACAAAATCTAAACGAGCAATTAACATTTTATATTATTTTTTACAATTATAAATCTTGAAAGTCGTTACATAAAAAATTTGAATTTCAATATTAAGTCATGGTATGTGAAACTGAAAAATATTTAAAAAAGGAAAAAGCTAAAGCTAAAGTTAAAGAAAAATATGTGTTTTCTGGACTTGAGATTGTTCAGTTAATCAAAACTAACACACTTTAAATCAATCTCAATGCAATCTTACTTAATTTACGAAAAATAGCACTTTTTAGATTGTGACAATTTCGAAAAACGGAATTTTCTAAATAAGTAAACGTCACTCGGTATATATGATAGGGGCTAAATAGGTTTTTAGACAAGCACAAATTATTGAGTGTAAAGTTTTTTGCAAAATCTAAAATAATTTTTTTTCTCATAAGATGCCGACTTTTTGGCGGTCACTGTATACCCAGTGCCGTTATATTGTCAACTATTATATCTCCTATTCTTTGATGGATATTAAAACTATACAAAGTGCTCGTAATTTGCAAATTTAATGATTTTGCCCTAGTAAATGAAGCACGCTATGTATCTCTGTATTTCTTAAAAACTCTTTCAATAAACTTTCGCCTAATAGCTTATTTAACACCCCTAAATTCAACTGGTTTTCAGATTTAATTTATTTCAGCATTTCTCGGTTTTTGTGTCAGCAATGGCTGGATTTTTATTTTCTAAACCTAGTTTGCGATTCCTTTAAATAAAGCATTTTAGGGGACTTACATTGTTTTCTTATACTCACACCCGCATAGTTGGAAAACAGTTGAATTTAGAGTTGTCCAGTAAGATATCAAAATAAATCTCTTTAAAGGGGCATTTCAAAAATACTAAAATGTGTAGTGCGTTTCCTTTAAAAAACCTTTGAAATCATGACATTTGCAGACATCTTGTATAGTATGAATGCCGAGAATCACTATTTTGCACTCGAAAGGTAATTCACAAAAAACGTAATGTTTTATTTTTTATTTCAGTATCTACAGCAGCTGCCTGAATTTTCGCATTTTGTGCATAAAATCGGTAACATCTCCAAAACAGTTGACGTTAGACCCATACAAATTTATATTAAAACTATTGGTATTTCAATGCAAAGCTTTTAACCTTCCTAAATATAGAGTAATAACTTTGGTTCGCCACACTTTTTGGCCATCCTGTATAATCAGAAATATTTTAGTAATATGCACTTTCGTACCTTCAACTTTTATATAAGCTATTTTAATGTAAATCTCCTAGTTTTAGAGATATTTCCCACCCCGCATCGTTGACGGATCCTGTATTAAATGTCCAATGACATGCGGTTGTATTGTATTTACTTAAATCCATTACTAGCGATAAGCCCCCGTGCGCGTTTGCCAAGTCTCTGAGGCGTAACAGTATGTTTCATAGATAGAGGCGAGTACTACTGGCGCACCTTGTTAGGTGTATATGTGTATTACATGGTCGCGCCATCTAGAATAACCTCTACCAACTGAAGTGTATAACTGAATATGTGTACTGTCAAACTCACCTCCACCAAAAAATCTGTTAGACCGATGCTTGTTGCACTATCTGTTGAATGGAACACTTATACATGGGGATACCTAGTCGCCTCCGATTTTTCGTATATATATAGAGTACACTTTTGTTTATAGTTTTGTATGGTGGCCTCTCACCGATAAAAAAGTTTTTTAATTTTTCTCGAAAATTTTCTTATGTAAGGGCATAAAATATTTATATTGTTGAAAAGAGAAAAAAAACCTCTACCAGAAAATGTAAAAATTATATACAGTGTCATTTAAAAAAATCGCATGTGACGTCACCACTCTGAAACAATTGAAGATAAAATTTTTTTGATAGTGTTAAAATGTAGGTTTTTATGTGCCATTTGATTTGATATAAGGTATATTGGGTCTAAAATAAATAATAAAGTAGCTAGAAGGCGGGGCCTTTTTAATAGAACAGACGGTATATTATATAATTCGTTTGGTATTTTCGACAGTCTCAATAATAGGGAGAGAAAGGGTGAGTTGTCGGGTACTCAGTCTGGTAATTGAAAGAAAAGGCTTGTTTATGTCATGTCGAAGCTTTCGAAATGAATTTATTTCTTCATCAGGGATCTATAAATGCATCTGGATAGATATTTAAGGTTATGTTTTTTCGCATGCTACTTACATAACAAAAATCTTGGTTTTACATAAACTGGTTAACATACAACAAGGACGAATAAACTACATACTAAAACTACGATGCATGATATCCACAATTAGCTTAAAGTGATTAAAACATTACAATTAAGTCAGAGGTTGGCATTTACAATCAAGCTGATACAACAGGAATTTTAGTACTGTGATTCAAGGTAACTAAATATGTATGGTGGGAAATTTGGGTTTTTTAATATACAAGGTGGATTAAATTAATGAATTGCATTGACGTATTAATACTACTAATGTGATTATTACAATTGTTATTAGTGTTATCTAAGCTTAATATGTATGAATAAATGTTACTTAGGTCTTCTATAGCGGATTTTAAATTTAAGGTATTGTTATTTTTGAAAATGTTGACCATCTCAAGAAAAAGGTGGCTTTTGTAATGGGATTCTGATTCTAAGGTGTTGACTTCTGTAAAATTAATATGATGTTGTGTTTCTTTACAGTGAATAACTAGTGCACATTTATTTCTTTTTTACTTGCAGTCACTTCTGTATTGAGCAATGCGGGTTTTTAACCAGTTGAATGTCTGTCCAATATATATTTTGTTGCAATCTCCACATGGAATGGAGTAAATTACATTTGCACTGTTGATCACATGAGTTCTATTTTTAAGTTTGGAAAAGTGTTTGCCCACGTTCTTTAGATTATATCTGCCAATTCTTATGTGATCATTATTTAAAATTTTACATAATTTAGGTGTTAATTATTTTATGTATGAGATTGTTTTGTTCATGATGTCATTTCCAGGTAACTCGCCTAACTGATTATTTACTTGAATGGTAGGAGTACTGAATATTAATTTTGTTAACAGTGTTTTGGAATATCCATTGTTAGACATAATTTCAACAAACCTATTTAAATTTTTTCTTTGTAAAGAGGAGTGTGCTATTTTTAAAATTTTCTTTTTCATGGCCAAAATCAAATTTATTTTTTGGTTTATGGAATGATGTGAAAAATAGTTTATGTATCTGCCAGAATTTGTGGGTTTTTGATACCAATTCAGAATTAGTACATAATTGGCATTTTTAATTACTCTTGTGTCTAAAAATGGAATACTGTTATTTTGTTCGATCTCAACTGTGAATTGAATATGTTGATTGAAACTATTAAAATTGTTCTGAATTTGGTTGATATGTTCGTTTGGTACGGATAAAATTACATCATCTACATATTTTTTTATTAAAGGAATATTGAAGAATAATCTGGGGATGACATCATCAAACAATGTGTCCATAATTATTGTTGCTAAAATGGGACTGAGCCCATTGGGGTGCCAAACATATGTTTATAGAATTTTCCATTAAATGAAAAATACCTGTTATTACATATAAATTTGATGGTAAATATAAACAATTCTTTATTAAAGCTACAGCAATTTTCTATTAATTCCCATTTTTTATTAATTGTGGATATAACCAGATCAAGAGGTATGTTGGTAAACAGCGAGAGAACATCTAGTGAAATGAGCACATAACCTTGCAGTAATTGATAATTATTATACATACTTGCAAATTCAAAAGAGTCTTTAGTGTTGTAACCATTTTTATTTTTGAAGGCAACAGATAGTATGTTGGCTATGAAACTGGAAAGTTTATAAGTAGCCCAGTTCACTGACGATACAATCGGTCTCAGTGGTATGTTATTTTTATGAATTTTCGGCAACCCATATAACTTGGGTGTCGTAGCATTGTGAATCGTCAGGAATTTCGCTGTAGGCTCATCTATACAATAATTATTGTTAAATAATTTCTTGATCACATCATTGTTGTTCTTTTGTGTGGTGAACTTTGGATTACTCCTTAAAGCCTTATATATGTGTGTTGATCCTGTAAGGTTCTGAACACACGGGATTCCGTTTCGGTATGCGGGATACAGAATCTGAGTCTGTTCAGACACGGCGACTGAATCTCAGACCCGGGCCTTCAGTCACTTGCAGTGCCGTGCTGTTATGGACCTAGCATTGCTGTTCTTTGTTTCTGTCGAATTAGTCTAGAAGTGCTGTATTTAAAGTCAGGGATTGGGCTCTACAAAGCTAATAAACTTTTCATTGTCAAATAATGTACGCTCTATGATCGTTGTATAGTAAGGAACGCATTGCTTATTCGATTTAAATAGAAGTTGCAGAAAATCTGCTACGCCTATGATATGATATCATATGTTCTGGCTGGCAAAAGTAGGCGAGTCCAGGCCGTGGTACACGTGGACTCATATCCTCTATATGCTCCGATGGTAAATCGGTATCCGAGATACAGATTTTGTCGCCGGCGGCCGAAATGGAGAGATAACGAAAATTGGCCGCCGGTGACACAGATTTAGACTATGTACATCGGTTTGAAAACGAATGGTATTATAGAGATAAACAGGGGTTTTAGTCAAAATAATTTTGTTAAATAAGCTGGCTGATTGCAAATATCTACGCGTTGACATATTTAGCCATTTACTTTCAGTTAACTTGTGAGAAATATGTTGATACTTGCGAATGCCATAAGCTAACCTTAAACACGACTTTTGAATTCTTTGTATCCTAAGCTTCTCCGAATTCAATAAGTTAGGGCGTAGACACAATCACAGTAATCAAATATTGACAGCACCAAGGCATTACATAAATAAATTTTTTGTTGACAACTTAGAATATGTCAGTAATCAGTAATATCAAGTAATAATCTATTATAACAATTTTTTTAGTCTTATTTACAAATAAACAGGAAATGCTTTTCAGGTTGTAATGAATTCAATTGTAGTAGATGCAGGGGTAACTTATATTATCACGTAAACCTCCGGTAAACGTGAACACCGTTTTAGTTGTATTAACACCGCATTAAACATATCAACGATCTATAACATAAACAAACCGAATTTGAAGTAAGTACATACTGGGAAGCCCTTCGCTCCTGAATATCTACTTATTTAAACTGAAGTACGAAGAAATCATTACTAAGCTTCTAAACGGTTTTGTATCATTTTCAGTTTCGTTTTTATTAAACATATTAGATCAACAGTTTTTAAATTACATCTTATAAGATGTTACAAAAATTACTTCTACATTATGCAAGAAATCAATTATGTTCGATTCGATTGAAATCGATTAATCGAATCAAAGTTAATAACATCATATCGAATCGATCTCCATCTTATAAGCACACAATCTTACTGATTCTACTGTAAATTTTAAAAATACGTTTGTTTATATAAGGAGATTCATCCACATGCTATAGACTATAGATAACAATTATAGTTATTGGGAATTCCAACCACTCACTTCACGATTCTAATCGACTCGCTATTCAAATCGATTCACATTTGATTGGATTAATCGAGAAATATTGATATTTGGGTTAATGTAAAAAAATCGATTGTTTCACTAAAACCCTTTACGACTCGCCGAATCCCCAAGTCTATTTGCGGTCACATTTGAAAGTAATTTTTTCGCGATTACAATACTTCCTTCGTCTTTTAAATGAGGGAAGTAAAAATGAAAATAGAATTGAAGAAAATTAAACCGAAACTGATTTTTTCAGAAACAACTATTTCTATTTATAATTTTCTGTGATTGGAAACTACTAAAGCTTTCACATCACCTTTCATAAACGTGAAGACATTGGAATCGTGAACACATCTGCTTTGTCTTGTACGCGCTAGCGAAAGTCTGAAATCGAAGGTATGATATTTCTAATTTTTTAATAGCTGCACCTACAGGGGTGGTTCACCAATTATTGTTAATAAATAAAAGCCAAATTTAATACCACCAAACTAAGAGTAGGTGTTTTATGTTTCCTGTAATTATGATGACGTCATTGAACACAAATGTTATTTCATTGGATCTTTTACTATTCGGCCACGTGAAGTATTACATTTCAGCTTTCTATAAACGAATAGGTAACTCGTTGACGTTCTTTCAATTTTAAAACTAAGTAATAGTTGCTGAGATCCAAATCTGGAGAATTTTGTGGTGGACCCGATATGGCGAAACCAGCTTATTCTATTGTAGTTAAAAGCATTACTTTTAGCTAGACAACTGATTACTAATAATAATTAGTAATCAATGTTTGTCAGTTATTTGAAGTTCAGGAAAAGCAAAATCAATGACAGTGGCTATTAACTCCTCATTCGTTATCACGCACAAATGAAAACTGGAAATATTATGTTCAGAAATAAGACAAAAATGTATAAACGCTTTTTCAAAGATGTTTACTGAACAAGACAGAGGCTGTCAATTTCTTTTTTATTTTTTCAAATTTGCTAAAAGTTAGATCTTATTTTAATATGGGATTTGGTACACTAATATTTAATCAAATACAATTAATTAGGCCAATTAAAGTAAAGTGGTGCAAAAAGAAGTTACTAAAACAAAATAATAACGTACGCCCTAATAACCTTTTGAGCGAATATATTTTCTTAGACTCCCCAGTACATATTACAAAAGAAACCTTTATTAGCAATTTTTCGAGGTTGGTGAGATATTTTTGTTGATGTAAATATGCTCACTATTTTTTTTAAACAAGCTATTGCAATTTTTAAGATATGTCAAAAATTAGAAAGTAATAAATTGGTCTTTTATAAAGTGAATGATTTGTTTTTGGAGTTTCCCACTTTGCTCTTATTAATTAAAACAGCCTGCATCTCATTAAGTAAGCGTATGAGTAGGTATATAC
This sequence comes from Agriotes lineatus, assembly GCA_940337035.1. Lineage (NCBI taxonomy): Eukaryota > Metazoa > Arthropoda > Insecta > Coleoptera > Elateridae > Agriotes > Agriotes lineatus. Next base: position 443,998 of record OW679202.1, on the reverse strand, counting down.
AGGGTGTCCCGCGAGGAAAGGTACAAAATTTCAGAACGTGTTCCTTAGGTAAATTCGAGTCGAAAATGTTTATATGAACATGGTCCGCAAATGCTTCCTTATCGAAATATGACATTTTTTAAATTTTGCTCCGCCGCACTATGCTAGAAATGTTTATTTAAATACCGATTTACCTGGACGTTGGATCGGACGGGGTGGCCCAGTTTCTTGGCCACCCCGCTCACACGATTTAAATCCCCTAGATTACTACTTGTGGGGACACATGAAGACCTTGGTGTATGTGAAGAAATCACGTACTAGGGATGAACTGCTTCATAAAATTATTGAAGTTGCTGCTGACATTAGAAACAACCGCCTTGTTATCCGGAAAGCCGTCAATCACATTTATAAACGGGCGAGGTTATGCTTACGTTGTGAAGGTGGTCATTTTTAACAATTATTGTAATAATTAATAAAAGAGATTTTTTCTAGTACTTACTAGTAAAATTTTAAAAATGTCATATCTCGATAGGGAAGCATTTGCGAACCATGTTCATGTAGACATTTTCGACTCGAATTTACCTGAGGAACACGTCCTGAAATTTTGTACTTTACCTTGCGGGACACCCTGTATATAGTTATCAAATTATTTCAAATCGAGTTGGCTAATTACATTCTGTGTATAGTGAACCACAGTAAATTAGATCTGAAATGTATTTAACAACTCAATTCGTATAAGTTTATTGTCATAAGGAAACTTATAAATCATGAGTTAGGTACTTCAAAAAAAGAATGCACTTCTCTACTAATCTTGTAGTAGCTGAATTATTCTACACGCATTGTGTATTTCCAGTTTCTCCCTATACGTTTCAAAAATAAGTTGATCAGAATACACTGTAATTTAAATAAGATTCATTCGAAAGCATCACCAGTAAATTTAAAATAGTACAATCTCCAGCAATTGTGTTAGAAATTTAAAATAATTTTTTTTCACAATTAGCATTTGTAGTATTAGAATTGTTACAAAAACGTCTCTATATTGTCAACTTCTTACTTACATTCAAAACTTAAGTACTTCGGCCAGAAAGAGCATAATTTAAATTTTGCAATAACTAGCTCTCATGTTATTAGTTTAATTATACCACGGAGAAAAACAAAGTAAATAATGGTTATTTATAAGCGACGTTAATACATTTCAAACAGTAAAACCTTAAATAGATGCTGAGTTATAAATTTAAAGATGTATTATTTTACAATTATTTGCATTTGTAGTATTCGAATTATTATGCAATCTCTAAATTGTCGATTGTTTACTTTCAATATTTCTGTGATCATCAGAAAAGCACAATTTACAAAATAGTTATTCTTAACCCTCATTAATACGTTTAACAATAGTAGAGCCCCAAACAGATGCAGTTTTATAAATTTAAGATGCTTTTTTATAGTATTCCAATTAATAAGTAGTAACCAATTTTTATATTATCCTTTTTTTACTTTGTCTATATAGTGCTGCAGAAATATATAATTTATTTTTTTTATCTACAAGAATAGTGCATTACTGGAAACAATTACTACCAGCAGAATTATGAACAATAATTCTTAATCATTTCTGCAAACCCAAAGAAAACCTATTAATTGCATTTCCGTGTAAAAAATTACCAATGAAAAGCAGTGCGGTAATATTATTAAGCACTTTCAAAATTCTTAGAATTTCTAAACTCTTATTACAGTTTTAAAATATGAAAGTGCGTACTTAATCATTCACAAGCATTTAAATAAAAAATATAACCCAACAACTAATGAATTTTTATTGTCAGCATTTCCCACGATATCCCCTGTACACCTTTGTTCCCTTCCTACTTAAAATTTGTTATCTTAAAAGAAATCTCTATATTTGCCAAATGTTATGAAAGAACTTATTTGTCATGGTGTTATTATTGGGGTTATTCAAAATACTAAGTAAAGGCAGGTGGCTGTTAGGTAAAACCATTTTAGTTCACCCGCCCCTATGAAAATATAAGCTTAGCAGTTTATTTTCGTCTTGACCGCGGGTGCTGCAACATAGCGCAGTTCTGAGTTTCGAAATTTCGACAAAAACGGCAATTAGCAAATCGCTCTAAAGAATTCCTCTCCAGTATCGGAGCAAATTAATTTAAAAATATTATGACAGTCGTCAACAGCTTATTTGCATACAAGAGTACATAACGAGAAGGTGTATATGAAAACAAGCAGGCGGCATGGGTCAATATTAGCCGAAGCATCTTCATCCTGGGAGTGGTGTACTCGTCTAGAACTTCCTGGGGAGGTCGCTTACAGTAAACACTTGGAGAGGGCTACCATACGCTACACTCTCCAACTTTACCTCTTCGGTCGCTCTCAAAGAAACTTCTAAACGCTTGTTGCCTACGAAATAACATTTTTGGTTTATTTTTTGCTAACGTTGCGCCTTTAGAAATGATGCTAATGTAAAAAACATTTTTAGAGCTTCTTGTTCAATAAGCATTACGCTTATCTGAACTAGATTTATAAAAACTATTGTACAAATAAGTTGATTAGTTCATAAATATTAATAGCTCGTGTTCCAATTTCTTGAAAATGCCAAGACAGTAATAATTATTAATATCAAGAAATTTCTCTGGCATCGTTAAACTTGATTTTTGTCAAAACCAGTATATTTATAATAACGACATGAGTCACTAACATAACTGTAACAACGAATAGTACCGTGATTGGTTAAATAGTCCGAAACTACAGTTACAAATAAATTGTGTTTTGTACTTACACACAAATTATATTTTGTGACGGCTTTTTAGCTGCAACTTTTAAATTTTTCTATTAGTAAAAGACACATATGCTTCTCAAAAGCAGCAAAATAATTATCAAAATCATTAAAACGTTTTCATAAAAACATATTCTCATGATAACGGCAAATAGCCCCCAAATTCTTAGAAAACAAATATATTTTACAAAACAAAACGTACAATTCCAATGGAGATACATGCTACATTAAAAATAGCTATGTAAGTACAAGTTTCCTAGTTACCATTATTTCTGGTTTAGCATATTCAGCGTCAGTGTCACAGTCAGAAACATGCTTATTTATCACGTGGCTGTTGTTTAAATTGGAATAAATTTCTGACTTCATTCAATACTACTTAATAAATTTTTCGTAATTTATCATCAGCTACCTTTCAGTTTTAGAACACAAAATATAAATATTCTTTATCTTCTGTATACAAGATATTTGGACCCTAGCACTACTAAAGCACTCTTTTAAATCCCAATCGAGAGACCACCAGCTTAAATAATGGAGAATGGGGATGATTTGGCCTCTTAATATTGTATTGTATGTGGTCTTTGAACAGAAACTATTTTTATTTGTGTTTTTTTATCCTGGAATATAATTTGACATGTTTTACATCGCTTTCTGAAATAAAACACGATTAAAGTATAAAAATATTGTTTAATCTAAATATTTTACATATGAATTCTAGTTGAATCTACCCATTACTGGGGAAAGTTCAACCGGTGAGTGGTGTAGTTTCAACCGGGTTAAACTAAACTAAAGCTCTGGATTTTATTGAAAATTTTAGTTCTAAAAAACGAGTATCATAGTAGTACTAAAGTAACAAATGAAATAAAAAATTGTTAACCTTTATCTTGTTTTTACATTTAAAATAACATTTTTGTAAAAAGAGATTGTTCTAAGAGTTCCTGTATTTTTCAGTCTCGGTAGTAAACTAACAATCTCATCTCTGTGAAGACTAAAAATATCACCCACATCTGGAAAAACGAAAGTATTTGTATAATTTTTATGCCTTAGAAAATAATTTCATAATCCTTAACAACTTTTTTTTCGAAATTTGACTGACATAATACTTTACTGAAGCTTTTGTGGTAAATTTAGCCACAACGAAGTAGCCTACATTGATTATAAAGTTGTCGTCTAATAGTAAGGAACATATATCAACGGATGAATCATCATCAGAGTCAATCAATGCGAAGGATGAATTTTCGGTTTCTAGAAAAGCATTTTCTTTGATTGAATATCACACCTTTTCTTCAAGTAAGTACTATTCATTCAGATCATTTAGGCAGCTATATTTTACTCTAATTTTTCATTTCTTTCGTGTCGAGTTCATTCGTAATTGGTGTAGAAGTATACACTTTTGATTTTGATTCTCTATTGCGCATCTTTTTAACTTTTGGTTTTCTATGTCTTTTAGTATAGCTTTTCGCTTTTCATTTATTTCTTCCGATTCTGTAAAATTTTATTTGTGGTTTAATATTATAGAACCCGAGGTTGCTTATAAGATAGAACACACTGTAAATCAGACGGTCTTTTAATTGATTCGGTTTTCCATTAATAGGTGTCATTTCAAATTAATAAAAAACATTTTTTCTGCTAAAATTTGCCAATATTTTCATTTCAATCTAAAGTGCAAACCCTGCCATTGAATTTGGAACACGATACCAGGTCAATGGCCGCCTCGGCTTCTGTAACAAGTGTCATCCCTTTGAGGAAGTTCTGCATCACTTGGTCGCATAGTTGCGGTTCTATTACGTGCATAACAGGTTTTTGCGGGCTTGAATTATCTGTGAAGTAGTAGCGTTGACCTTGTTCTTCATGTAGCTCCAAAGGAAAAAAGTCAAGCAGTGTCAGATAGCACGCTCTAGGAGGCCAATCGATATCTGTTTTGCGAAATAACACGTCTCCGCGAAATGTACACCATACTTTAGTTAAATTTGACTATTTTTATGCTTCGTTCTATTTTCTTAAATCGTACAGTTTTACTTGACAGCCGTCAAAAAATAACAGCTATAGGTTTGACAGTTAACAACTTTGAAATGAAACCTCTTATTGGAAAAAAAATATTTATCTAACTTCTAGCACGTGGTCGACAGAATATCTACTTTGATTTTTTTTTATCTTTCTCTTCAGTTGAAATTCCCGAGTCTGATGGTCTGACAGAAGCTTCCGTTTTTCCTTTTCCTTTATATTTTTAACTCTACAAGTAGACATCAGGATATTCTTATGTATAGTATGCAGTCTTGCTAATTCCCTTATGGGCATTTTATTTTTAAAGCAATATTTGAGAGCTTATTTAAAGTAAATTTCGTAGAATGAGTTACTGAGATCTTATTTTATATGCTATACTTAAGCCAGAGGTAGATAAATTCTAACATCTAAATCAAATTTTCAATAACTACAAACAATCTAGGATGCCACCATAAAACCCCAATATCGGAATCTTATCTTAAACACATAAAGTTTCACTTTTGTTTATAAATTTTTGCTGAACGTCACAATACACTTGAAATTTCATTCATTATTTTTTTTTATAGAAACTTATTTTTAATGAGAATTCAACACAGAATTGAATTCCAATTTTTATGTTTTTCCGTAATTAATACAGATGCAATAATTGGCTTAATTTATAAGGTAACCTATCCTTTATTGTTATTTTTTTTTAATCTACAAGGTAGACTGTATAACTTGGAGCGCTTTGATACTTAAGACTGCAACCCAACTTACACATATCATGGCAACACAAGACATTAAAGCAATTAATAATTAATTCTGACAACTATAAGTATGAAGACCACGATCATAACATTTTGCAGAATAGTTCAGAGTATAGAGCACTGTCTGACAACTTGTTCCGTCCGTTTTATTAAATGAGTACAAATAAGAACTCTTATCAATATGTCTGTTAAATAAATTTTGAGTATCTGTGTTGCCATGATAGTATACCTTGGGTTGCAATCCAACGTAGTAAGTTACGTTGTCCACCATGGATATACTCATGTGTTTTAAGTAACTAGGTGTTACCATATTGAAAACATAAAATAACTAAATAAACTACATCACTCAAAGATGAAAGTAGCTTGCAACTGTATAATCAATTAATGTCAATGTAACAGTCAGAAATATATAGAAATTGATGGGGAAATTTGGTTTAGCAAGGGTGTTTTGCCAGAGTGCAAATTCCCGTTATTAATGAAGCAATAAAATTAATTAATTAAAATGTCTAAATTACACATTTATATTTTCTGGAGTAGTTATCTAGCTCAGGCTCTGTAAAATTGTGATAGAAGGCTATTTGAATCGATAACCAAATTTTATCTAGTTCAACTGAAGTCTCAAGTTTTCTAGCGATTCCAAGTTATTCTTATTGTTGAACACACTTATATCAGAAATATCAAATTTTTCCGTGTAATAATGATATACGAGTATATTAGATCTAAGTCATACATATTTTAATAATATGGAAATTATATTTTACTACTAATAGGAATTTTTGAGAAATATAAATAAGTAAGTTCAAGTTCTAAAACGCTTTATTTTAAAATAGATAATTCAAATTTTCAAAATGTATTTCTATTAAATAAAGAAATTAAAAAGAAACCTTACATTTTCAACAAATTGAATTGAGAAATATCTGAAAACGTATAGCCTAAAAATTTAAATAAAGCTAATTTTGTGTCTAAGGCTATTCCTAAACCGCTACTATCGTGAAAGTCTAGGTACTATTTCTCCAATTATCACATTCTATTATTAACTTCGATGTTTTCAAGATTAATATGGTTATCCTTAATTTAGTGACTTCCTGAAATTATTCGGAAAAAGCATAATTTTAATATTCTCCAGTATTTTAGAAAATGCATTACAGCTAAAATTTTTGGAAAAATTTCAATATTAACAAAAAACACTTAATTAGCAAAGCAAAAGTCACTAAAATCTATAAATTATCCAATAAACCCCTAAGGCTTGCCAGAAAGGCTGCGAAATTAACAAGTGTGCGTTCGGGATCGCTGCCATTGTAAACTCCAACGGCCACTGAAGATTTCGAGTGGTGAAACTAAACTGGAAAATTGAGCAAACGCTATCTTAAAACGCGACAAAAATAACAAACCGCAAAGGAATCATGACGGATCGAAAAGGTAAAGATTTTATTTTGAAATACGCTAAAACACTTATGGCAGCCTGTAAACAAAAGACTCGTTTACAATAGCTTGCCTTCAAAGAGCTTTTATTTCTACAGTTCTTTAAGTTATTTGACTTAATTCCATTTTGAAGCTGATTATGTAAACATACATACATAGGTAATTACGACCTGCAAATGTTCGTTATACTTGATTATTATATTTTGTAAGCTTGAAGAATTAACAATATTCAAAGCGTGTTATTGCAGAAGTTGGAACTTCTAAATTATTAAAATTAACACATAATTATGGTTCACAACACAGCTGCAGCTAAAGCTAAACTTTTCTTTCTTAATTTGCAATTAAGTAAAAATAATGAACGAAAAGTTTTGCCTGAACTACAATGCTTTTATGCCACTGTAGCCTGAAATACTTCAGAACTTGCCTAAAAGCATTGTATAGAGTCCTATAAATGAACTTATGCAAGAAATCTGACACAGTTAGAATCCAAACTAGCAAATATCCTACTACATATTATGAGGTGCGTTGGACGCCTTTATAAACGAACAATGGCTTTCTACCTGAGGTACGAATAAGAGTGAGCAGAATAGCGGTATCGTTAAACTATCAAATCCTGTTAAACTGAAGTGATTAGCCAAATATACATACTTTCTAGGTTGAAGAGAAGAAACGCTTTAGAGTCAATAATCTAAGACTGCTAGTTCATGAGTGTACTCAAACGTTCAGGATACTTGTACACCCGTATTTGAATTTTCAACTCTTTTATTTGGCAACATTAGATATATTTGTACAAATGCAGATCTTTCCACTAACATAATTTTTGAAGGTATCTAGTGAAAATGGTATTTAAAAATATCTGAACTGTACTGCAGTTCAAATCGTACATTAAATGTAACACTTAAATGTTTTATGGAATTTTACAGCTATGTCATTAATTTGTAAATCATCGAATTCTCGGAGTACCATAAAGCTTTAAAAATTCATTTATAATTTTTGGGAACATATTTGGGGACTACAGAATTATCATATAACACTGAAATAACTATAGCTCGTTTCACTCTGACTATGCAGTGTAGAGGGATAGGGCTACAGTATTGCCATATTTCGTTTAAAACTGAAAATGAAGATGTCAATCATAATAAATCCGCCTTTTGTATTGCAATCGGCTTATTTGTTAATACCTTGTTGAAGTAAACCCTTTTTGTAGCTTCTGCGTCAATTTGAAAAGAACAGCATGTAATGCAAAATAATGGAGTTTAGACATTTAAAATAAAGACAATTTTAATTAGATCATAGAATTTGTTGAAACATACTTAAAAATAAATATAAACATGGTTTTTAATAAAATTTGATACAGAAGAATACTAATTAACGTATTTCTTTTTTGGTTTTGATTATTCAGTATAATTATTGTCCTCTTCGCTATTATCATCAGAATCCTCATAATTTATATTTATAATAATGGGTACTTTATCGTCCATCATACGGTCGATTTCCCACATTTTGTCTTCTGTTTTTATTACATGACTTATATAGTTTTGTCATTTCTCTGGTGTGATTCGCTCATAAGATTCGCGGATAAAATTGCGTACGGTATTTTCCTTAAAATTCGTATTATGTGCGCCTATATATCTTTTGACCTCACTCCAAACCAGTTCAATCGGATTTAATTCGCAGTGGTAGGGTGGGAGCCTTAGAATCTTAACATTCTTCCGATTTGCAATTTCTTCAATTCTATAGCCACTATAATTTATTTTGAATGTATTCACCACTTGAAGCATAATTACCTACCTATTATTACTGATATATTAAGTTATATTGCACTTATAATTCAATAACTATTTCAGATTACCATCAGAAAGTAATAACGATTACCTTAATTTGTATTATCCTCTACCTATACCTGCCTTTCCCAGCTTACACGAAGATTTAAAATTTCTTTGAGTATATCTGAGTGCGGTCTACAAGCGGCAACGCAGCAGGCGAAGTTTGCCTTTAAATAACATTGTCGTATGTTCTCTGTACTGCATAGTCATAGTGAAACGAGCTATAGAATATATTCGGCACACTTTAATAAATTCAATTTTAAAAATTGTCAGACGTCGCCTAGAGCTCAAATTAGTATCGCATCTGAGATGTCACATGTAAAATCATATCAATATACATAAATAAGAAATTGTGATTTGATTCTCATGAAATTAAGTTACAAAGGCTGTGAGATTTTTATGGACTGTCTCGCAAAACCGTGAGACTAGGGACCCGAACCCGCTCTATATGTATCAACAACATACGCCAGCCGCACAACACAAGAGATTCCAGAAGATTATTTGCCTGCTTTCTGAGAAATTACTGAACAGAGCGTGTTGCTCTTAGACTGTCACAGTTTTGACAACATAGTTGTAAAAAATTTGGATCAATACAAGTCCGAAAAAAATCCGGTAATGAAAAACTGTGCAGATACTCTGGTTTCTAATTAAAACTACAGAGGTGTATTTAAGCTAAATTTATAACTATATTATATCAACATGTGGGTCGACATGGTAAGCGACATGTAAATGTAGTGTAACAGTTGTGCAAATATTTTAACTAGTAAAAGAGGACAGTAAAATAACATGATTGGTCCAAGAATGTCTTATACAGAAACTTTTAGGTTTCGCAAAAAAGTTAGATTTTCTAAAAAGGTTTAAGAGCCACAGATAATTTTGAATAAAAATGTGATAATTAAAAAGCAAAGGAGCCTGTTTTTATTAATATTTGTATTAATGTCATGTTAATGTAAGTTGTTGGAAAACACCATATAATGAATTTTACCAATGCTGAGAAGTCTAATATAGTATTAACTAGCAACCAGTGAGACAAATGTTTCATTTAATAAAACAAAAAAGACCGTTTTTCAAATAGAACGCGTATTAAATAAAAACAATAATATTTTTTAAAATCACGTGATTGAAATTCGGTTCCTGACCTGACATGACCATTCCAAATATATAACTTTAATAACTTTTTTCTCTATCTCTTACGGTTTGGCTGCTGAAACAGCGTCCCGGACGGACCAGCGTCCCAGACGGACGGAAATCACGTGATTTCTCGAAAACCGGAAGTGTCACGTGACTGAAATTCTGTTCCTGACCTGACATGACCATTCCAAACATATAACTTAAATAACTTTTTTCTCTATCTCTTACGGTTTGGCTGCTTAAACAGCGTCCCGGACACACAAAACAGCGTCCCAGACAAGCCTATTATATATATGGATATCAGCAATGGTAAAACGAAATTATGAAATTTTACAAAAAGAATACGTTAAGATAAAATTAATACAAATATTAATAAAAACAGGTTTCTTAAGTTTTTAATTATAAAATTTATTCAAGCTTATCTGTGGATCTCAAACTTTTTTAGAAAAACTTTGACCTGCTTTTTTTTTAAAAGTAAAAGTTTTTGTATTAGACATTATTCGACCAATCATATTATTTTACTGTCCTCTATTACCTGTTCAAATATTTGCACAACTATTAAAGTTACTCTGCATGTAATGAGACTAATGAAACTTATAGGGACGTTGTGCTCATACCCAAAATATTCGGGCTAGATTTTTAATTTCTAAAGTTTAAAGTTGTCCATTTTGAAGACAAAGATCAGTGTAAGAGAATGCCTTCTTTAACTGCAGTTCCGTGAGAACACTAGGGCCGTCTTCTTTGCGCCACTATATTTTTAGTGTTCTTTTAAATATGACACTTCGTACGTTCACTATAATGAAAATGAAGGAACAGGATAGCAACATTATTATTATACACGAATATGTGGGCGCGGCCGCTCTAGGACGCGAAGACGCTAAGGCGCCAGCCATTAAATCGCGGGACACTAGGGCGCTAAAATACAAATAAATGCAATTAATCGGGTTTGGGAAAGCTAATTTTAGCTACACTGCTAGTTGCTTTCTAAAAGTAAAGCAGCTAGCTACGCTGTCGTTCTTAAAATAGCTTTATTTCCTAGCTATTTTTCAAAGATAAGAAGAGTGGAAAAAGTATTTACTTTGCTACCCCAGATGCAGGTTCTTCTTGCAGGCAAAATCTAGAAATCTTAATAATTGATTTAATATGGTGTTTGAGAATAGTGTAGGTAGACAGGTTCTGGGACGCTTCGATTGGTTTGGAACTTGGCTAAGTGTCACGTAGCGAGGTCATTGGCCTCTGGTTTGAAACTTGACTAGGTCTAGCTGAAGGTCACGGGCCTAGCCGGGGTCAAGGTCACGGTCCACTTCCGGTTCCCACAATGAATTTTTGGGTTAAAGGTCTAATTTTATTCCTACGCTTATCAAAATTTTACCAGGCTCAACAGGATGTGAGTCATCGTCTGAGAATGCAAACTTGTTGAGACTTGCAGATGCAGGATGTTATTGTCTACCAATTTAACAATGACGTCCATTGTTTGAGAAATCTGCACGATTGCAAAAAATAATTGAACAATTAAGTCTTTGTTGTCGAATTTTTGCTGACCTCCATTATCAGATAAAGGGGATGTTATTATCTGGAACTTCAGACTTGTCCAGACATCTTTGAGAAATGTGCAAGACTGGTAAAAATTGAACAATGGAATCCATTGTTTGAGAAAAATCTGCACAACCGCTAAATTTAATGGAGCCTTTGTTTGGAAATTAAAACTTGTTTGAGGCTCTGGGTGAGACACACGAGTGACTGGGATCTGGTAGTTAATAGTCTCTCGCATATTTTGATAGTTATTAACAGTCAGTTAGTAAACAGTATTTAACATAATACAAAAGTGTTGGAGTCTTATAGACATTGAGAGAAATCCTCAACATTGTTTGTAAGCACCGAATGTAAATATTACGTGTTTTTTCTCGTACTTTATTAAATACACAGTCTCGAAATTGAGCCGATAGTTATTTATTTCGCTTTTTCCTGTTGGATTTATGTACAGAAGACAGCATCCCTCACTTTAGTAATAAGCAAGTTCCTAAAGAAATATTATAATGTTGTAGAGATTTACAGGTTACAGTTCGGAGTGTAAACTGAGTTAAAAATTTTGGATATTTCTGTACAGCTATTAGCAACAGTACCATTTAATTGCATATTGTTTTTTTAGCCAAATTTTAGATTCGATTGTTTTAATATAGGCTCGAAAGCACTACTGACAGACAGACAGACAGGCAGAAAACTTGTAATGCAGCTGCCAAACCGGGCCCTGTCAAATATCGAACAGCAATACATATTAGTAAAAATACTCTTCAGTAAGCAGGTTAAAAGTTTGATGTAGTTTTAACCAATCTTATACACACATATAATTCCAGCACTAAAAAATGGTAGGAAGCTAAAACACATAAGTACGGTGGAGCAAAATTTTATAATACAAAACAGAGCGATAAAAGAACCGTGAGGGATCATATTTACCCACCCGACATTTTTAGTTTATTCGATTCAACAACTTCCGCATATCAATCTCGCAAAAACAAACACCTTCTTTGTTCTTGTGTTAGCACCTTGGCTTTAAGAATGTTATGGTAGTATATTTACGAAATCCGGAGTCACAGCACTATATGTTTTAACTACATTTTTTATTAAGCATTCAATAACTACAAAAATAAAAAGAAAAACAGCTTAAAATATTGTTCCTTAAAGGAGTGGTGGTGTAGTTTTATCATTGGAATTTCGATTTCTTACAACATATTTGTAAATCATTCGTAAATAGTCCAGTTTTTTATTGCAAGAAACATAGTTGTAGCAAAGATATCTGACGAATAGTAGACTATAGAAGATATAAACAAACAGTAATATTAATCTAAAATTAAATTAACTAAAATTAAGTATTTATCAAATATTATTAACAAAGTTGTTAAACGCATGATACAGGCAGTTATTAATTACTTAATAAATACAATTGTCCTATTGTAAGGGAAGATAGACGGTCGGCCTTATCTTTTGCGAAAGTTATAATTGATATTTTGCCGGCTGGTAACTATTGGCCTAATTGGGCTAACTAGTCGCGAGGGTCGGGGTTCCAACTATGCTGAAAGAGAAACAAAAAGAAATAGGAGAGGGCGCCAGGTCCTCGACTCAGATCCAATCCTTGTGCCGGACCGTACACAAGGTCGAAGATAAAAACCAGCAAGATAAACAAAATAGCAACGACCAATAAAAATATCACAGCTTTATTCAACTTGGTACTATAGTGCGTCACATACAAAATCAAACACAAACAGGCAAATCATCAATCTCGACAACAAACAAAATCAACCACAAAATCAAACAAGATCAAACAATATAGCAATAAACAAATATCCATATACAAATCAATATACCAACAATAAACACGTTAAAATCGGCAAGGGCACTGCATCAATACATTTCATATAAATCTATAACCAACAAGGGCTAACAATAAACTAGAGCTATGCAAGCAAAAGAAGTGCTAACTACAACCCCGAATGTTAGCTTACAATTTAAATGTGACGTCAAGATTTCAAAGGCGCGAAGCCCGCTGTTACGGTTGTATGATCATACAGGGCGTGGCGGTTTCTGTTTTAAACTCATCATGTTCTTATATGACTAATCAAAGCAACGGCTTGAATTATGCTCCTAACAAAAGCTAAAATATCAAATAGCCCAAAACGATTTACGAATACCCGAAATTTGAGCATTAAACTACCGTGAGCTGTTCACTAGTTACAACCCTACACCCTAATGACATTCAAGAAACTAACCTCTGCAATTAAGTTTGTCAAATGCAGTGGCCAAAGTTGTATAAGAGTACAGCTAGCCTAAGATCTAGGTAAGCTAAACTGTCTTAAAATAGTTCAACAGCATATATGAATGTTTTGTTACGTTACAGGGCAAGTCTAAAGAAATCTATAAAGTCACCAAACTACTACATTGCATAATAAGTATCGAACCCCGGCGCTCCAGCAGAGACACTCCACAATGGACAAACTGCCAACGATTGGGTCATACAAAAAACTACTGCCATCTTAGCCCTCGATGCGTGAAATGTACAGGCTCACACCACTACTCGAAGTGTACCAAAACACAGACACAAAAACCACAGTGTGTAAATTGTGGAGGCGAACACCCTGCCAACTACAGAGGTTGCAGTTATTACATTAACTCTAATAAAAAGAAATCTCTGCCGCAACGTACAACTCCAGTACAAAAGATCGACCTCTACCATTACACAACTCCAGGCACGACCTACGCCCATGCAGCTGCCCAATCACCAGAGAACCACCCTCATCAACCTACTCCTAACTCCTCACAGTCATCATCAATTTCCGAACTAATTACATCTATTTGGATCCTTTTAACTCCATTTCACGAACAAATTAAATCATTTATATTTTCACTTATTCCATCCCTTCTCAATGGCTAATTTAAAGCATATTTTATCAAATCTCACCATTGGAAATTTTAACGCCAATGGTTTAAATAAACAAAGATCACTAATTATAGCATTCTTAGCTAGACACAACATCGACATTTTAGTTGTCACAGAAACGCATTTAGCAGACGGGGAAAATTTTAAAATCCCACAGTATCATGTTTACCGACAGGACCGTGAAACGAATTTTGCATCTGGTGGTGTCGCAATAATTATCAAACGTTCGTTATCTGCACATCATTACGAACTAACAGGAATCACTAACCTGGAAGTCGTTGCTGTTAATTTAAATCTAAAAAGCAACGAAAATGTCATCATCATTGCTGTCTATAAACAACCCAATAAAAGGTTGCTGGGAGCTGATATTGCAACACTATTTCAAGGCAATACTCCAACTCTTGCTATAGGTGATTATAATTCAAAAAGCACTCTTTGGGGATGTAGAACCAATAATCCTAGTGGAAGTAGACTGCATGCCTTCATATCCAATCATGCAATTCAACTGTCTGCTCCAACTGAACCAACCTACCACCCATACCGAATAGACCATCATCCCGGTATTTTGGACATATGTTTGCTCAAAAATTTCCGTTTACCAATATCACAAACTGTTTATGGAATTAGATTCAGACCACGTTCCTGTTTTGGTTTCGTGCAACAGCACACCGTTAACCAAAAATACAATGCCGAGACTAATAAAAGGCCACGTCGACTGGACCGTCTTCCAAGATCGGCTGAAAGACATCACATCATGTCCTACATCTATAGAATCTCCCGAAGAAATTGATGACGAAATTTACAAACTAACTACTGCAATAAGCACCGCTGTAGCACATGCAACTACTATCCAAACCATAACATTCTTAAAGCCAAGGTGCTAACACAAGAACAAAGAAGGTGTTTGTTTTTGCCAGATTGATATGCGGAAGTTGCTGAATCGGATAAACTGAAAAATGTCGGGTGGTTAAATATGATCCCTCACGGTTCTTTTATCGCTTTGTTTTGTATTATAAAATTCTCTACCGTACTTATGTGTTTTAGCTTCCTACCATTTTTTAGTGCTGGAATTATATGTGTGTATAAGATTGGCTAAAACTACACCGAACTTTTAACTTGCTAACTGAAGAATATTTTTTACTAATACATATTGCTGTTCGATATTTGACAAGACCCGGTTTGGCAGCTGCATTACAAGTTTTCTGTCTGTCTGTCTGTCTGTCAGTATATGCAATTAAATGGTACTGTTGCTAATAGCTGTACAGAAATATCCAAAATTTTTAACTCAGTTTACACTCCGAACTGTAACCTGTAAATCTCTACAACATTATAATATTTCTTTAGGAACTTGCTTATTGCTAAAGTGAGGGATGCTGTTTCCTGTACATAAATCCAACAGGAAAAAGCGAAATAAATAACTATCGGCTCAATTACGAGACTGTGTATTTAATAAAATACGGGAAAAAACACTTAATATCTACATTCGGTGTTTACAAACAATGTTGAGGATTTCTCTCAATGTCTCTAAGACTCCAACACTTTTGTATTATGTTAAATACTGTTTACTAACTGACTGTTAATAACTATCAAAATATGCGAGAGACTATCAACTACCAGATCCCAGTCACTCGTGTGGCTCACCCAGAGCTTCAAACAAGTTTTAATTTTGAAACAAAGGCTCGCGGCCTCTTAGCCGAAGATGGGAGTGGGTTACTAAGAACGAATTACCTGATGTTGCAGGACCCGGAAAGGGCGCCACGTCGTTGTCTAGCTTCAGTTTTAATACTCCCAGATGAAACGTGTAACGCCGAACCTAAATAGCTCATTCAAGAAAACAGAAACACGATGCAGTAGCACATAAAAGTCAGAGTACATTTTTGCACATATAATAACCACAACGGTTCCAAAATATACGACACGGCCTGTACATATGCATAAATAACAAGTATGCGATCCAGATAATAAAAACATACAAGTATGCGATCCAGATAAATGAAACACACAGCCCTATTTAGCATAAATACATGTTAAACAACAATTCAAATTCTTGACCTTAATTAGGACCCAAACTTTTAATGAATGTAATAAAATTTAGTAATATAAGTGTTTAGGTAAATTTAGAACAAATTAAAAAAAATGGTCCTTAAACGTTGCGTTCTGCACACGCCAAGAGAACGAGCCTTATGAATTCGTGGCTCTATATTTAACATGTTCTACACATGGTGATTGTACCCTTTAAACAGATCTGTGTAATACGCACTTCCAGAAGCCACATTGGCTTGTAAATTGAGCCGTTCGTGTGACAGTATTACTTCGTTCAAGTCACAGTAATACCATAAATGAGCATTTCAATGTTAAATATCAATTAGCAAAGTCAACTAACAAGGACGGAGCTTTCCATAAAGTCAATTACAGTTTTACCAGAAATCGTAAACTTTAAATGTTTAACTATTACGCACAGGTAAGCTCGAGCAAAATTTAATATAGAATCAATCCCTAACGGTTTAAAACTTAACGAGCTTGGCCGTAGCAATGAAATATAATTACACAATACTACCAAATATATTAATTGAAATGCAACAAGTTGCAAACGGTTGCGCTGGTCGCTATTAATTAATTAAATCAATAACGGAGCAATTCCCCAAATCAATTCCATAAAACATTACAGCTTTAAAACAAACACATCAGCTGCATTACTAAACTCGGCAGCAACGACGCAAATTAAGCACATTAATAACAATTGATAACAATTCCTACAGCCCTGCGGCGGTAATCAAACCTCAACGAAGTAGGGGGTCCTTTCTACAGCGGTCTCCTGCAGGTGAAATTTCAGCATGGCTCCCAAATTTTGGCACGGGGAAAACTAACTCGTGGTCCACTTTAGCATCGCGAAGTCAGCGAATGGGACAGGCGAATCGGCCCCCTTGAAAGCGGAGCTTGGAAGTAAATTCGAGCCGCCAAGGAAGTTTGCCGCCAAGGTAGTTTGCCGCCCAAAAAGTCTCTTGTATAAGAAGCTTCCAATTCGGAATTTGCACTTAAACGAACACTGTTACATACCAAGGATCACTTGGAAATTTGAATAGCAATATCTAGCGAAAAGCATCCATGGAGACTTCTGGCACATAGAAGCACTACGATATCATCAACAATGAACGAAAAGCGGCAAGACGAAGCCCAACACTTGGCACAAAACAAAACGTCTTACGATGCCATTCAAAATGGACGCTTACGGCAAGAAAAGTACATCACACGAAGTCAATTCATTTGTTTGCAAAAATCGATAAAATGAGGGTGCCCTTTTCACCACCTGACCAGTGGGAGAATCTATCACGCCAAAATCGACCAATAATACGATCGATTCAAAATCGTTACAACGCGCGTCAGATGGATGCGCCACCTATCTCAGGATGAAATACTTGAAGAATTGTGAACTGCAATCGCCGGTAAAGAGCTAAGCTCAAAATGCACTTTAGATGGCCTACCTCCAGTCGCTAAAAGTTGCCAAAATTGAAATGTAACAACCCACCTTCTACTTCGATAAGGTGGAAAATTCCCCTAATTTTACACCTTACAACTTAAATGTAAGAAAGAAAAGAAAATGGATACTCATATTAATATGTACAGAACCATACTAGGGAACAGAGTACACCAGAAGTATGACTATCACCAAACTAACGAGGCGAAGTGAGTCAGATAATAATGGAACACTGTGATGTCCTATCCGCACAACGGCGTAATGGAATTCTCTACGACAAGGAGACATCCCATAACACAGGTCTGCGACCAAATTTTACCTTAAGGCATATATTTATGAATATGCCGAAAAAAGTTGTTTTTCCTATTCGGCTTCATAGTTTTATATTAGAAACTATGAAATATGTTAAAAATTAGTATATTTAACAGTATTAGTCAGCGTATGAATCATGGAAACCCATTACCTTAATAGTATGCAATTAAGGTTTATCGCTTTTCTTCGGTGTTTTCAGATTCCAATGTTACTGTAATAAATGTTTTTGTTATTAAAAGTACATAAATAAATAGGAGAAATTCTTTCTGGTAATTAGCGTAATTGTGGTGAACATTATTGACAAATGAAACCTGGATTTTCCCATTGCCCTATATATACCCCTCGTAGTCCTTCGATTTGTTCATTTCAATTTAAATATTCTTAAAGTGTCTTTCAAAATGTCTTCAAGAGCTTGTGTTAATAATCCTGATAGTTTCTGTTACATTTGAGTCAAATTTTTCTCAAGATGGCGAACTTGTATATTGTTCTGATGTTCCCAAGTTGATGTCAATATTTAACATTCTACATGTGTCAGATGAATGGAGGCTTTTTATTGACTCGTCAAAAAGAAGTTTAAAAGCAGTTTTGCTACACAACGGCAATAAATACGCTTCTGTACCCGTGGGGCACTCTGTGCATCTAAAAGAAAAGTATGACAACATGGCTTTTATCCTGGATAAATTGAAATATAAGGAGTTTGGATGGCCTATCTGTGGTGATCTCAAAGTCATCTCTATGGTGCTTGGACAACAAGGTGGCTATACGAAATTCCCCTGTTTCCTATGTGAGTGGGATAGCCGGGCAAAAGCACAGCACTGGAGCCAAAAAGTGTGGCCAACGAGAACTTTAAAGGTTGGAGAAAAAAATTTCACTTTGAGTGTTTGGTTGATTCCAAAAAAGTGCTTTTACCCCCACTTCACATCAAGCTTGGACTGATGAAGCAGTTTGTCAAGGCATTGTCAAAAGATGGCGAAACGTTCAAATACCTTGAAAAGAAATTCCCGGGACTGTCTGAGGCAAAGTTAAAGGAGGATGTTTTTGTTGGCCCGGACATTCGGAAACTAATGAAAGACAATCAGTTTGAAAAGGTGATGAAAAAAGCTGAGAAAGAGGCGTGGATATCATTTAAAGAAGTTGTGACTAAGTTTTTGGGGAACAACAAGGACCCGGATTATAAAGAAGTTGTAAATAAAATGTTGAAATGTTTTAAAACCTTGGGGTGCTCCATGAGCTTGAAACTTCACTTTTTGAACTCCCGTTTGAGTTATTTCCCAGAAAACCTGGGTGCCGTAAGTGAAGAGTAGGGCGAGAGGTTCCACCAAGACATCAAAGAAATGGAACGGAGGTACCAAGGACGATGGGATGTGAATATGGTGGGAGACTACTGTCGGATGCTTCATAGAGAACTTCCAGACATCCCACACAAACGGAAAAGCTCAAAACGGAGTTTTGGGGGAAAAAGATGTAGATATTATAAAAAATTATAAATCCTTATTGTATATACTACATATTATTTTTATCAAATTGTATTTAAAAATGTAAATAAACCACTAGTAATATATATTTTTTTATTTCAAAATGCATTTTTACCTATATGTACTGCGGGTTTTGCATAACTTTCTTTTTTATTTTGCGGAAAATCCCTACGTGCTGGAGAAAAACTGAGGTCATATTTGGACTCAGCGCACCAAAATACATACGATTCACCCATTACGGTAAAAAAAATCAAAAAATTTCAATTTGCAGGCTTGTGTAATCCGCTTAGCTGAGAGTCTACATCCCGTACGAATTACGGCATCCACAAAGCAGATACAATGACAACCCAACTACAACACGCGGCCCCATAAAACTTACAACGTCATGACTCGATCCAACGAGAATAAAGGTGTAACTGAAACACCCCAAATATGATCAACTTAGAAAACTAAATCGGACAAGACTGGCAATGACTCCTCAACTCAAAATGCTGGTGTTCTTCGTAGACGGCCATAAATCCACACAAGTGTACAGACCAACGCGTTGCTGACTGCGAACAATATACAGCCCAACACGACGACACTGATCGCGAAGGCCCGCAAAGGAGGTAGAATCCTAAAACAGAAGCGACTCATACAGTCACATAGAAACCCCTAAGCGTTGTCAAACCAAAACATACACAGACGTGTTGACAAAGCCAAGCAGCCAAATAATAGAGTGTATTTACACACGGTACCTAGACACAAACCAAAAAAAAAAAGGAAAAAACAAGAGCATCAAGGAGGCTTCAACGACAGCACTGCTGAAATCGAGCTAGTCTACCAATAGGATAGGAATCAACTACCTCGTCGCTACGATGATAAAAGCGCCGATGAGAACAGTTGTCGACTCTACCAACCGAAACCACAATTACCATCTAACCAAGAAAACTACCTCGACGCCAGCGACACTGGCCGCAAAAATGGCCAAGAAGACAACTAACCTAACTACCCGCCCCAGTAAAATCCACCCGCCCCACTTTAGGATTACTATATACAAGTAACCTACTTGACACAAAAGAAGTAATGAAGAGAAAAATAAGAATCAAAGCATAGAGGAAGCTAAAGAGACGACACAAAACCACTGCGAGCCAAGAGAAAAGAAGGGAGAACTGCCGAAAGGAAGATTGCTTTAGGACTTACTACGGCACTAAACTAGGTCTGCCCAGAGATGGAGGTGGCACCACGAAACAACTATTGCTAACACACAGAACAAAACAGCGGAGGAGAGGACCTCCTGCACAAGCATCGTTACTAGTTCAAGTCCATATGTGAAGGTTTCAAATCCTGCACATGTCAAACGCCTTTTTTATTGCCAAAATCGTCTTCCAGTTCGTAAGAACAATAACCAACCTTACGACAAACCTTGAAAGGACCTATAAATCTGGGAGCGAGCTTAGCATTAATATAATCCGCAGTACTCGACAAAACCTTATTTCTACGCCAAACCAATTGGCTAATATGGAACGACGCCGTAGATCGTAAGTGCGCTTACCAAGCTCGTGGGCTTGCTGGAGCCGAGTTCGAACTCGCTCGAACATCCGACGGAAACCTGGCCGACGTTGATCAGTATCAACAGGCTGTTCAGCTGGGTCAGTTATATCACTAGGCTGAGGGTGTTCGTGGCCGTTACTTATATAATTTCTACCAAAATTAACAAAATACGGGCTATATCCCGTAGTCTCATGCTTAGCTGTTCGAATAGCACAGCCAACTGCAGATAGATGCAAATCCCATTTACGTTGGTTTTCCTTTACGTACGATGCCAACATGGTATTGACAACACGATTGACCCTCTCAACAGGATCAGCACGAGGATAATACAGTGGAGTATAACAAACGTTCACATGATATTTGGCACACATAGCCCGAAATTCTCTACTTTTCATTTGTACACCATTGTCACAAGTTATGGATTGAGTAACCCCAAAAACGAGAAAGATATCCTCCTCAACATGTCGAGTAAGCGACTTAGCCGTAGCAGATCTAACTGGAAATAAAGAGACATATTTACTGAAGTAATCTGAAACAACAATAATGTGCGCATAACCGCGAGTCGAACGAGGCAAAGGTCCCAACGAAGTCCAAACTAATCATCTGCCAGGGTCGAGTGGCATCGGGTCGAGATCCCATTAAGCCAGCTGGAGCTTTCTGCTCGGGTTTCTGCTCTGCACAAACACGACAACTCTTGACATAGCGAAAAACATCACTCTTTATTCCAGGCCAAATATAACGATTGTGCAACTTCCAATACATTTTGTAGCCACCTAAATGTCCAGCTCGAACGTCATCATGATGTTGGCGAAGAAGTTCGGATCGTTTATCCTTCGGCACGACAGCCTTCCAAAAATCTTGTTCCGTCGTAAGTTCTGGCACTGGGCAACGGCCATCCTTAAACAAAAGGTTGTTTTCAATTTGCCACGAGGATACTTTTGAGGTTTATCAGCAACATTGTAAAGCATACCTAAATACCAAGAATCGGTGGTGTCATGAAACTCATGAGGAGCATCAACGAGATCAACTATCGGAACAGAACGAGACAAAAAATCGGGAACGACATGCTCTTTCCCTTTCCTATGAACAATATCAAAATCAAACGGTTGCAATCTTAAAGCCCATTTACCAAGTCTACCACAAGGGTCTTTTAATCGATTCAACCACAGGAGTGAAAAATGATCCGTAACAATAGTGAGGTGTACGCCTTCCAAATACTGCCGCAACCTTTCTACGGCCCAAATGACTGCTAAGCATTCCCGCTCGGTGGTGGTATATTTACACTCAGGGCGAGTGAGTGACCTAGACAAACAGCAAATAACTATTTTTTCTCCATCATAATTCTGAGTCAGGACAGCTCCGATTCCATACCCCGAAGCATCAGTTTGAACTACAAACGGTCGGGAAAAATCAGGACAACTTAGAATAGGTGCCAAAATCAAATGCTCTTTGATTGAACGAAAAGCAACATCGCATTCCGCAGTCCACACGAATGGAACACGTTTCTTCGTTAGGCGAGTGAGTAGTTCTACAACCGTATAAAAGTTGGGTACATAGCGTCTGTACCACGATGCCATACCTAAAAAGGACCTAATTTCAGTCACTGACGTAGGCACAGGATTATTCATGATCGCATCCACTTTACTCGGATCCACGCGCAATCCATCTCAATCCACCACATAACCTAAATAGCGTAACTCCGAACAAAAGAAATTGACATTTAGCCTTACTAACGGTTAACCCCACAGCACGAAGGCGATCAAAAACTTCCCCTAAAATACGAAGATGAGTTTCGAACTCGGAACTGACAATAACGATATCGTCCAAATAGACCAAAACATGCGGTTCTAAATCTGCACCAAGCGCTCGATCAATCAGCCTCTGCCAAGTCGCAGCAGCATTAGTTAATTCATAGGGCATCCGTTTGAACTGAAATAAACCTCTCCCTGGGACTGTAAAAGCTGTAAATTCCCTAGAACGCTCACTCATAGGAACTTGCCAATATGCCGATTTAATATCTAGTGAACTAAGAAACTTCGTGTTTCGAAGACGATTCAAAATCGTTTCTATGAAAGGAAGGGGATACGAGTCTTTACGAGTCACAGCAATCAACTTACGATAGTCCACGCAAAAACGATGAGTTCCATCCTTTTTGGGCACCAACAAGATGGGTGAATTCCAAGCGCTCTTAGAAGGCTCTACGATATCATCCTCTAACATCTTACGCAGCTCTTTATCGATGATACGTTGTTTATAAGGCGAGACCGGGTAATAACGTTGCTTGATGGGAGGCGAATCAGCTACAATATCATGTTCAGTCACGGTGGTACTTCCGAAACCTTCACTTAACGGAACGAATTTCTCATCCAATAACGCTTTTAACTTAATATGTTGTGCCGAGGTCAAACAAAATTCGTCTTGGATAGCAGACACAACAGGTAATTCAGAATTCGAAGAAAAATGCCAAACATTAAGCTTAAGATCAGGAACAATTCCCATGGCAACCCAAAAATCGGTACCTAATATAAGTTCTGCAGAAATATCAGGAACAATCAACCCGGTGATAACGCTCAACTTTCCCATTAAACTGAAAGGGGATGCAATACTCCCTATACATTCACACGATTTCTCATTAGCTACATGACATTTTTGGAAAAAATTCCTGTATATTTTAAAGCCTAAATTAATCAGAGTTTGATAGCCACGCTGTCCAGCGATAGTGGACGACGCGCCCGAATCCAACAATCCTAAAATAGGGACACCAAACACGGACACTTATAAATAAGGTCTCTGGTCAGTTTCACTATGTGCTATAATATAATCCAAAATAACTTTATAGGGGTTTCCACGAGTCGAATTGGTCGAAAGCGAAGAGTCTTGTGAGATTGTTCGACCAGGTAACCTCTCTGCAACTAGTTTTTTGGAGGCGATCCACTAGAAGATGGCGTAGATTTGTTCGACGTTAAAGAACGAGAACAACTAGGGCAAGTACGAACTGTCACATGTGGCCTATATCACCTACGACGAAAGAAAATTTCTATAAGGATGGCCCGATTTCGAACAATTCCAGCAATTAAACTGAGGTGCATTATACGATACAGGGTGAACCTCATAAACCTGTTTCTTTCTAATAGGAGGGCGTCTACAAGCTAAGTCCGGTTCTAACAAAGGGTCCGCACGAGGTCGAGGGTCGAAACGTCTATCGCGAGTTTCAGCCTGTTAGAGTCGTTCCAAAGTCGAATTCAATTCTTCAAATAAATTTAGGGGTGCGAAAAGTAAGTGTCGAGAATACGAAGGTCGTAAATTATTTACAATTATAGTCAGCTGTTCAGCCATTGACGGCACTACACTCAACCGGTGAAACAAGTTCCGCATAGCAGTTACATACAACATCGACCTTTTCCCACTACCTTGCAAACGTTCCTCTATCTCCCGAAGTAACTTCTTATCATAATCAGCACTCAGGAACATACGTCTCAAACGAACCACTAAGCTATCCCAATCGTGAACATCTTCACGGACCGACCGATTCCAACATAACGCATCACCCCTAAACAAATCGATTGCAGATGCAAACATTTGTGAGGTCGAAACGTTGAGAGCCAAGCGCATCTCCTCAACACGCTCCAAGAAGGAATTTACCGAAGAAGTCGAACGTCCATCAAAAGTCAGATTCCAGCGAGAGACAGGTACATACTTGATCGAAGGACGAGAAAGTGATTCATCATCGGTGTCATCATCAGACGACTCGGAAGTACTAACTGCATTAGCGTTGACCGATTGTTGAATAGGCGTACTAGTCGAAGGTACCAACAACGAAGCCATCGAAGGTCGACCAGCACCCTTCTTAATAGCCCTCTCAATTTCTGCCTTAACCGTGCACGCTCTCAACTTAAGTGCATTCAACTCAACCGCTTCCGCGTCAGCATCAGGCGTAACGCGATCCAAGCGACGTAACAAATGCATCATCAGAGCCTACATACGTCGAAACGTCGTAGAAGAAGTGTCCTCCGAAAAATTTGCAATAGCGGATTCCAATTCTACCAGACCACTTTCAATCGCTACCCTATCCGTTGTGAAAACGACTGTATACTCCGGAACCGAAAGAGTTCTATCGGCCTTATTCTTCAATAAGTTGCGCAAAGATTGGTGCATAACAACAACCGTACCGCTAAGCAACCCAAAACTAGTCAATTCATATTTGAGTTCATCTTCATGAAGACGACCAACCTCATTCTTCCATACCCCTCGTAAACGCGCCATGTTAATCTCACTAGTACAACCCAAAATGTAAGAAATATCAAACAAGGCTAACTATTCAAAGCACTATGCTGGTTAGTATTCAATTATCAATATTAAAATGTCAAAACTCAATCTTCCATACTTCTCATCTTCTTCTTCCATCATAACATCATTCTGATGTGTTGTGATCTTTAACTGTATTATTTCACATTTTCGCTGATTCGAGACTTCCATTCTTGTCGGTTTTGAGCTACTCGAATCGCCGACTGGTGAGGTTGACTAAGCACCTTTTTAGTAATATCTGACCAACGTTGGGGCGATCTTCCCCGTCTTCTTTTTCCGTTGGATTTGCCCAAGATGACATTTTTTCCAGACTGTCGGTTTGGCGCGCTATGTGGCCCAGAAAACGTAGAATGCGTTCGTTTGACATTGACGAGAGACGAAGTGATGGTTGTATCTCTTCTAGTACCGAATTGTTTGTACTTCTCATAATCAAATTCAAATAGTAAATAACAAAGGACGAGTTTGCAAACTTAGGGTGCAGTCCGATTCACGAGCAACCAATTGGTTCTAATACAAAAATTCAAATCACAAAATAAAGAATGGTCCAAAACGAAAATCCAATACCACGAACAAACGTCCAACTATCCGAAGCAGGATAGTTTAAAATCGAATATCAAAACTTCGAACTAAAATCTGTGCCTTGGCACTTTTGCAAAAACAAACCCCACGACTGGGCATCAACTGTTACCCCCTTTTTCCAATACGATACACCAATTAAACAACTAAACAATGCATTACAACACAATGTCCCTCTGCGCTAATACCTGCTTAAGAATCTCTGCCACCAAAAAGGGGTAGCTTGGGAGTGTACGCTCGCGGCCTCTCAGCCGAAGATGGGAGTGGGTTACTTAGAACGAATTACCTGATGTTGCAGGACCCGGAAAGGGCGCCACGCCGTTGTCTAGCTTCAGTTTTAATACTCCCAGATAAAAAGTGTAACGGCAAACCTAAATAGCTCATTCAAGAAAACAGAGACTCGATGCAGTAGCAAATAAAAGTCAGAGTACATTATTGCACATATAATAACCACAACGGTTCCAAATTATACGACACGGCTTGTACATATTGATAAATAACAAGTATGCGATCCAGATAATAAAAACATACAAGTATGCGATCCAGATAAATGAAACACACAGCCCTATTTAGCATAAATACATGTTAAACAACAATTCAAATTCTTGACCTTAATTAGGACCCAAACTTTTAATTAATGTAATAAAATTCAGTAATATAAGTGATTAGGTAAATTTAAAACAAATAAAAAAAATGGTCCTTAAACGTTTCGTTTTGCACATGCCAAGAGAACGAGCCTTATGCATTTGTGGCTCTATATTTAACACGTTCTACACCTGGTGATTTTACCCTTTAAAGAGATCTGTGTAATACGCATTTCCAGAAGCCACATTGGCTTGTAAATTGAGCCGTTCGTGTGACAGTATTACTTCGTTCAAGTCACAGTAATACCATAAATAAGCATTTAAATGTTAAATATCAATTAGCAAAGTCAACTAACAAGGACGGATCTTTCCATAAAGTCAATTACAGTTTTACCAGAAATCGTGAACTTTAAATGTTTAACTATTACGCACAGGTCAGCTCGAGCAAAATTTAATATAGAATCAATCTCTAACGATTTAAAACTCAAGAGCTTAGCCGTAGCAATAAGATATAATTACACAATACTACCAAATAGATTAATTGAAATGCAACAATTTGCAAACAGTTGCGCTAGTCGCTATTAATTAATTAAATCAATAACAGAGCAATTCCCCAAATCAATTCCATAAAACATTACAGCTTTAAAACAAACACATCAGCTCAAACTCGGCAGCAACGGCTCAAATTAAGCACATCAATAACAATTGATAACAATTCCTACAGCCCTGCGGCGGTAATCAAACCTCAAAGAAGTAGGGGGTCCTTTCCACAGCGGTCTCCTGCAGGTGAAATTTCAGCATGGCTCCCAAATTTTGGCACGGGGAAAACTAACTCGTGGTCCACTTTAGCATCGCGAAGTCAGCGAATGGGGTAGGCGAATCGGCCCCCTGAAAGCGGAGCTTGCAAGTAAATTCGAGCCGCCAAGGAAGTTTACCGCCAAGGTAGTTTGCCGCCCATAAAGTCTCCTGTATAAGAAGCTTCCAATTCGGAATTTGCACTTAAACAAACACTGTTACATACAAAGGATCACGTGGAAATTTGCATAGCAATATCTAGCGAAACGCATTCATAGAGACTCCTGGCACATAGAAGCACTACGATGCCATCAACAATGAACAAAAAGCGGCAAGACGAAGCCCAACACTTGGCACAAAACAAAACGTCTTACGATGCCATTCAAAATGGACGCTTACGACAAGAAAAGCACATCACACTAAGTCAATTCGCTTGTTTGCAAAAATCGATAAAATGAGAGTGCCCTTTTCACCAACTGACCAGTGGGAGAATTTATCACGTCAAAATCGACCAATAATACGATCGATTCAAAATCGTTATAACGCGCGTCAGATGGATGCGCCACCTATCTCAGGATGAAATACTTGAAGAATTGTGAACTGCAATCGCCGGTAAAGAGCTAAGCTCAAAATGCACTTTAGATGGCCTACCTCCAGTCGCTAAAAGTTGCCAAAATTGAAATGTAACAAGGTCAGCAAAACTTTGTCCAGACAACAAAGACTTCATTGTTCAATTATTTTTCGTGCAGATTTCTCAAACAACGGACGTTATTGTTCAATTGGTAGACAATAACATCCTGCATCTGCAAGTCTCAACAAGTTTGCATTCTCAGACGATGACTCACAACCTGTTGAGCCTTGGAAAATTTTGATAAGCCTAGGAATAAAATTAGACATTTAGCCCTAAAATTAATCGTAGGAATCTTGTAAAAATTAGACTTATAGCCCAAAAATTCATCGTGGGAACCGGAAGGGGCCCGTGACCTTGACCCCAGCTAGGCCCGTGACCTTCGGCTGGACCTAACCAAGTTTCAAACCAATTGAAGTGTCCCAGAACCCCACTAGCTACACTACTTTTGAGATTTCCAGTTAAATATAAATTTCTTGATTTCTTAGCTTCTATGAGAAAAATATTTCGGGGTTTGTTGCTTTGCTATATTAAATGCACAAAGCGCGCGAAGCACGCGTTTTCAACTAGTATTACTCATAAAAATAATAGAAATTAAGTGTTCTATTATATTGTTTATCTAAAATTTGACAAAGTTTATTATTTTGCAAAACTGTATAATTCTGGCTTATGTTGTATGCGTGCTGTAGGTGTGTTTTGCATGAATAATTCTCTAGATTTTTCAAAAAATTTCCTTTTAACGTTAAAAAATCAGTAAAGGGGTTTACACAAAACTTCACTCGGGCGAATTAGGTCAATTTAAATTTTTTTTAAAATGTAGCCCGCTGGGGTTTGAACTCCAGCCGCATCTGCGTCGCGATTGCAACCACATCGACTTGTCGTACTACACCATCCACACTTATTGGAACGAGTGCAGCGCGAGCTTCTATTGAACAAGACGGTCTTATTGTTGAAACGTTTTGACTCTTTTGTGACATTATCCTGTATCTGTTGAGGAGTCTTATTTTAGGCAAATGTAAAGCCTGCCCTATGTGAAAATTATTACTTCCATCTATTTCAAGTTAACTCAAAAATAAACAAAACTTTTTTTAAGGTGCTTACCCTGTATATATTTGTCTGAAATTGTCTCGTTTCGTTCCAATTTGTATGCAAAATATCATCATCCTCCAACAAATAGTTTTTGAGTTATACTGCCAACAGAAAGACAGGCAGACAGACAGAAAGACGGACAGATAGAGAGACAGACAGACAGGCAGACGGAATTGAGAAAACCTGTTTTTCGTCGTCTAGAGACCCTGAAACGTAAAGATCTGAAGAAATCTCGGAACGTGATTTATTTGTGATTTTAATACTTCCTTCATCTTTTAGACGAGGGAAGTAAAAAACGCTAAAATGAGTGACAGTTTTCTAGTGATATTAAGAACGTTTAGGGTTGAGGTCAAATGCAGAAGGAATTATCGCTTTTGGCTACGCTCCATGGAGAATTTTTTAAATTATTATTCGATTATCTTTTTAGCGTTCTAGGATACTGCTTTACTAAATAATTTTTATCTGCGGATCAATTGTAGATATACATGATCTTTTCGTGTTTAATTAATATGCATTTTAACTACTGTTCGAACATAACCACTAACATTGTTTATTTTCCGAAATATTGCTCTGGTGGAAATAAACTGAAATTTTCAGAAAATACAAATATACTCTCTTAGTTATTTCTAAGCATATTATTTCAATACTAATAATTAATTTAACAATATTACTTTGGTCCCTTTATTGTTGCTGCATCACATTACGATATTATCATACTGTTTTAATATGAGGGCATATTGTAATCCTGCAAGGCCCCTTATTAAACGAATACAATTTACTACTTTATGTACTTTTCATACAAATTATTAAAAGCTTTGAATTTTGACATTTCATAAATGTCACAATCTGGCAGTTGTCTTGTGCATATTAAATAATAAATCTCTTAATCTATAATCATATTTAAATTTGATGCAGTTGACATACTCCATACTACAAAATCAATTAATTCAAATTTAGCTAATTTTAGACGGCTAATTTGAACTACGGATCATTCTAACCATGGCATTTGTTAATTACAAATAAATTTAGACAGGAATGATTTTCAACCGTAACGAAGGGGGTTTAAAATGCAACACCGAGACGTTTTGAAATTCTGTGCTCTCTAAAACTTTTGATCTAATTATTATTATGGAATCTTGGGTTAATACATGGCTACAAGATCGCGAAATAATAAACAGTAGATATATACAGCAACTCGAAACGACAGTGATTTTTTAAATAACTATACATCTGTTTTATAGGAGAAACTCTTATTGCAATAAAAAATTTGTATGCTGTTACTCGGGTTCAATACCTGGAAAATATTCTCGGTGAACTACGGGTGCGGGTTCAAATTGATAGTGAAATTTTGTACGGGTGTGCTATCTACATTCATCCGACGTCAATCTGCCCGAATATGAAATATTTTATAATAACGTTATTAATACTTTAGAGCTGTTGTTCAAAAAAAATCTGTTGATAATTGGTGATTTTAATATACCTACGCTATATTCTCAAAATGTAGATAGTGTAGAAAAAACCATTGAGCGAGAATGTCAGGCATTCATTAATTTGTTAAACTCACAATTTAATCCCATATTAAATCATAGCAATATGATACTGGATTATGTGTTGTCAAATGTACAAGTGTCGGTCTGCAGGTCGTAGGACCCATTTGTACCTATGTACGGTCATCTCCCAGCCCTTGAGTGTTTCATTCAATGCGAAAATATTTACCACTTAAAACCCATTTACAAGCAGCAGTACAATTATGAAAACGATGGGAGATTTTAAAAAAGTACACCAATGTAAACGAGGCAGTGGATCGGTTTTGTGCACTCTTTTATTATGCATTGGATAATGCGATTCCAAAAAGTAAATCATCATCACTAAATTTCCGCCTTGGTTTACAAATTCTATAGGCACGACTACGTAGGAAGTTAAAATGTAACATTCAAAATGCTCAGTTAACACAGGAATTTAAACTTCTTAAAAAAAATCAAACGTTAAATAAATGTAGAGTATAAAATACCATTGCACTTTAATGGAAGAAAACAAAAAATAATCGTAGTAAATTTTGGTGGTTTATTAAAATATAGAAAAAATAGAACTTTATAGCTAACAATATGCATATAAACAATGCACCATTACCAACTTAGAAATTGCTAACGCTTTCGCTAGGAATTTTGAATCTATTTATTTGCAACAGGCTGCTCAGTATGGTTGTCAGATTAAAGAAAACGATGTTAATTTATTTGATGTTGGTTGTATCATCCAAGAGGATGTCGAGCGAGCACTAAGATCTTGCAAGTCTAAGAAATCGATGGGATTCGACAAAATTCCTATCTACATTTATAAAGCATGCTCCGAATTTCTTGCAGAACCGATGACACTTCTTTTCAGTATTTGGGTAAACACTTGTGATTATCCTAACTAGTGGAAAATGGGAATAAAACTATTGTTATTAATTATAGACCGATTTCTCTCTTCCAAGCTATATCTAAACTATTTGAAAGGTAGTGTACAAAACAATTATTTTACAAGTTCAACGATTCATCGTTAGTGAACAACACGGTTTTATGCCAAAAAGATCAAAATGTACCAAATGAATATCATTTACGCAGGATCTAGTTGATGCCTTAGACGAAAATCAGCACATGTGGCATCTACCGATCTTTCCAAGGCATTCGACAGAGTTAACCAAGGAATACTGTTGAGTAAATTACAAAATTATGGTTTTGATGCTGCACTAATTAAACTCATTAAATAGTAGATAGCAGACGGTCGTTTATAACGGAAGCATATCGAAGAGATGTAATGCTATATCAGGTGTCTCCCAAGGTTCTAGTTTAGGGCCTTTACTTTTTTTAATATTAATAAACGACCTTCCAGAAGTCGTAACGGGATCGGAGTATGCTTTATTTGCCGATGATTTTAAAATGTGGCTTGTGATTGACTCAACGTTTTCTTGTGAGGAGCTACAGCAAAATATTAATAAAATAATTCAATGGAGTCAACAAAACCTACTATTTTTTAACGTATCTAAATGTTCTAATAAGGTAAAATTTACACGAAAATTGAGGACTATCAACTGTCACTATAGTCCAGGAAAATTAGACATTGCTCTTCGGAAAAATTCCCGGAAAGCTGGATTTTGGTATGAGCCTTGATATTGTGGTTCTAAACAAAATGTCAAAAGTCCTCATCGATCAGAGTGTAGCTAAAAATTTTAAGGGGGGGCAAAGGTCACCAAAAACGGTATTTCGTGAATATCTCGTTAACGGTCACTTTTACAGAAAAAATATTGATTTGTAGCCTATAAAATTTCTAACAATAAAGACATCATGACTTTTATTCGTAAAGGTAACCGTTTTGGAAATAATTCGATTTACAGAGTTGTAACGAATAGTTGCACTCCTCAATGACATGTATATCTCATTGGAGTAGCGACTTGAAATATTCCATAATTTTCTTCTTTCAGAGCCCATAAAAATAGAAAGAAACACATATATAGTACACTGTAGTCTAGATAGAGAAGGAATGTGCTCCGAAAAGTTCCCCTCCGTTGTCATAAAACCTCAAGGGACATCAGCTTGCTATTCGTGTAGGAGCATAATAGTATATTATGTTATTAGGAGCAAAAGTTATACTTTATTTGGCGTGGCTGGACTGTTTATATATATAATTACAGCCGAGCCACATAAAGATACTTTTGTTCCGAATAACATCTAGTTTTTTTTTCAAACGTTTATAACAAATTATTTAAGAAATTTTAAGAAACCTGGAATTATTTTAGGGTAAAGGATTGGGTAGACTGATAAATGTAGGGTGCTTTGGAGAACGTCACTATGACTATACTATAAACAACGTTGTAAACAAAATCCGAAAAAAAATACTCTACCTCGTCAGTCTTGCTTAAATGTAACACCCGATATAAATGACGTCGATACTTGCGACTCCACTGAAGATGTAAATCCATCACGTTTCTTGACCGAATCTATGGAAATAGAGAAGACAGCAGAAGAACAAGAAGAAGAAGCAGAAAAAGGTGATGAAGAGGAAAGCATACCGATTGAAATAAAGTCTGAAAATGAATATTAATAACTCCTGTTTTGAATACAAAATTGATTAATGAACAGGTTCACTATAATTTTTTTTTTAAATAAACATTTTTCAAACAGAACCAAACGTGGAATATGCCTGCTGGGGACACCACATGAAAAAAACGCACCTTGTACTTTACCTCGAAAAGAGTGCACGTTTAAACTCTGTAAATCGAATTATCTCCAAAACGGTTACTTTTACGAATAAAAGTTGTGATATCTTTATTGTTAGAAATTTCATAAGCTACAAATTTGATAACCAATAGTTTTTCTATAAAAGTGACCGTTACGGACATATTCAAGAAATACCGTTTTTGGTGACCTTTGCCCCCCCTTAAAATTTTTAGCTGCACTCGGATCGATGAGGACTTTTGACATTTTGTTTACAACCACAATATCAAGGCTCATACCAAAATCCAGCTTTCCGGGAATTTTTCCGAAGTTTTGCTTTTATTTTGTTTAACTTCTCTGGACTACTATACCATGAATAGAAACCTATTCATTAGTAAAGAAACAATTAGTGATCTTGGTATAATATTTGATAAAAAATTAACATTCAGCTATTGCGTTCTGGCGTAAAATGTGTCACTGCGCAGGTTTCTGCGCAGGTCTACGCGGAGTTTTTGCGCAGGTTTGTCAAGGTCGTTGGCCTAGCCGGGGGTCAAGGTCGCGGATCTAGCCGGGGTCAAGGTCATTGGCCTAGCCGGGGCCAAGGTCATTGACCTCACCTAGGTCACCTGCTCCCACGATGAAGTTTTGGGGTTAAAAGTCTAATTTTTACAAGATTCCCACGATGAATTTTCGGGTTAAATGTCTAATTTTGAAATTTTACAAGATCTCTACGCTTATCCAGGCTCAACAGGATGTGGGTCATCGTCTGGAAATGCAAAACTAGTTGAGACTTGTAGATGGAGGTTGTTACTGAACAATGACGTCTATTGTTTGAGAAATCTGCACGATTGCAAAAAATAACTAAACAATGAAACCATTGTTGTTTGGACGAATTTTTGCTGACCTCCATTATCAGATAAACATGATGTTATTGTCTAGAGCTTCAGACTTGTCCAGACATGTTTGAGAAATGTGCAAAGCTGTTAAAAATTGAACAATGGAACCCATTGCTTGAGAAAAATTAGCACAACTGCTAAATTGTGTGAAGTCTTTGCTCGGAATTTTTTTTGCTGATGTATAAAATTATTACAAATATATTATGCATCACTGACCAACCTGGAATATTCCTGTAACCAATTGTATGAGCACAATAGTGTAATAACACAACAATGTAAATATACTTGTATTTATTTTGTCTGAAACGTACATGTATAAAATTATTACAACTATATATTTTATACATCAGCTAATTATTGTGCTACGAATGTTGTTGTCATCTCTGTCTGGACGATCTCTTCAAAGACAAGTTTCGTGCTGCTCCCGCACTTGCCACCCGAAATGATATAGTAACGACGTTTTCCTAATTGTTGTAGGTCTGCGTCTGTTAGTCAATCGTAGCTTGCTGGTAGAATGAATCTGAAGTTGTCCAATTCTACCGCCACTTCATTGCCGTATTTAGTCGGACACCGATACACATTTATTATTAGATATTTTTCGTCAATCTTCAAATCTCGTACATTTCCCCACTCTTTAACTTCATTTAAGTTGCAAAGTTTCTGGTTGAAATCTGCCATGTTTTTGGAAAGAGCCCGTACAGGAGAATTATAGAAATACTACAGCACATCAGGTTTATATAGCACCAACGAAAATTAAGTGTTCAGTCATCACAACATGTGGTAATTTAGGCAATATTTTAGCATCAATCCAGCTATTGTGCTGATTTAAAAATCCAAGCCATTTTACAAGTACCTTGTTACGTTTTCGTTTTACTACGCGTTCAACGAAATGTTTGTCTGGATATTTAACTTTTTGAAGCTGGAGATCATAGAAACATCCTTGAATAGACGGATTGGAAGCATCTTTTAGTAGATAGGTAATAGGATTAGTCAATTTAACTTGATCTATTGTGAATATTTTATTAGTCCAATTGGGCGTATATACTTTATCGAATATTGTTCGATATTTGCAAATTCGCACAGGATCGCCAACCTTAAATTTTACATTACTTAAACCTGTCATTTTTATATGATTATAGGCTTGATTGAGAATTTCCTTCTCATTACTCTTATTCACATCAACCGGTCTTTTACCAATTTTACTATGTTTTTTGTGATTGTAGGTGTGACTGACTTGAGATAATAGAGAAAGCCATTTGTATGAACCTTGCAAACTAAACATCTTCCACATAATAGATTTAAGTGTACGATTTACTCTTTCAACGACACACGCTTTTTTTGAGCTAAATGTTGAGAAATGGTTAATTTTCAATTTATTCATTAGTGTTTGAAAATCTTTATTGAAAAACACTTTAAATTGATCTGTCTGCAAGTTCTTCGAAATTCTACCGCTTTCAGATAGTATTTTTTCAGTTGCACTAGCAACTTTCTTGGAGGTTTTGGTTTTTATAGGCTCTAGCCAAACATATTTTGAAAATACATCTATAATTACTAAAATATATCGATAACCTTTATTTACTTTAGAGTGTGGTATCATTTCTACTAAATCGGCCTGATGAAGATCATCCAATCCTTTTACTGTTACACGACGCCTTCCAAAATTTATTCGTGCAGGCTTATGCAGATCATCTACCATTTGAGCCTTAATCGAACTGTTTATTTTCTTCCGGGTCATTTCGAACCTCTCTAAATGAGACAGTTTCACTAACTGAAGGTTTAGGCGGAGGTTTAGTTAGTTTTAGAAAAAAGTAAAGTTGATCAATTTCAGCTTGAATGTCTGCAATAATTTCATTTGCTATTTCTATATTTGTACTAGCAGAGTTTTGGTGTTCGGAAAGTCGGTAAATAATCTTATTAAGTTATTTGTTAAGGAGAGTCTTGTTGACAGCATCCTCTTCAAATAGAGATTGTGCAAGATTGGCTAATCGTTTATGTTGGAGATTAAAATTATCATAGTCATCGTAAAAGTGTAGATTTCTGTGCTGAATGTGACGACCGAACATATCTCTCGACATTGTCGAACTGACTTTATTCAATGATTCTCGCCTCTTTTAACTCTTCTATTATACTAACAATTTTATTTCTATGATTTGTGTGACCGGATGCTTGAGAGGCATACAGTAACTTTAATCGATCAACTAACTCGTTCAGATCATCCCAGTAAACATAATCCAACGGTTTATTGCTAACTTGTTTATACATTTGTTGTATACCTTTACCAGAACGTCTTTTAGCTCTTAATGACACTGATGATGACGAGGGTGGTGATGATGAGTCAGATTTTATAAATTTCTTGTATTTCGTTTGGTTGAAACCTACCTTCTGCACATTTTTATCAAAATGTCTATGCGCCGCACGTGTTCTGTTTATAATATCATTATAATTTGCTCTATCTGTCGACGTTGGAGTTATTTGAGGCTCGTTTTTAAATAGTAATTCGTACAAACCAGGTGTACCTTCATAGCGAACACTTTTTACAATTATATCTGAGCCCTTTATATCTAGCTCATCTCCACCAAAATAAAATTGGTTTTTATCAAAATCATATCTAATTCCATACCTCCCTAGATTTGGTCTTTCTATAAGATTGTTTACATATTTCCTAGGAAGTTCCTCATACTGTTCTAAGAAAGAACTTATAGCTTGCGGCTGAGATTTGTTTGTTATAGTCGTATTAGGATCATCTTCGGTGGATTCACACGATACTTCAGCAGCAGGTTTTGGTGTAAATAATTCTAGTTTTGAAGATGGGGGACTCTCATTTTTATTTATCACTTTTGCAACACTTTGCATTTGTTCGGTAATAGGTTTAAAAAATTTACTGAGGAGCTGTTATTCCACCAACCTACCCTCCTTAAGAGCTCGAACTTTCTGTCTTAAAATATTTTTAGTTTTAATAAGTTCTGTCGCTACATTCGTTTTCATTATTGGTACAAGTATGTAAGTGGTAGACAGGTAGACATTATACAGCTAGACAGCTAGATAGGAAGACAGCTAGACATCTAGGCTGTTAGACAGCTAGACATTTCGAGAGGTAGACAGCTAAACAGTTAGATAGGTAGACAGGTAGACAGGTAGACAGCTAGACAGGTAAACAGCTAGACAGGTAGACAGCTAGACAGGTAAACAGCCAGTTAGTCAGTTAGACAGACTGACAGATTCAAACTAGTTCACACGTCAACAGCTTTCTATCAAATAATAGATATCAGAATTGTTAAATGTATATATACGAATCAAATTCATAACGATAGCGTCCATTGTTTAAATCACTATCTTTGTCTATTACCAAAAATTTATGTGTATGACTATTCCAACAATAAGCGCACATTTCTTTAAATTGTTCATAAGTCATGTCGGTATTAACATGATCTCGGTAGACCTTCTGTAAATTCATATCGTCCTGCTTAAACAGCACCAGCATGTTAGCATTATCACGAATAAGATGTTTAGGAATACATGCATATGTTTGACAAAGATAGAAACAGTCTATATTTTTATGTCGACCCATGCTAAAATATTCTCTCATAACGTCCTGTTTGTCGCAAGCAATGTCATCAAAAATAAAAATAATGTTAGATTTAGCTTGGTCAGGTGCTACAATGTTCACACCATCGCTGTATGTATAGTAACCAACCTCAGGAATTGATTGAAACAACTTACTTAGATATTCAAACTTTGATTGAAACAGCGATTTTGAATATATATAAATATATTCGAATAGTACTCCATTAGCATCTTCTATTAGCGAAATAATTATGTTTGTTTTACCACTATTCGATGGGCCTAGAACGAGGCATCGTATCGTGGAAGGTAACAACGGTCCGTGTCTTCTGTTTAGAGATGCAGTATGATTATCATGATTTTTTATTGGCAAACTATTTTTTAGTTTAACTACCCTCATGACGTCTACTTGGAAACTCATACTAAAACTGCTATGCATATCTATATATATATATTAAGGTCCTAATCAATCAGTTCTCAGTTCTATAAAATGGTTTGACGTCGAAACAGTAAATCAGTCCTTCGACGACGAGGTGCTGGTGTACTCAATACGCTCATTAATAAATTACCTTTCGAATTGCACATACCAGGATATCAATATTGCTGGCCTGGCACAAAACTTGAGAAAAGAATCGCACGAGGAATTAACAAATTAGATCAAGCGTATCGTGAGCACGATTTGGCTTATGCAAAACATTCTGATAATATGGAGGAACGACATAAAGCTGACAGAATTTTAGCTAAAAATGCTATTGGACGTATTAGAGCTTCAGACGCTAGCTTAGGTGAACGTGTCTCGGCTGCAGGAGTAGCTGCAGCTATGAAGGAAAAAGTAAAAATGGGGATGGGAGCTAAAAAGAAATCTGGTAAAAAGAGAAAGAGGACACCTTGTTCCGGAGATACGCTTACTTCCAATCAGGTAGTGAAAAAAGCACGAACTGAATTAGGAGGAGGACGACTGCTGCGAGATTTATGCGATGCTACAAATATTGCTGTTAACACAATTAATAAAATAAAGAGAAACAAGATTATTAAAACTCCTCGAGTAATACGTGTGCCAAAAACAGGAGGAATGTTACCCTTGATTCCAATCTTTGCGGTAGAGCTGCAGGAATTGCAAAGGTGGTTAAAGATGCCCAGTTGGCAAAAAAACA
The DNA here is from genome assembly GCA_940337035.1 of Agriotes lineatus. Classification (NCBI taxonomy): domain Eukaryota; kingdom Metazoa; phylum Arthropoda; class Insecta; order Coleoptera; family Elateridae; genus Agriotes; species Agriotes lineatus. The sequence continues at coordinate 405,106 of OW679202.1, read as the reverse complement.
ATTAGCAGAGTCTGAAAGACATAATAAAACGATGGAAGCAATAGCTTTAGGTAAAGGGTTATATCTAAAACCTTATAAAAAAGGATACGGATTGTTCACGACAAAAAACTTGTAATGCAGCTGCCAAACCGGGCCTTGTCAAATATCGATTTACAATCATACGCTAAACGTTTAAAAATTCCTAACTTTGGCGCCATTTTTATGAGAGATGATTTACCAAAACAGGTTCGAAATATAGTATACGGTATTGCAAATTTGGATGATAAAACCAATCGTGGTTCACATTGGGTGGCTTACATAAAACGGAGGAAATATGCAATTTACTTTAACAGTTTTGGAAATTTACAATCTCCAATAGAAATTGTAAAATGTTTGACAAGTGGCAAAAATGGCAGCTGTCATCCTATTAAATATAATCATCAGGAATTTCAAACTTATGATTCTGTAAATTGCGGGCATTTATGTTTGCAATTTTTGCACGACGCCATGTGTTAGCTTCCTACCAGTTTACTGTAAGAAAAGACCTGTCCAGACTTGTCAAGACTTGCAGATGTGGAAAGATGACGTCATCGTCTGAGGATGTACTTATAGTATGGGAAGTCTGAGTTGTACACATTCGCATTATGAAGCAGCAACGATACTATAAATATCGAATGCAGTTCAACCGCTTTACTGAAAATCTGGAGAAATCGAAAAGAGGTATTGAAATATATTGCAAATTAAAGGATATTTCAAAGGAACTTTTTTATTTGAAATTAAGCGAGCGGCAGCCAGACCTGAACTTGTTAATAACCCAGTTTAAACATGACTTAGTGTTGTATGACAAAGAACGCCAGGAATAAAAACAGCAGCAGCAAGCAGGTTTACTTTTACCCGATTGTCGAAATTCTTCAGAAAGAAGAAGAAGAGGAGGACGATGAACTTCCATACAATTACTGGCAGTTGTGAGCACTCGACAGGATGAGGTTTAAGAATAAATAGATAAAATGTCTCTATTGTTATAACCTATCTTAAAGAAACAATTGCAATGTATACTGAATAAGGATGTAAAAGGAAAAATAAAACCTATTGTTTAATAAAAGTTGTTTTATTTCCAGTAAGATTCTTAGAGGAGGAGGAGAGTCGCAGGCTGATGAGAATGTAATTAAAATTATAGGTCTCCAGATGTTTTGTTTCAGTTCTAGTTAAACCGTCTACTATTAAACATGTCCTGGACCTTGTCTGGAAATGAATCTGTTCTCACAGCTAGGTATCAATCCATACATCTGGATCCGGAATCTGAATACGTTATAGGATTAATCAGTTTTGAAGCTTATAATACTATACCTAATATTGATTCGAATAATAATAAATTTCATTATACTGATATTGATGGTAAACAATCTGTAATTGAAATACCTCACGGCTTATATAAAGTTGCCGATGTAAGTCAATATATTAGACATGAGCTGGATATAGGTGTAACAAACTCTAAGCCACTCTCTCCTCAAGCGGGTAGTGCTAATGATGTACTAGAAAAAAAATATTGTGCAGCACCAAGCAGAACCTGTGCTACATATTAAGCCTAATAATATCACGCTCAGGAGTGAAATTAAATCACCCTTAGCAATCGATTTTACTGCTAAAGATAGTATTGGACAGTTATTAGGATTCAAACCTAAGAAATTGAAAGCTTATGGTAGATATATTTCCGATAATCCTGTAGATACATTTAAAGTTAATACTATATGTATTGATTGCAATACCGTAACTGGTACTTATCACAACAGCAATGCTGTACACAGAGTTCATCAATTTTTCCCTACGGATCCGCCAGGATTTAAAATTGCAGAAAATTCTTCTAACGTTATATATCTACCAATCAATACAAGAACTATTGATAACATTGTCATACAAATACTGGATCAAAACGGTAAATTGGTCAATTTCTGCGGAGAAACCATCACGGTAAGTTTGCATCTCAAGAAACAAAATGGCGGTTAGATACAACTCTCAGCATCAGCCGCAGCAAACATATATTAGAGATGATCAGTTTGTTTGGAACATTAGTAGGCTGCCTGCAGTCGATAGATTAACATCAGGTAATAAACTGTTTCTAAAATGTTTAGGTTTGAAGCTAACTGCTAGAAGTGACGGCGAGGGGGAAATCAAAAAGAAAAAGCAACTGGACTGTTATAAAATTAAATTTTACTGTTAATATTCGAAAAATTTTAATACTCTGTAATATTAAGAGCGCTTGTTTTGCATCAAATATAAATGACGACTTCTGAAATACTAAACGTTACTGAAACAGCTTTTCAAGATAACTTGATTGTCTATGCGGAGAAACATAGCATATTCTTCTACAACATTTAATAATAACGATGAAATAAGAATACCTATTTTACATCAAGATGTGTACACTTTACCGTGCAACAGTGTTATATGTTTCGAAGGTAAATTATTAAAGGATGCAGATAGTAAAGCTACTGCAACGGGATCATTTGCAAATTTAGGCATATCCCACCTACTAGATGAAATTAGATATGAACTTAATGGTGTGGTGGTTGATCGTGTAAGAAATGTCGGCATAACTGCAACTATGAAAGCCTACGTGTCATATAATTCGACTCAAAGTATTGGGGTTATGGCCATTGCCAAATGGCATCATATTTATTATTAGTTTTACTTACATACATGCACTTAATTTTGTAGTAAACAAAACACTTTTAAAGTGCGTAGCCCAAATAAGAGTTTTGCTAGGTATAGCAATACCAATTTTGTGTAATATAAACTTCAAAATTTGCAAGTCGTTACGTCCTATAGCATTACGTAAATGGAAATTATAGATTCCTTTATTTTTAACATACAGATCTTTGTTCAACCACATTATATTTGAATTTGACGGCAACATTTTGCAGACTGAGATATCTTATACTTTTATCTTCTCTCCAACTGCGAGAAATGACGTCATCACTCAAAGCGTGAGAGAGAGAGAGCTGGTGTTTATAATGTGCTTGGTAGGCAGTAACCCCAAGGCAAAGTGTCAGTATACATACAGTTTACAATTCTTTTGTCATCATGTGGGTCTGAAGCCTTTTTTCTTTGTTTTAAAGAAAATACGTTGTGAGTTTTTGATCTAATTGTTCTCTGATCGCAAAATACTGTTTCGTTATTAAACAGGCAGTCTTTGTAATCGTCAAATGTAATTCTATTCAAAGCAGCTCTGGTAATACCTTTAGCTTTCTTTGAAATGTTAAATTCCCCATTCTCAGCATCTTCTAATGTTTTGAAAGCATACAATTTTGCACGTAGGCCAACAAATTCGGTAATTATTTTACCATTTATTTCGTCTTTCATTAGACCTATTACTTTTTTATTAACTTGTGGAAGGTTATATGGATTGCTCGGAGGATGATCGCTTGTATCAAATTTGTGAATATCTTCTCGTATAAAATCGTATATATTTGGAAGGGTAAAGTGATATATGAGACTATCAGTGTCTGCGTACAGCAGTTTTGCTTGATTACCCATCTTCTGTTTAATATAATTATAATGAAAATCGTATATTAAAATTTTTGAAATATCTAGGATTGAAAATCCAACGTATATTGGCTTATTAAAAACTATTTTTAACTGATTTAATTCTACAAGTACCAAGTCTTTATCTAAAATAGTACAGCTGTAAAAATTTGGTTTTGATATGTATGCGCTTGTTCCTACCTTCCCATTTAAAAATTAATTTTATTTTCTAACATTTTCCATAGTTTTTCCAAATACAGCGTTATTCATAAGTTTATAAAAAAAAATTTCAAAATTATTTTTGGCAGCTTGCCTTAATTTTGTATTTAAATCTATGTGCGGTTTAAGCCAAGCTGATTGCTTAAATTTTAATATTCTATAAATCTTTACAATTTTCAGCCCTAAACTTACAGCTTGCTGTAGATTGCGGTAATGTATTACGTAGTTTTCTTTTTTAAATAATGTGGTTGTCAATTTTGATTGTTCAGATGTTGGCGGTGTATAATGGTCAGGACATAGAGGCAAATCTTTGTGAAGTTCAAATAAATTTTGAGGGTATTCTAAATCGACTTCATAAATATAGCCTGTTTCAGAATTTCCCGGAGTATTTAAATGACCAATATTAAGAATGTCTAAGTCATTTGCCCATTCAAATCCTCCATACGGTAGATATTCAGACATCCCGGCTCCGTACATGTTATTAATGTCTAAAGACAGGATATAAGATTCAAGATCGGCTTCTACATATTTTTCACTCATATATCGATTATTAGCTTTAGCGTATCGATTCGAACACTCTACTAACCCTCCTCTAATACCGCTCTCTATGAACAACAGTCGATCTACATCTGTCAGCAGCTCAAGTTTAACTTTAGTAGTTTTTAACATTGTTTGAAATGCCAATCCTGGTGCCGTGTAAAAATGTAGAGCATCCAATCCATACGTTTTCATACAATTTTCTCTAAAATTTTCAAACACATCAGCTAAGAGTAGAACATCAACTGTAAGGTACTGCATACTGACCTAGAGTTTGCATATTAAATGTGTTCCAAACACGCAGTGCATGTTCATAATTTTCATCTGCAATAGCTGTTCCATGCAGCTGACTAAAAAATTGCGTTTTGTCAGAAAGACTTTTATCATTCAACTTTTCAAAATTGTCTAGGTAGTCGTATGGAGAGATACCCTTACGTAGTAATAATTCAAATTCTTCTTCGCTCTTACAAAATTTACGTTTAATAATTTTTAAATTGTTCGGTAAATTTAATGACAATTGTTCTAAACTGCTAGTCATAAATCGAAACGAGTCTAAAAATCTAAAATCAATACTTGTGCCATCCACATGTTTTGTAAATGATATAAATTTTTCCTTATTTATAGGCAACAATTTAATATCTCCCATAATCAGTTTTGCTAATGGCTTTATAATAAAATGTGCATTATAACCGCTGAGATTGTGAAAGAGAACGGGAATATAATGTGCATCTTTATAGTTAAGATTACAGTGTTTATGAGCACTACCTCTATACTCACCTGTCTGATTATTGTGATCACGTACACGCACGTCTTTATCGGCGAAAGGTTGTTTACAAATGTAACAGCATACTGATTTTTGAAACGATTAGTTTTTCTGCTGGCTAATATCCATAGGCTGTATATTTAGTAATATATTATTTACTTGATGTGCTATAGATTGTAATTCTTTTACAAACCATTCCATACAGTCGGCACCACGATATATATTAAATCGAAATAAACTATCGTCATATGAACATTTGAAATAATATGCAATACTAAATGGAACATGTTTTTGATAAACCCCCGCATTTTCGGAACCAACGTTCTGTTCTTTCTCTAAAACACTCCACGTCCACGTAGATTGAAAATGATAGTTTTTCCTGATATTTATAGTCTTTAAATTCTGTTGTTGTACCTTCTTCAGGCATTCTAATTTTAGTTTCATTTACAATTTCTAATGTGATTTAAACAAGTATCGCATAATAAAGGTTGAGCGTGGTACTTATGCAGTTGAGTTGTAAGCAATCTAGATAAGTTTCTTATCCAACAGAAATGGAACTGCCCCTCATCTTTGGATATCATTAATAAATGTATAGCATCTTTATTAATTTGAGTATTTTTACTAATATATATGGGCAACACTGAATTTTTACCAAATTTGTTTTTTCTTTATAGCGTATAAACATTTATACGTAAATCATTCATTGTCTTAAATTTTGATAGTATATCTTTTAATTTCATTGGAAATTCTAGTCCCGAGTACTTTAAAACTTCAATGAAATCTGGATATGAAGATATTCTATCAGAACTCTTATTTGCAGGGTGTAATGCTGACACTACCGACCACAAAAAACAATATTCATCATCATCTTTTACGTTAATCACGGCCTTTTTATTTTTAATATCTTGAGGTAACTCAATATATTTACCTACTGTTAATGGTGTGTAATGATTTAAATTTACTTTTAAATGTAATATCTCAAGCAAACTCCAACCTGAATCACGTTCTTGAAAATCTTCTAATTTCATCAACAGCTTATTCTCAACATTAGTCTCATACCACTGTTTTAAATTGGTGCCAGAATCAATTTTTTCATTTTTAGTAGCAAACGTTTTTAAATCTATCTCACCACTACTAGGTCTTATAAAATATCCACTAAATATTACATTAGCTTTAAGAATTAAGTTATTTTTAATAATTTGTTTTACTTTTATTGAGAAACTTCTGTATGCTTTTGCAAGAAATTCTTGAGGTTCCTTGTAACCTAAATTTACAATCATACCTGTTCTTATTCTACTATTGAAACACGATTCTACATCTTTCCATACCAACTTGTTCTTTTGTTGCTGCTGACCACTCCTTACACCCGCCCCCTTCTTTGCTAATTTTGCTTTTAAATTTCTTAATAATTGCCGTTGGCCCTTTAATAAACTTAAATTTGCCTCTAGTCTGAATGGATTTTCATTTTTAAAACTATCCTTACGGATAAATCGACTAACAATTAAAATGGTTTTATTTACATGTTTAAGCAATGTCTGAGCCTCATCACTATATTTTACAATCTCTATCGCGTCTTTGATTGTTTTTATTGAATTTGAACTTAATTCGGTAACGTTGCCTGTTGCAGACATGTTCGCGCGCGTGCGGTTGTAATACTAACTCTTGCAGGCAGCCGAGCCGGTCTATTTATTCATCGTCGCAGCTGATAATGGATGCCATTAACTGCGTCAGCAAAAAAAATTCAAACAAAGGCTCCATTCAATTTAGCAGTTGTGCAGATTTTTCTCAAACAATGGGTTCCATTGTACAGTTAACAGCTTTGCACATTTCTCAAACATGTCTGCACAAGTTTGAAGCTTCAGACAATAACATCCTGTTTATCTGATAATGGAGGTCAGCAAAAATTCGTCCAGACAACAATGGCTTCATTGTTCAGTTATTTTTTGCAATCGTGCAGATTTCTCAAACAATTTACGGTCATTGTTCAATAACATCCTGCATCTACAAGTCTCAACTAGTTTTGCATTCCCAGACGATGACTGACATCCTGTTGAGCCTGGATAAGCGTGTAAATCTTGTAAAATTTCAAAATTAGACATTTAACCCCAATATTTATCTTGGGAATCTCGTAAAAATTAGACTGTTAACCCCAAAAATTCATCGTGGGAGCACGTGACCTAGGTGAGGTCAATGACCTTGGCCCCGGCTTGACCCGCGACCTTGACCCTCGGCTAGGCCAACAACATTGACAAACCTGCGCAAAAATTCCGCGCAGACTTGCGCAGAAAACCTGCGCAGTGACACATTTTGCGCCAGAACGCCTGTGGGTACTCTACTGATTCTTGAAAAACTTTAGGCTTTGTAATTAGAAATTCCCATTGTTTCAGAGGTAACACTACATTAACAACTCTTTATAATGCGTATGTCAGATAAAAACTAGAATATTGTTTTATAACAGTGTCACCTTTATATAGTATTCAAATTAAACAAAGTAAAATAATTCCAACAAAGTTTATAAGATATTTAGATTTTAAAATAATTGGTGCGTTCACCCAATTTTTAAGTCTTATATCGAACTACACAGGACTTACAACTTAAATGGATTAGAGGAACGACAACAATTATCAGCGCTTACTTGTTTTGTATCAAATATTACATTATATAAGAGCAATTCATGTGAAAAAAATTTAAGCAAAATAAACTTTCTGGTCTTATCAGTTCTCCTCTTTATAGAATGTGTACTAACTATAATAGAGTATCAATGTCTGTGGATATATTACGTATTACTTCCTTTTACGATAAAGCAAATATTGGATTCACCCTAAAAATTCTAAATTGAGTTTTCAACAGATCTTCACGTTTTAGAGTCCCCCGAACCCAAAAAACATATTTTTATTCGTTGGTCCGTCTGTGTGTCTGTCTGTCTATGTGTGTGTCTGCCTGTGAACAGAATATCTCAAAAAGGAAAGGAGGTATGGCACTGAAACTTCATATATAAGTTTTGTGTAATCTAGATGCGACAGCAAACTTTTGAAAAAAATCGCATAACCGGAAGTATGGTGTTTACTGTTGTGATTTTTCAGTTTCTTTCAATTTTTCAAAAACGGCTTTAACGATTTTCTTAAAACTTTACACTTTTATTAAATGTTTAATGTGTATTGATGTGAGATAGGTGATTTTCTAGTTAAATACGTCTAAAATGGGTTACCTTTGTTTTTTCCCATTCTTTTTATTAACTCCTATTGTAAATAGAACACCCAGTATATTATTAAATTTTTTTAATGTAGCTTACAATTTTAGAGAAAATTTGTTTCTTGAACTAACGCTTTATTTTGTACGGTTTCTGTAGAATTTGTAATTTTTGAAAAAGTTTGACAAACGCTTAAAAATTAAAAATCAAATGTTTGGCTAATTATAAGATTACTGTAAAAGGAAGTTGTGTACGTGTAACACACCAGATTTTTGTATATACCTTTAGATATACATTTAATATTGCGTTGTTTGAAACACGACTGGGTTCCCGGTAAGGTGGACGTTCCAAACGTGTTTATTCTTCAAAGTATGATACAATTAGGTTACCTTAGTCTTAAGCTTTTCCGGCGGTTTGGTTTAATTTACATACATACATAACCTGTAACCCCTTATACCGTTACAGTGTCGGGTTGCCGGTTTAATTTAATTTAAGAATAATTGAATTTAATTTAATTAATGAGTAATTTAATTTTATTTAATTTAATTTGATTTGATTTAATTTAATTTAATTTAATAGAGGTTTATTGGAATTTATAGTTTTAATTTAAAATTGTTTATTATTATTATTGTTTATTGTTTATTATTAATACATTATTGGTATTATTATTATTACATATAAAAAAAATTGTATATAAACATTATGGCCACAGAAGCAAAGCTTGCGCGTGGCCGTTAAACAAAAAAAAACTAACTATATTACTGTAATGACAGCAACCAAAACACTTTAACAAATGTTCATACCTCAAACCAACAAATCAATTTACCAAATTTATCAAATAGGAGTAATAATCCAGTCCCACTTCTTTTATCCATTTTTTAATTTTACTTTTAAAAGAATTTAATGAGTAAGAAGACTTAATCTCAACCGGAACAAGGTTAAACCATTTGACACAAAGGTAATGTGCATGTTTTTGGGAATGTGCTGTACTTGTTTTGGGAATTAAAAGATTACATTTCTTCTTACTTCTTGTATCGTGCTCATGAGACAAGACGCTTGTTACGGTCTTGAACTGACTTGACGACACCGCACCGGCTCATACATAAACGAAACGGCCGGCGCGTGCCGTAATGGACGAAGTCGGGACGAAAGTTTTCCTAGGCCGCTACCCAGCCGCAACAAGATAGGCCGGCTAAACTTTCAGTGGAGTTGGGCGGGTTCTTAACGAGATTATCTAAGGGTAACGGCCAGAGGGTCGGTAAATAACGGTAAAATAAAGAGGGCGCCACCAAGCCTGTCTTAACCCGAATAACCGGGCTTGGGCGGTTAGACGGGGGCGAAGTATTCAAGATACTCCATCGATAAGAATTCTCATGAGCTGCAAGCTCAAATAACAATTTCGTGATCGCAAATACTGGAATGGTAATATTGGGACTCTTTGGGCCGCGACTGCGCAACCACCGGACCTACCTGCATGCTCTGATCTCTCACGTCTCGCCGTACATCAATTTTTACACTGTAGAGGCGCTATCTGAAACAAAGCATGCACAGGTCGAATAGGAATAATTCGTCCCTTAATTAGTTATGCGTCTATTGGTCGATAACTACATCTGGGCAGCAAATCGTGCCGCCAAGCTTATGTTATTTCTTACGCTAAGCACCAGCTGATGGACGCGCTATGTTAATAAACAACACACTATGGGTGGCCGGCCGCAGTGGGCTCGTCACTTTACATATTAGAGTACAGTTTGGAAATACGCACTCCGGAAAAGGGCGCGTTAGTTCGCGATAACCGACGCCGACCTGCAAAGGCAACGCGAGCAGTGTAGCTAGCAGCAAAGCACGACGCCGCACAAATGCGCGACGAAATAATTGAAGGCCTAACTCCTTAGGCAGCGGGGCAGCGTGACTGCAATATTTGACCAGGAAGAGGGGCTAATATAGCCTCACTAAAGTATGCGAATTTGGAATAGGTGCCAGCCCCTGCTACGTCGCCCACGCAGTCGTTGGCTTCGGTTAACACCTGATAAGCAAAGCACAAAGCCCTCGCAAACATAAACAAAGGGCTCAAACAGATTAGGGCGCGCCAGGCTCCGCACGGCTAGGCGTTGATTCCATTTATGTATTAATCGGTACAATATAGCGAAGCGCGAGCACATAAAATTACTGAATTAAAAGTTCGCACAAACGTAACACGAAAACATAGGCGCAGAGTTCTTTAGCTATTTAGGCGATGAAACGCGAAACTCGCGCACATGAAATTACTAGCAGGCTACCAAAGTAGCGTCTTGGAGCATGGTGGCCTCAAGCCGCGACAAGCAAGCAAAGGGCATGCATCCGCCCACACAAAGTTGAGCACAAAAGCAACACCGCTCGCACAAGCGACAGTTAACATATTTAAATGGTTGTAATAACAAATACCTTAGTCCGTAGACGGTCTATGAGAGTTGCGTGCAATCAGTTGGTAGAAGGCGACAGTCTGTGGCAGCTAAATCGCCGAAACACGGCATCTGGGGTAAACGGGCTGGAATTCGCCAAGATGGCGGCGTTAGGACGCTCTCCTGAGAGCACACTTACGGCGGCAAAGAGGTCTACTTCGTCCTGCCTAGAAAGATCCTCGAAAACAGCGAGTTGAAAAGGGAAAGCCCCCTTTCTCACAAACGCAGAACTGGCCCCGTGAAGCCCATCACACACCCACGCTTTGACGTAAAGACTTGCCACTCGCACAATCACACGCGACCTCTTAAAGGCGAAACAGTTTATGGCATATTCGCTGAAACAGCACGGGAAATAGGAAGGCTTTCACAGCAAGGGTGCTAACAAACAACGGCAATTTACACAACATTCGCTGAAACAGCACGAGACGGGAAAAACAGGCTGGCGTCCCCGCCATGGCGGGAACGCCGGGCCAACACACACTCCCTTGTTCAATCGCCTGAGTTGAACTGCCACTTAAGGCGAAACAGTTTATCAAATACTTGCTGCAGCAGCACGAGACGAGAGAAAGGCTGACGCCCCCGCCAAGGGCGGGAGCGCCGCACGAACACACACACTATCCGACCTCTTATTCGATCGACGGCCCTTTGCTGAATGCCCCGCAAGGAGCGTTACGACGCTTGAAGTGGCGTGAGCCAAAACGGCGTTACCACGTGACCCTCGACAGCCAATGGCGATGCGCCCAATAAAACAAATAAGTGCCGGTGACAAAGACAGCCAATGGCGAGGCGCCCAATAAAACAAATAAGTGCCGGTGACAAAGACAGCGCGAGGCCTCGCAGTCACACCAACAGCGTAAATTCTAGAAGATTTGAAAATCCTGCGAGCGTTAACACCCGATTGTCAAAGTACCAACAAAGGGGTGCCCCGGATGACGAGAAATACTGCGCTTGAGGCCAACTATGTGCAAAATCATTATTATGGAATTAGGCGATGAAGCCAAATAAGTAACTAAAAGGGGTTTAACATACGGGCACGCTGCCCTAAAGCCTAGGTGGCTAATTAAAATACAAAATGACCTGACACGCTAAAGTGTTGTTTATTTTTATAAACAAATATAGCAATTGATTGTAAAAACAATTGTCGAACAGAAAAAATGTTTTGTTTGCTTCTGTTTTATTTCTCATGTTTATTAGTACGGGTTGCAGTGTTGCATTTCATTATAAATACTTATTATTAATTATGTAACCTGTAATTGGCTCTATGATGTTGGTTGCACTTAAAATAAATAGATAAATAAACATAAAGCTTTCAAAAATTTGAAACATTATAACAAATAGCGCGACAAACTTTCTTTCTATTGTAGTCAAATGTTGTTCTTACAAGTATTATTTCTAACAATCTAATTTTTCCACCGTCCAAGAAGAAAGCAGAAAACGGCCTTTTCAGAATTTTAACATTGAAAATGTTTAAAGAATTGGAGATGTAACGCTAGTACGGTGCTCTTTTAGCGATTTGTGTGACGCTTAGAAAATGCACAGTTTTTGCAAATTTTTGGAAGCTGTACATATTGCAGGTGAATATTGTTGGTTTCATTTTGAAGCTCTCGTCAAGGGCGAACCTTCTGGAGAGGTTGTGAAACTGTAACATTGGAGGGGGCAAAAATACGGGGGTTAAAACGATTTTTTTGACACGAAAGCGTTCGGTGCTGTTATCTAAATGTGATTTGGGGCTAGTTGGAAAGACGATAAACCAACGCTCATCGTACTGGCTGGTTTTTCGGGTCTGTGATGCACGGGAGCGAAGTTACAGGGGTATGAAGCTGAGGTGCGTTTGGAGTAAACTAGATGTTCGCATAAACAGAGGAAAAAAAATAAATGTCGAATTTTGTTTTTAGAAGTATGTGGATGAATCTGTGGGGTTTTAAGACTTTTGCGACTCAGGTGGATTTGGGGGTTGCAAAATGGGGAAAACGTTATAATTATAAAAGAAACCTTAGAATTAATATTTGTGTGACATTCACTGTTTGAAGATGTTCCACTGGTCGATTGTATTTTTTAGGAAAATGAGAGATGTGGGGCTTTTCCAACCCAGGTGGATTTGGGGGTTGCAAAATGGGGAAAACGTTATAATTATCAGAATAACCTTAAAATTTATATTTGTGTGACATTCGCTGTTTGGAGACTTTCTACTGGTTGATTGTATTTTTTAGAAGAATGCAAGATGTGGGGCTTTTGCAACTTAGGTGGATTAGGGGGTTGCAAAATGGGAAAAACGTTATAATTATCAGAGAAACCTTAAAATCAATATCTGTGTGACATTCACTGTTTGGGGACGTTCAACTAGTCGATCGTAATTTTTAGGAGAATTTGGGATGTGGAGTTTTGCGGTACAGTTGAATTTGGGAGTTGGAAAATGGGAAAAATGTTATAATTATAAGAGAAACCTTAGAATTAATATTTGTGTGACATTCACTGTTTGAAGATGTTCCACTGGTCGATTGTATTTTTTAGGAAAATGAGAGATGTGGGGCTTTTCCAACCCAGGTGGATTTGGGGGTTGCAAAATGGGGAAAACGTTATAATTATCAGAATAACCTTAAAATTTATATTTGTGTGACATTCGCTGTTTGGAGACTTTCTACTGGTTGATTGTATTTTTTAGAAGAATGCAAGATGTGGGGCTTTTGCAACTTAGGTGGATTAGGGGGTTGCAAAATGGGAAAAACGTTATAATTATCAGAGAAACCTTAAAATCAATATTTGTGTGACATTCACTGTTTGGGGACGTTCAACTAGTCGATCGTAATTTTTAGGAGAATTTGGGATGTGGAGTTTTGCGGTACAGTTGAATTTGGGAGTTGGAAAATGGGAAAAATGTTATAATTATAAGAGAAACCTTAGAATTAATATTTGTGTGACATTCACTGTTTGAAGATGTTCCACTGGTCGATTGTATTTTTTAGGAAAATGCGAGATGTGGTACTTTTCCAACCCAGGTGGATTAGGGGGTTGCAAAATGGGAAAAACGTTATAATTATCAGAGAAACCTTAAAATCAATATTTGTGTGACATTCACTGTTTGGGGACGTTCAACTAGTCGATCGTAATTTTTAGGAGAATTTGGGATGTGGAGTTTTGCGGTACAGTTGAATTTGGGAGTTGAAAAATAGGAAAAATGTTATAATTATCAGAGAAACCTTAAAATTAATATTTGTGTGACATTCACTGTTTGGAGACGTTCAACTGGTCGATCGTAATTTTTAGGAAAATTTAGGATGTGGAGTTTTGCTGTACAGTTGAATTTGGGAGTTGGAAATTGGAAAAATGTTATAATTATCGGAAAAACTTTATAATCAGTATCTGTGTGAATTTCGCTGTTTGGAAACTTTCTGATGGTCAATTCTATTTTTTAAAAGAATTTAAAATGTGTGAATTGTGTGGCTCAGATGGATTTGGGAATTTCCAAATGGGGAAAACGGTATAATTATCATAAAAACCTTTAAATCAATATTTGTGTAAAATTTGCTGTTTGGAGACTTTCTACTGGCGATTGTATTTTTTAAGATAGTTTGGAATGCGGGAATTTTGCAGCCTAGGTGGATTTGGAGGTTGCAAAGTGGGAAAAACGATATAATTATCAGAAAAACCTTCAAATCAATATTTGTGTGAAATTCGCTGTTTGGAGACTCTCTACGGGTCGATATTCGGGATGTGGGAGTTTTATGGCCGAGTTGAATTGGGGGATGCAAAATGGGGAAAACGTTAGCATTATACGAAAAACCTTAAAATCAACATTTGTGTGAAATTCGCTGTTTGGAGATTTTCTACTGGTTAATTAAATTTTTTATGAGAGTCGGGGATGCGGCTGTGAAAGAGAATTAGCCTATTTTCTCATTTTTTAAATAAGGAAAATGTGCATTTCTTTTTATTCTGGCCCTTTGTGAAATTGTAAATTTTGCAAGTAAATAGTAAATAGTGTGTCGGATTGTATTTTATTCTAACATGAATATTATTACGTGGGTTACGGTCATTGCTGCGCTGCACTTGTTCGCAGAATGGTAGTGGCCACTGGCAGAGTTGGGTTGTTAGTGTCAGCTGTTTGTACTAAAACTCAAGGCGCGATTGTAATAGAAAAAGTTGATGGGTACTCTAAAAATATAAATACGATACATGTGTATATATATACGGAAAATTCAAAGTTACTTAGTTTATACAATGTAAAAGCTCCCCATACAACAAATCCGTTTAAAATATATTTATTGAACAATTAACACGAAACTAAAGATACATATCGATTAAACAGCTCAAAGGTCTAATCACATCTAATTCCTTTTTCACACTGCCCTGTTCCTCCTATTAAAAGCATCTTCGCTCCAGTTCTGATATTTGCTATTAAAGCACGTTTCATGAGTAAACAAAATAAACTGTGAATAATAATATGTGGAGCCGCCGATCGAATGGCTTGTAATTCTCAACACTCCTTTAAAACAGCCAATAAATGTAATTATAAGAATGACTCATATAAGCAATACATCTTCTAAAGTTACATAAAAAAAAATTGAATGTAATATCGAATTTAACATCTTTATCTAATTGCAAATTAATATTAAAGTGTACAAGATGCTGAAAAAATTAAAACTGTAGTAAATATTATTTGTTAATGAGCTGCTATGAAGTAGAACTTCGCAGTAACATTTCGCATGGGGTATAATAAACAATAATAATACAGATGGAAACCATTTTAAAACTTTTTGTTATTTCTATCCCTTGTAATTTTTTCAGATTTTGGAATTTTTATGCCAACCTTGAAAATTTGAAAAATTCATTTTCAATGCAGTAACGAAGGTTGGTAAATTGCAACTTCTGTAAATGTTTTCTTAAAGTCTCTGTAATTATAATTTTTAGTTTTTACTGAATAATATGAAAAAGATGTTAGTAGATAACGTTTACTATACTTGGCGAGCCGAAGAAATAGAGTTAAGCAGGCAACCCAAATGACATATTACAAAGCTTGCTAGATTTCTATTACCATTAAGGATCAGAGATGGCTGTTGTTATAGTTAGAACTAATTTAAGTGTCAAGTGTCATTAAATAATATTTTGAGGTTATAATGCGAATATAAATTTCGACCAACTTAAAAAGCAAACTTGAAATTTGTGCAATTGAAAATATTTAGGCCTGTGGCCAGCCTTTGTCTAAACACGTTTCCCGATGCGATAGTACATTCTAAAAACAGTTCTTTGGGGTTCCTGCTTGCAGTTTAAAAATAAACCATTTTCAAGGACTAATTTGTGCATTTCGATTGCTGTTTTCACTGTTACATGTAAATATAAAATATTGACTTATAAAGTAATTTCTTAAGGACATTTTTATTATTTATAAAGCGCCTACATAATGGGTAACCCTAAGAAACTAATTTGTAGTCAAGGACCTAAAATAATATGAAGGAAGAATCAAATAGGATTCCTGCAATTTCTTTCAGTCTTTTGCAAGAATGAGTGACTAAAGCAACCGGAGTTGGCGTAAATACAGTTAAGTGAATTGTTAAAGAAGCCGTACCAAGTGGTGGAAGAAAACTTACTACTCCAAGAAAACCAATTACTAAACCTAGCCCCAGGTCATCTGTCGATCTATATGAAGAAGAAGTAATCCGAAGCGTGATCTATAACTTTGCGCAAATCCATAAAAAGAGACCTACAGTGAAAGCTGTGTTCGAAGCCGTACAAAATAAAGAAGGGGGGTGTTAATTTCACTGACAAGTTACATTCCTTTAAGCGATTAGTACATAGAATGGGTTTTCAATAGAGAAAATGTCACGACAATAGGCAAGTTCTAATAGAGAAGAGAGGAATTCCAGCAAAACGTGTTGAATTTGTGTGTACACTGATGAAACGTACTTGCATAGCTCCCATACTGTTCTAAATTTTGGGATGATGGCACCAACAGCTGTTTAAAATCCCCTGTCGGTAAAGGGCAACGATCGATTATTCTTCATGTCAGAGATAAAAAGGGTTTTGCACTAAATTTTGTATTGATATTTAAATCAGGACTTATGAGAAAGTTGATTACTACGATGAAATGACCCATCAAAAATTATGTCAAGTGGCTGAATGAAAAATTATTGCCGAATCTTGAAAAAGATCCATTTTGGTCATCAATAATACTTAATACATCGTATCACAATTTCTGTGCTGAGCCGAATTCAACATTCGTTTGGAAAAAGCAGAAATGCAAAAATGGTTATAAGTAAGAAACATTTATATTAAGTTGTACGAAACAAAAAAGAAAATTACATAAACCTACACATAAACGTTATATGATGGAGAAATTATTAGTCGAACATATTCCCATGTAGTCCTTGGATTACCCTCTTACCATCCAGAACTAAACCCGATTGGGAAAATGTGGGTGTCAGTAAAGAACTATGTTGCTGCAAATAACACATTCAAATTAGAGGACGTCAAAACTTTAGCAGAGAATAAATTCAGGAATTGTGCATGACAGAAGAAATAATTATTACAGTAGACGGCAGCGGTGAATGAGGTTCTAATCTATCATCTGAACAAGAAGATGACTGTGTTAAAGACAATTTAGGTTACTAACTGTTAGAATAATCTATATTGTATTATTTTACCATCTATTTGTTTAGTTGGCTGTAATGTTTTGTATTGTATTTTATGTAGTTATCATTTCTTCAGATACAAAAATAATTTCAAAAACTAGAAAGTCATCAGATTTTTAAAATTATTGTAATTTTTATATTTTGTAAATCTAAATAAAATATGTTTAATTTCAAACATCATAAAAGTGACAACTTATGTGACTTGATTCACAACGTAAAAGCTTTGATTATAATTATAATCATAGGTAAAGGTAGTACTTTAGCTGATTAGACGTATAAAGTAGCCACTGGAGTAGTAAATTTTCTTCCACCACTTGGTACGGCTTCTTTAACAATTCACTTAACTGTATTTACGCCAACACCGGTTGCTTTAGCCACTCATTCTTGCAAAAAACTGAAAGAAATTGCAGGAGTCCTACTTGATTCTTCCTTCATATTATTTCAGGTCCTTGACTACAAATTAGTTTCTTAGGGTTACCCATAATGTAGGCAGCTCTATAACTAATTAAAATTTCCTTAAGAAATTACTTTATAAGTCAATATTTTATATTTACATGTAACTGTGAAAACAGCAATCGAAATGCACAAATTAGTCCTTGAAAATGGTTTATTTTTAAACTGCAAGCAGGAACCCCAAAAAACTGTTTTTAGAATGTACTATCGCATCGGGAAACGTGTTTAGACAACGGCAGGCCGCAGGCCTAAATATTTTCAATTGCACAAATTTCACGTTTGCTTTTTAAGTTGGTCGAAATTTATATTCGCATTATAACCTCAAAATATTATTTAATGACACTTGACACTTAAATTAGTTCTAACTATAACAACAGCCATCTCTGATCCTTAATGGTAATAGAAATCTAGCAAGCTTTGTAATATGTCATTTGGGTTGCCTGCTTAACTCTATTTGTTCGGCGCGCCAAGTATAGTAGAATTTTGTAATGTCAAAATAGTTTTGTTTTAAGTAACATGGCAGTCAACGTATAGTAAAACCGAAAAATCAAAATTGTTGTATTCTCTACATAAATAAATAAAAAACTTTGGGGTCTTGGTCCAATTTACTTTTCTTATATTACCCGTGCAAGTTTGTCCCAATTTTACCAAACTTGTTTCTCTTACCGTTCGCCAGAGTGGCCTAACGGTTAGGGAGCTCTACTGCGGTGCCACGGTACGGGGTTCAATCTCGACATCTAACAACTGGCGGGCGGCGCACCCAGTCGTTTTAAATATTGGGTACCGAAACCACAATTGTAGTAGTAGAGAAAGTAATGCAGTTATCGAAAGCGTGATGCTAACCACATCACCCAGTACGCCATTAACGATGTGCTAGATTTACTGGGTTTCGGAAAGAGATAAAAATAAAAATAAAATAAAAATTCATTTATTGCCTAACAACTGTTGAATTATTTAACTAAAAAAAGAATATATACAGTATGTCCAAGATAAGGAGGGCCAGTATGGGGATCTCGGTAATGGGAAGAGATACAAATTTGGTTAAATGGAAAGAAAGTTGCGCAATTAAAGGACTAACAAAATGATGTTTAGAAATTCTTGATATAATTTTTCGTTTTTGAATTATTTCAAAAAAACCGAATTTTTGGATTTTCTTGTTTATTTTTTTCTGGCGTTGATATTAAAGTTAGAGCGAAACTGATTAAATTTATTAATAGCAACTTTTAGTGGAATTAATGATTACGTTATTAATTTTTTTATCCGACGTTTCGTCTTCGAGAAACCATCATTAACTTCATTTTTTTAAATACGGTCCTGGTTTTTTGATGCCAAATTTGCAAAGCCCTTGTTACTCTGAATTCAACAATGTGCCACATATTATGGTTTAATTACGTTTCGAGCTTTTTTCTGATCATTGTCAGAAAATTTTTTAGATACGGACCTGCATTTCTCATAATTTGTAAAAATAAGTTCATACAGTAAGTTAGGCCTTTTTACATGCCGTTAAAATATTAAAATGCACATCATAATGTCATAATTCTGATACTTTAATTTAATATCCAACCAATAACTATTAACAGTAAACAAAAAAGAAATGAACAAAAGATAGACAGAAAGAATAACAAAACGAACATCGAAACCATTTAATAGGTATTAAATTTACAGAAGGTATTCAAAAAGGTTGCCATCATTCTCTATGCATAAATAACATCTAACTGTAGAATCTAAAACATTATTCAGCAATACTGGCGTTATAGAGAGCTTCAAGAACCAATCTTCTAAGTTCTTCTTCTATTTCAAAACGTTAAATACCTATTACATTGTTTCAAGGCTCGTTTTCTCATTCTTTCTGCCTATCTTTTGTTCATTTATTTGTTGTTTATTGTTAATAGTTATTGGTTGCCTATTAAATTAACGTATCAGAATTATGACATCATGATGTGCATTTTAATATTTTAACGGCATGTAAAAAGGCCTAACTTACTGTATGAACTTATTTTTACAAATTATGAGAAATGTAGGTCCGTATCTAAAAAATTTTCTGATGATCAGAAAAAAGCTCGAAACGTAATTAAACCATAATATGTGGTACATTGTTGAATTTAGAGTAACAAGGTCTTTGCAAATTTGGTATCAAAAAACCAGGTCCGTATTTAAAAAAATTAAGTTGATTATGGTTTCTCGAAAACGAAACGCCGTATAAAAAAATTGATACCGTAATCATTAAGTCCACTAAAAGTTGATATAAATAAATTTAATCAGTTTCGCTCTAACTTTAATATTAACGCCAGAAAAAAATAAAAAAGAAAATCCAAAAATTCGTTTTTTTTAGATAATTCAAAAACGAAAAATCATATCAAGGATTTTCAGACGTTATTGTTGTAGTCCTTAAATTGCGCAACTTTCTTTCTATTTAACCAAATTTGTATCTCTTACCATTACCGAGATCCCCGTACTGGCCCTCCTTATCTTGGACATACTGTATATGTATTGTACATGTATGTAAGTAAATATGATAACAATGCAATAATAAAAATAATTTAAAAAAAACATATTTCTTAACAAAAGAACTGGTTCAGCTTGGTCACAAAAGGCAACCAGCTGTTCTCCCACCAGTCCTACAAACATTTCTCAAAAAAATTAAACAAAAATTAAGTGCACTCAAACTGTCCAGCACACCCTGCAGGAGAAAAGAGAAAAAAAAAGAAGAAGAGCACGCGCTCAGACTATGGCCAACAAACACACATTAAATGCAGTAGCAGTACATACACGCAGATTCCCTCACTAGCCTGATAAAAAGGATTTAACTCGCCGTTTAAACGACAACAAGGAATGTGAACTCTTTAAAATAGCAGGTAGATTATTATACAGATTAGCAATGTTATATGAGAAAGAACGCTTGAAAAATTGTAGTCTGTGACGAGGAATTGTTAATTGTCCCCGGAGACGTAGGTTTAAGTTATGGACATCAGTGCGAAAGGTGTTTTGGTGGTGATTATACTGTGAAAGAAGCTTACAGAATGCAAATATCGTCTATCCGACATGCGCAGCCAACGAGCCAAAGCAAGCGTGTGGGAGATTCTCTCTCTCCTTCTGATTCCAAATACAAAGCGCAGGCAAGAGTTCTGCATTCGTTGAATACGCGCAGAGCCCATACTATCTAAACATGGATGGTAAAGCACATCACAAAAATTAAAGTTAGATAATATTAACGAGTCGCATAATGAAATTTTCAGTTTTTGATCTAAAATGCGTCTATTGCCGTAGAGTAGTTTCAATGTTAAGTAAGATTTTTGAAGTAACTTTTTTATATGAGATTCTCATTCGTGTATCCAAAATAAGTCCAAGATTTCTAGTCTCATCAGATACCGCCAAAAGTTGGTTTTTTAGTAAAATCTTAACCTCAGGCAGAGCAGCGTCCCTAGCACCCCGACTCCCAAAGACCATGACCGACGACTTATTTGGATTTAAACGAAGGCTATGTTTTGAAGAAAAATTTAGTAGGTTATTTAAGTCAAGATTTAACTTTGTCACAGCTTCTATAACATTTGTAGCAGAAAATGAATAATAAATTTGAGTATCATCAGCATAGAAGTGCACTTTAGAATATTGAATACATGAAGATAAATTAGAAGTATAAATGGTATATAAAATTGGACCCAAGATAGAACCTTGGGGCACTCCCGATTGAACATTAATAGAAGAAGAAAAGGTAGACTTACATTTCACAACTTGTGAGCGATTAGTAATATAATTCGAAAAGAGTTGTACGGCGGTATCATTTAGACCAATAAAATGCAAAATAGATAATAATAAATTATGGTTAATAGTGTCGAAAGCCTTTGCATAATCCAAGAGAACCAAAGCGGTTAAGTTGCCATCATTCGTTGCTCTGAAAATATTATCGGTCACGTCCAAAAGGGCCGAGGCGCAGCAAAATCCACTTCGAAAGCCTAATTGTGTGTCAGGAAGAATTTCGTTAATATTAAGATGTTCACGAAGTTGAATAGCCAAAATGTTTTCTAAAATTTTAGAAAATACTGTAAGAATCCTAGTAGGTCTCAAATGGGCTAGTACCCTGGGATTACTATTCTTTGGGATTGGAGTTATAACCGCCTCTCTCCAACGTGACGGGAACACACCATGTTCAATACAATCATTAATAATATGACAAAGGTATGGGAGAATAAATGGACAACAAAGACAAATCATTTTACAACTAATACCATCAACACCAGCAGACTTAGATGTGAGACCACGAATAATTTCGAGGATTTCAGTTTCTGAAGTTTTACTGAACGTAAGTTTATGAAACACGGATGGCTTTAAATTTGAATTATAATAATTTAACAGTTCAGCTTCGGCACCCGAAGTAGTTTGTGTTGAAGAAAAGAATGCGTTTATGGCATTACAATCACCCAATTCAGGTGGTAAGTCCACACAAGATTTTTTAGAATTTATAACATTCATTGCCCTTAACGATGACCATAGTTGCTTAGGATTTTTGTGCGGGAGATCTAGTGCGTTTGAATTTAGCATGCGCCTTGTCCCGCAATGATATAAGAAGTTTAATATTTTCCGTGATCCATGGTTTATTTAAAGAACTATTAGAGTGAGTGCTGAAAGGTGCGTGTATGTCAAAGATCTTAAGCAAATGTGTCTCAAGAAAAGCAACTTTATCATCTATATTAGGCATATCGAAAATATAAAACCAAGGAACAGACATTAGATCAGAATCAAACTGATCCAAATCTAAAAATTTATAGGATCTGAAACAAAAAGACCTAGGTGTTTCAGGTGGAGAGTCGACTGGATAACCACAATATGTAAGACTATGATCTGCAATGTCATAAACATGCATAACCCCAGACTGGACTAAAACCGTATCGTTAAATGTTATAATATAATCTAGTAAAGAGATTGAATGCTCGGTGATTCTGGTAGGTTCTGTTATTATTTGGTGTAAATTGAATTACTCTAGAGTTGAAGTGAAATGTGAAAATTTAGAAGAATGAGTATCTAAAGCGTTTAAGTTAAAATCTCCCAAGCAGCAGAACTCTTCTGCCATAGGCGTTGTATTTGATAAAATGTCTTCAAAACTGTTTAAAAAAGACTGAAAATTTGTTTTTTGGTTTCTATAAATTACACCAATTGTTAATTTAAAATTATTAGTTTTTAAAACAAACCATGAGGACCCCAATATCTTCAAAAATTATGTCATACGCATACTTTGTTTTTAAATAAAATGCAACACCGTCGCCCACGCCTTCTCTTGGTAAGTGATAAAAATTATAACCATCAATCGCTTACCGTTGAACATCAGAATGACTAGTTAACCACGTCTCCGAGATGCCCAAAACATCAAAATCATTATCCAGTAATAAATTTTTAAAACTATTAAAATGGGCAGTGAGGGAATGAACGTTTATATGTCCAATTTTCATTTTAAATAAAACCGTGAAAATATAAGCCAAGTACAAATAAAAATATTGAGCAAAAACTTACGTGAAAGTATGCACACACTTGGATAATCACTGCATAGTAACAATCAAAGTAAATAATTAATCACGCGTGAATTACTACTTTAAAATAAACAAATAACTAATAATCCTGCAAGGTAAGCCGACATTTATTTACAAGATATAAACAACACTATCCGTCCGTAAGTTAGACCAAGGTTACAAGGTACGCTAGGTGAGCTCACTTAGATTCTCTAGCCGCTGCCCTGCCCCTGCTGTAATGGTTAAGTACTTCTGTAAATCATTTTCTGAGTTTATTATCCTTTTTTCCTTGCCAACTATTGCACAGATATTTCCGTTCATGGTCCATGTGTTTTTCGCATGACTTTTCTGTAACGGTCTTGAGCAAAGTGGCACGACGTTGAGTAAGGTCCTCTTTGATGGTAATATTGCTTTTAGCAAGCTTACGCTTTCTGTTGTAAACAGCATTCTTCACAGTGCGACTCACAAATTTAACTATTATGGGACTAGGACCTCGAGTTTTTTCACGGACAGGTAACCTGTGACTTATGTCTATATCTGTTGATGATATGTCCAAGTCAAGCCTTGCTTTGCATAAGTTTACAATAAAATCATCTGTGCTCTCATCATTACCTTCTGGAATACCATAAACACGTAAGTTATTTCTTCTGGAGTATTGCTCCAAATTGTCAATTTTTGTATCGAGTTGAGCCTGTAACGATACCACCTTAGTTTCTAACACCTTGATTTTCTCGGTGAATTCCGATCGCAATTCTTCACGCAAGGCCGTTTTAATTCCATCGGAAATTTTATCACACAACGTAGAAATGAAAGTATCCGAAGTTAAAATTTGTTTTATTATACGTTGCATCAAAGCTTCGTCTTTGTCTTCAGATACGGCTTTGGAACCACTTCGGAGCCTAATTTCAGTACTCATGTTAAAAAATATTAAAGTAGAAACTTGTGTTTAAATAACAATAGGGAACAGCAGTGTCGGACTAGCCAGCACGAGTGCACATACTATTGAATTAAGTGATATTTCGGCAACCCTGACTCGCCTTAGTAGAACAGGGACCGCTATCCCCTCCACTTTTTATTTGATTCGCGGATTCGCGGTTTAATTCGCGGATTTCGCGGTTTTAATTCGCGGATTTCGCGGTTTTAATTTCGCGGATTGACCCAATTAATTTCGCGGTTTGATCTAATTAATTTAGCGGTTTGATCTAATTAATTTTCACATGTGCTACTGATTAAATTACGCATTAGCTTCCGATTAAATTACGCGTCGGACTTCGGCGGCCATCTTGGATTTCTGGCGCGAATATTTGAAATTTAAATTTTTTCAGATTACCTTTTTATTTTAAAATTCTATAAAACCAGAGGCCCGACTGCTGCCGCACTAACACGTTTTAAACCATTGTACTCTGTTACCTGATGCGGCAGCAGTTTGGACCTCTGATTTTATAGAATTTTAAAATAAAAAGGTATGGAAACACTGCGTGCGTCACATCGCAGACAGGATGGCACTTGTAAAATTCAGCGATGACGCATCACGACAAATAATAAAACGGCAGCTGAGGGTCATGTCTTTCGAGAAAATATATATCAAAACCGATTTAGAAATTTGTACATGGCTTAATTTATATGAAATATTGTATGAAATTGCAAATAGAAGACTTTTAAACTATATGTTTTCTTAATTACGCAGAGAGTGCTCGTTTATATAGTGAGGCAGGTTGGCCGAATGGTTAAGGCGTCAGATTCAAGCTCTGATCTCGAGAGAGAATACGGGTTCGATTCCCGTACCTGTCATATTTTTTATATATTTGTAGCCTGACGGGCTAGTTTAATTTAATTTAAATGCTACAATCACCAGCCTGAAAACTGGTTGCCCAAGGTTAGCTCAAAAACCCAAGATCCAAATAATAAACTCAGATAGTAACGTGGAATAGAAACACAGGATAACTTCTTATTATTATATAATAACATTTAACTGGATACATTAAATTAAACTGTATTAAAACAACACGAAATAATAGAATGTAATGACATAAAAATAAAATAACTCTTCTAACGGGGCGTTCGTTCATCGGCAGTCGAGCAGTGGCACACTATTGCGGGACAGCCTGTACATCAGTCCTCTCGTCACGTTGGCAACACGCCGACCCTGAACAGGTATTATGACAGATTAGTAGGCCGCCAGTGATGGCGGACGACATAATACATTTGGTCTTGAAATCGTTAGATAAACAAAACTGTGGTCAATGTTAAGTTAAATTGTGTGCATACCTAGGGCGTCTGGAGCTCTGACAGTGAAATTCCCAACGTTCGAGTGATGGGCGCCGTATTTAATTTGATTTACTCGTCAGCTGTCACGCCGCGAAAGGTGAGTGAACTTTGTTTGATTAAACGCCTTTTCCTGTTGGCGGAGGTGGCCGCCGAGCTACCCTAACTCCAGGGGTGCGTGCCTATGGGCGGCGACCTCGGACTTACTTCGCAGAAACCCCTGGTGCACGCTCCTCGGCCTATGAGATGCAAGAGTCGCCCCAGATGCAATTATCGGGCCTAATTACGTCTGCGTCGCCGTCCTGGTGCCGGGAAATTTGCTTCGCGGACGGCGTCGTCACCGGCGAGCACGACTTGGCCTCCCGTGTGCCTAAACCTTGGAGGGCGTTGTCAGCGAGTTCGGAAATACTCTGCTTATGTCCAGGTGTCTGACATCGTCGCCGTTGGACCTGGGGCAGTTCTCTAGGTCGCTAGATGCTCGGGAAATAACGTCGGAAAGTAAGATAACAATCCAAACGTGCAGGAATTCGAGGAAATCACGTTGGAGAGTAACGTAACAGTCCAAACGTGCAGGAGTTCAAAAGAATAACGTCGGAAAGTAAGATAACAATCCAAACGTGCAGGAATTCGAGGAAGTAACGTTGGAAAGTAACGTAACAACCCAAACGTTCAGGGGTTCAGGTAGCTGGTCGGGATACCCTCGAAAAGTCCTGGGGGACACTCCTGAGAGTACAGGTGAGACTAGAGGAGTGGGAAGATCTAGGAAATTCTAGGAAATTCTCGAAGATGCTTGAAGAGCCCGGAGGCTCTCCTGAGCGGAATCAGGTCTGGAAGAGGTTCGGGAAAAATACTAGGAAATTCTGTCTTGTCTGCGCTCCGAATTCTGCTTTTATACCTGGTGCGAGCGTAATCGGAGGTCGTTGGAGAGGGGATCCGCTACGGTCTAGGTGCGCAGTGGTGTTAGGGCGATCGCTTGCGGTGACGTCACGTCCTCCTCTCGGCGCGGAGCTTCGGTCTCTAACGTGGTGCACGACAAGGGGGGAACGCGCTAATTAATTTTTAATTTATAGAATCGCGTTCGCGCTGGGCGTAACGTTACATATTTATTATGAAAGTCTTGATTTTAAGCTAGTTTATTCACGAGGGCTCTACCAGAACAAACGACTGAGCTCCTTTTCGACTAAAATGGACAAAGAGCGGAAGATGTTGATTGTATCGCCGGAATTTGTCCAACGTCTTAAGTCTGGGGATGATGCTGAGAAAAATATATTATCACAGCTTGATGACGAAATGCAAAAAGTTTTAAAGTCCAAACTAACTGATCACGATAAATGGATCCAGTACAATCAGGTTTTACAACGATTCCTTCATTTCACAAACCAGGCGCGGCAGCCAATCAAAATACCTATTGAAACGACCAGTGACAGCCTATCAAATGCCGTTATTTTATCTACACTTCCCAAAACTTTTAAGAAAAAAGCTGAAGTTTTCCTACGCATTTTGAGTACCTCAAGCGATGTGAGCTGGGATCACAAGGGTACCGTTACTATAAAGGGTGAAATTTTACCGGCGTCTAACATAGTCGATTTAATTCACGACACTCTGCGGCCTCGAAAAACTATTAATCCACCCGGACGCCTACAGTTTGCTGATTACATCAAAGACCTTAACGTTGCTAATGTGCTGCTAGCTAAACCTAAACAGCAAAAGAAGCCAACCCCGACTGGTACTACAGGAAAACCCGAAATGGAAACTGATAACTGCGAGTCCGATTTAGAACATAAATTAAAAACACCAGCTACTCATCCAAGTCCACATCAAAAAGGTTCAGTCAGAAGAACGCCGATAAGGAAACGCCTCCAAAAAAGGGCCGTTAGAAAAACGCCTCTAAGGCAGATGTCATCAACACCAAAAACGAAGGGAATTCTAGATTGGGTGCATCTTAAACTTTAAAATTACACAATGAAATTCTGATTTTATTACTTACAGCCTTTTTAATTTGAAATGTCGTGCACCTCAAACTACAGTTTTGTAAATTGCTAGCGAATTTTTTGAAAATAAGACATTCTGCTGTACATTTATATTTATATTATTAAGTATTATACGAAATAAGAACAATATATTTGTTTATTACAAAAGTGTTTGTGTTTTTTATTTCTACTGTGCTTTTGTTTTTCACGAACCTGCAATAATTACAAAATCTAAAGTTAAAATATTAGTATTTGAAGTTATTTTACAGTTACAAAATGTAAAATTTCAAAAAATCAATCTACGATTTCATAATGGCGTGATATAATTTAGAAAATTGTGATTTCTTTTAATTTTGTGCGATACATTTTATAAAAAAAGTGTAAAACATTTGCAAATTTTTCAACGAAATTGCTATTTCTTTTAATTTTGAGCGATGCATTTTATAAAAAGTGTAAAACATTTGCAAAATTATGCATAGTTTATGTAACATGATGTCGATTTTTATGAAAATTTATGTGGGATGGCTTGTAATTGCGTGATTTTTGTTCAATTTTCATCGTGTGTTGAATAAAATATCGTTTTTTGTATAATTTCAAGTGATATGATGTCAGTTTTTGTATAATTTATGTGACATGATGTCGATTTTTGTGTAAATTTATGTGATATGATGTGTGATTGCGTGATTTTTGTTCAATTTTCATCGTGTGTTGAATAAAAATATCGTATTTTGTATAATTTCAAGTGACGTGATGACAGTTTTTGTATAATTTATGTGACATGATGTCGATATTTGCGAAAATTTATGTGAGATGCTGTATGATTGCGTGATTTTATTCAAATTTTTGTTACTTTGGGGGTCAACACATACGTCTTTTCGTAATTTTTGCGTGTTTCTATTCAAATTTATTTTCATTTGTCGTCAACACAGACGTATTTTCGTAAAATTTTACTATTTTTCAATGAAAGTTGTATAAAAATATTGTTTTTTGTCGTTTTTGCAGAATTTAATGTGACAAGATGCCGATTTTTATAAATTTTCATGGGAGATGATGTCGATTTTCTAAAATTTTAAACGAAATGCTTTGGAAATTGCATGTTTTTATTCAAATATTAGTAATTGAAGCTATTTTTCACATACAAAGTATCGAAAATTCATATAAATTGAACTACGATTTCATAATTGTGTGATGTACTTTAATAAATTACGGTTTATTTGTTAAACGTTTGCAAAATTATGCTTAGAAATAACTCTTAAAACTTTTTTACATCATTTTTTCGGTACTATAAAGTCGCTTTGTAAAGATTTTCAACGAAATTGTGCGTTTTTATTCAAATTTTTGTTACTTTGGGGATCAACACATACGTCTTTTCGTAATTTTTGCGTATTTTTATTCAAATTTATTTTCATTGGTCGTCAACACAGACGTATTTTCGTAAAATTTTACTATTTTTTTCAATGAAAGTTGTATAAAAATATTGTTTTTTGTCGTTTTTGCAGAATTTAATGTGACAAGATGCCGATTTTTATAAATTTTCTACGTATTTTCGTAATTTTGCGTGCTTTTATTCAAATTTATTTTAATTTGTCGCCAACACATACGTCTTTTCGTAAATTTTTTACAAGAAAAAATGGTTTGACTTATATTTTTACAAGTATCCCTTGTCTTATTTGCAAACGATATTGAAAAGCTATTTTTTTTCAACAAAATTGTCTGTTTTTATTCAAATTTATGGGGGACAACCATTCTTATACAATAAGACTCGGATATCTTCGGAACACGCTAGCTGAAAGCAACGCACCACCCTTTCTTACCTATATGAGTAAGAAAAAGATAGCCATACAAAAAATTATATTAGTAGGCATGTTTAGTCGACAAATGTCATAATTAAAATTAGTCAAGCCTTCTCCAATACTTGCTACTATAAGCCGTTCACGATCTTTTTGGGTCAGGTGAGGCTATGACCATCTAGTAATTTTGTTGGCAGTACCTCTGCGGCAACTAAACTCCCTAATGCAAACTGACACTTTTTCTGTTAGGTTAGGTTGTTTTCAGTTTAAGGTTATATTTTCTGAATAGGTACATTGTTGCCGGATCTCTCTCTAGTCTAGTCTCGACATCAACTCGTGTTCTTTTAGATCTGGTCTGTCCTTTTTAAACTGCAACTGGCATCGTTTAATGGAATTTTGTTGTTGTAACAAAATTATATTGGGCATTTTGATTTTTCCTTTGACGGAAATTAAAATTACTTTTACACACTTGATAAAGCATTTATTTTCTTACGAATATTAAAATAATAAGTTTGGCAATGTGGTGGCAAGAAAATGTCGAACAGACACTGACAGAAAAAAAGTTGCAGCCGCTACATCACCGAATCAGTTAGTCCAACATGAAAAGAAAAAATAATAGCCAACTCTGTCCCAAAAAGGTCGTGAACGGATTATATGTTTATCTCTTTCTTACTCAAGCAATACGTATATCTTTTTGTTCATGTTATTGCTGATATATATAATTGTGACCGACAGGCAACGACCGGTTAGGCCATTTGAGGATGACGAAATAGAAAGTTCTGCAGAGTCGGTGATATCATAGCAAATTCCATTGTCTGTGCTGCAAAAACCATTGCGAATAATTACACATTTTAAGTTGAAAATTGAAAATAACCGCCGCGTAATTATGATCTCGCTATATAAAATAAGTAATTAATTTTTGAGTATATTTTTAAACTATTTCAGGACTATATTCGCAGAATCCGAAGTGCAAACTTTCACTGGCTGTTTTGTAATACCGGGCCTAACGATAAAAATAAAATAATTTAATTATGACGAAATCACGCGCGAAATCAATTTTAAAAAAATTGCATCTACCTTTAATCACATCAAGCTGCACATTTCAGTTCTTAAAATTTAAATTTTCGAGAAAATAAGTTGTTTAAAATTCGAGCGGCGTGACTGCAGAGCTGTGAAATGACGTTTTGTTCAAACCCTTTAAATCCCGTAGCGCTCCGTGGTCTAGCGGCATCGATCGATGTGAGCCCAATGTGTATGCAAACGTAGAGGGTTCAAATCCAAGTCCGCCAGAGATTTTTTTAAAATTAAACATCCATCCTGTGACTGCAAGAGAGAGACAACCAGAGCAGAAGAGAGAGAGAGAGATAAATCTACCAAAACAGGGACTTAGAAAAAAATCCGAACAAATTTGAAATTCAAATATTCCCGCGAAATTAAAATGACTTCCGTGCACGAGAGAGACAACCAAAAGGGCAGAAGAGCGAGATAGATCTAGCAGTTTGAAATTCAAATATTTTCCGCAAAAATTCAAAATTAAAAACGACACCTGTGAGAAGTGCGCGCGCAGAAAACCAAGATGGCGGACACCCGGGAGATTTAAATTCAAAAACTGGGAAAATTTAAATTTCAAATATTCGCGCCAGAAATCCAAGATGGCCGCCGAAGTCCGACGCGTAATTTAATCGGAAGCTAATGCGTAATTTAATCAGTAGCACATGTGAAAATTAATTAGATCAAACCGCGAAATTAATTAGATCAAACCGCGAAATTAATTGGGTCAATCCGCGAATTTAAAACCGCGAATCCGCGAATCAAATAAAAAGTGGAGGGGATAGCGGTCCCTGTTCTACTCGCCTTGTCTCAGACAATGTTCCTACATGGAATGAAGTGCCCGAAGTTTACTAACTGTTTCTCTTACCGTTTTCGAAATCTCAATGGTGATCGAAATTGACTAACTCTGTATAAGATGTTTCATTAGAAATGCACACTGTTGTCATCTTTTTTATTACTTTTAAGTTTAGTTGAATTTCAAAAAAATTTCACATCCACAATACTAATTTAGCAGTATGTAGGTAGATAATCTACTATGTAATACTAAAGTTTTAAATTTAGTAAACTATGAAAAAAGCTCAACCGTGAAACAAAAGAAAAAGTTCACGAAAAATTACAAATACATTCTTAATATATTAATTGTTTATTTCAAATTATTAGAATTCTTAAGTTTTATGGAAACTGAAAAATAAGCATTCTCCAATCCACGCAGGAGAAATTCTTTCATTTGAATATTTATGTATTTTGTGCCTTATTTTATTACAAATAACTTTTTCCGAGAACATTTTTGTCATGATTCGGTTGTGTTATTATTTTAGTTGTTTTGGTTTTTGCAAAACTGCATTTACACTATTTTTTGTTTGTTATTATATTTTAATGGCATTGGTTCGTTGACGGAACTTAGAATGGCAGACAGATTTGACTGAGTTCACCCTATCGTCTACCCTCAGTTGCCAGATAAACAATCTGTCACTTATACAAGGATAATTGACTTGCTCAAGAACATTCAACCAAATTTGAATTCGAGTAAAATCTCCTGTGATTTTAAACTATCAGCTATCAACGCTTTCAAGGATGGTTTTCCAAATGCCGAAATTGGAGGGTGTTTGTTTCATCTCACAAAAAACATGAGGAAACATTTGAGTCAGCTTCACTTAATGGGGAGCTAAATAACGATTCTGATTTTGCCTTCCAAGCGGGTATGATAACGTCGTTAGCATTTGTGTCCATAGAAGACTTCGATAGAACCATTGCTGCAATGGTTCGAAAATTCATATGTAGGACATCCAACTTGTGGAAATGAAAGGCGACCTGCTAGTTTTTCTCCAGCGCTATGGTCAGTTTATAATCGTGTGTTAATGAACACAGGCAGAACCAATAATTATGCCGAAGCTGCTCATCGGCGGTTACAGACTGAACTTTCTATGAATCACCCCGCAATTTGTAAGCTGATTTCTGGGTTGAAGATAATCCAGCGAGGCAGAGATGTATTTTTTTCAACATTTAGTTGTTGGAAATGAGCCCTTAATGAAAAAACGAAAGTACATCGAAACCGATATACGAATCAAAAATATTGTAGAAAATTGCCACAATAGAAATATTCTGAAATTTCTACGGGGCATTTCTCATAATTATGAAATGAATGCTTGAATGTATGTATAGTAAAGTAATTTATTTCGCAATACACAAGATGTATTTAAAATGGTGAAAACCACACATGGCCATAGTCGTCCTAAAATTAGGAGTAGAAAATATTCATACTAAAATGTCTTTATGAACCCTCGCGAGCGGTAGATAAAACATTTTCTACTCAAAAGTTTACGAATACCATTGCCACATGTAGTTTTCCGCCATTTTATATTCACTCTATACTTAAAATAAGTGAATAAATTTTCTAATGAAAACGCCATGTGCATATCAAACCACAAGTGGGTATAAAAAAAGCGACCGTAAATTATTTATTTATGTAATTTTAACTTAATAATTATTTTCTTTTGTTTTTATTTACTTCAGTTATCAAAAAATTCTTGTAAACTGTAAAATGCATTATAAATAAACCATTTTTCAACTAAGTGT
Source organism: Agriotes lineatus (assembly GCA_940337035.1). Lineage (NCBI taxonomy): Eukaryota > Metazoa > Arthropoda > Insecta > Coleoptera > Elateridae > Agriotes > Agriotes lineatus. Next base: position 372,229 of record OW679202.1, on the reverse strand, counting down.
TACATAATCTTAATGTACCCCCATCCTTAATGTCAATAGAGAGGTTTTGAAATATTTTAATGCAACTGTATAAAAGATCCGTTTACTAACTGTATTTTTGTGTTTCGGTATATACTATATTTGTTTTGTTCCTCGTATCTTAATGGTGAACATCTTCTTGTCTATTTTATTTTGTAAAACGTTAGTCCCCATGTTTCTCTTTTTTCATATTACACATTATTTTAATCGTCTTTTTCTTTGTTTTAAAAATTATGTTTGCCGTAGTGGAATTGCTTCAAAACTGAATTCCGTATCAAATTAAACTTTCAAAATATGTGTGTTATACTGTTTTACAAATATTTTGATCAACTTTATGTTGTATTTGAGTTAATGCATACACAGCTGAGCACAGCGACTTATTTATATTTGTTACTTGTGCTTCTAGTATGGAGTATCATCAATATACAGACTAATAAATGTTGTAGTATTAATATTTTGTTATTATTCCATGTTCCTTTTTATGTTAGTTACGTTAATTGGTGCCCTAAAGATGAGACATACAACTGTGCAGGATTTCTCATAATTGAATTTTAGTTTGTTCACCGAAAACTGCTCGTACACTTTATTAACAGCGTGTATTGCTTCGTTTTCAATTTTACTGGAGATTTCAGCTTTAAGAATAATGTTAGTGTCATTCGCAAATAAAGTAAAATTGTAGCTACTGATGATCAGTGAAAGGTTATAAATCTACTGGGTGTCTCAAAAATAACCGATCAACTCACTGTTACATTATTAAGAGGCACTTTCTGAGTAGGAAGAAAAATATTTGTGTTATATTTTTAGGGATTTCGCGAGATTTAAATCTTAAAACTTTCTGAATTGGCAAGATTGTTTAATTAAAAGTAGGTAAGGCTGCATTGTTTCCATGGATAAAATACTTAATAAATAAATTTTATGTAACTTATTAAGAGCACTGTTTTCAAACAAATTTTTGATATTTTCAACACATGTTTTCACAAAATCATTTCTAAGTGTTTACATTCGTATGATAAGCTTTAAGGTTTCAAGGTTTTTCTATCCTAATACTGAATAAATTAGAAAAATTAACAATCAAACTTTGGACTTCCATATCTTCAAAAAATATAACATATTTAAATCATTTATTCCTACTCACCCTGTATAATTTAGAAAGAATATACCCCAGTATACTGCCTTCTGGTACGTCAGATGTACATAATTAGTTTAGATTTTGATGTAAACTTCTTAATGTACCTATACTTCTTTATCTTGATATCACACAACTACACTTTGAGAGTGTAATATGTAAATAAGATCGAAACCACTCCAATGGAATTCCACGAATATCATACATTTCTATGGTTTCAATTAAAACCGTTTTGGATTAATGTGAGATTTTTAATGACTGTAACACTTAGTTATATAGGTAGCTAGTGTAAAATAATAGAGCATGAGCCGGCAACTCGAGTAGACGTGAGAGTCGTGCTGTTCCCGTTGATTTCGATTGTGTTTAAAATCTCCAAATTAAAGATGTTGTTTACGCAAAGTCAACAAGTTGACATAAAGACGTGTGCCAAAGTCGTTATCGAAGACTTTTTTAAAAGCGGAAGTGGATTGGATAATCTTATAGGCAAAATAGGGGACGCAGTATCTAAAAAACTTGAAGAGCGGTCTGAAAATGTTGAAAAGTTGATAGCGAGATGTGACAAATTTGAAGAATAAGTGAATAACCTGAAAAAACAAAATGAGGAGTTATACAATAAGGTAGATTATTTGGAATAGTGATGGGCTTATTCGAATGAAAAATAACCGGTTATCCGGTTATTGAAATAACCTATATGTAACTCGGTTTTCGTTCCAAGTATTTGAATGAAAAATAACCTCATGCTGATACGTACTACGCTTTGAATATAAAACCTCTATTCAAAGGTACTACGTGCCATATCCCAGCGACCTACGCAGTGCTCAAAATTCTGTAAATATAAATACGTCATAACTCATAAACAAAGCAGGTTGTATTGAAAACACCATTTGGTTATCGCGTAACTACCTCCTATCATAAAGCCTTGTACACATTAGCGAGCCGTTGCATGTAACGTAACGGTTACTGTAACCAATTTTTTTAGTGTAGACGCCTTCCAAACCAAGCTCGCAAACGCAGCGCGAGCGCGCTTCGTGTCATGAGCTGTGAGCCACCGCTTGTCGGTTTTTGCTACGAACACAAAGGGGCTCGCCGTGCGCTTGTGGACGCCAAATGCCACGAACACTATATGGATCCGATCCGTTGCAGTTAGTTACAAGACGATTGTAGACGGCACGAAGAGGTTACAGTAACGTAACGGTTACTGTAACCATTTCCTTTAGTGTAGACGCCTTCCGAACCAAGCTCGCAAACGCAGCGCGAGCGAGCTTCATGTCATGAGCTGCGAGCCACCGATTGTCGGTTTTTTCTGCGAACACAAAGGGGCTCGCAGTGCGCTTGTGGACGCGAAATGCCAGGAACACTATATGGATCCGATCCGTTGCAGTTAGTTACAAGACGATTATGGACGTGTCGTCCACATTAATAAGAGGTTACAGTAACCGTTACGTTACATGCAACGGTTCGCTAATGTGTACAAGGCTATAAACATTATCAAATTCTGGGGAACTGAAACCTGAACGCCTGAAAACTGCAAACGCATCAAGCTATAAAACAATTTTTTATTTGCTTACATCTCTAAAGGTTTAAAACAAGAGGCGGCGCCTTTAAGCCGCCCGATCGATAAAGATAAACGTTTTACCACTTTTTATTGCGATTAGCAAGTAGTCCGGCATATTTCTTTCTTTCTACACTTCTTAATACATACCTCTTAATTTCCAATACATAACACATAATGTACGGTCGGCCCTTTAGAAATCGGGCACTACACACTATTGTGATATATTTTGCATGTATTTTTTAAGTGTATAAACTAGGTTTTTACAGTTATTATGGTTTTAATTGTTACGTCAGATTGTTTATTGTTTGTCAATTATGAAATGCCATCTCACATTAATGAAGTAACCGGAGCAAGAATACTCCAAAGACTAGAAGAACATATTACTTGTCCCGATTTCTAAGGCGCCGACCGTACATATTATGTTTTGGTTGCTCTGCTATCTGCAAGTTACGATGTCGATGCAGATGACGGTGAACCGGCAAACCGGCTGACTTAATCGAAACGAATCGAGATGCAAAATGTAATCGAACGATTATTTAAATAATCATTCGGTTATTAATATGATTCGAATGCAAATAATTCGGTTATGAAAATTGTCCGGTTATGCCCATCACTAATTTGGAACAATACACTCGTCGAAACAGTATTCGAATATTTGGAGTAAAAGAGCGCAAGGAATAGGATATCGACAAAACAGTGCTGGAGCTGTTTGATAAGAATTTGGGCGTGCAGGTAAACAAGGAGCAGATTGACCGATGCCATCGAGTGGGTCCACACAATTCTCAAGGTAATTTGAGAGCCCGGCCGATAATAATAAAATTCTGTAGCTATCGTTATCGCCATGAAGTCTTCAGAAATAAAAAAAAGCTGAAAGGCACTAACATCGGAATAACTGAAGATTTAACCAGGCAACGGCTGCAGCTCCTGAAATGTGCCAGCGAGAAATTTGGAATCCGGTGCCTGTGGACAAATGACAGGAGAATTTTTGCAAATAAAAATGGGAAGAAGGTTATGATTACATCTGATGATGATATCACCAACGTGGAATAATAAATTTAGGGAACAGCATCAAGTATTAAGTCCTAAAGCACTTGATCTGCCAAGTAGATTGTATCTTGCGAATTTAATTTATATTGTTTGTGTTTATTATTTATTTTGATTTTAGGTGTGGATATCAGGTGATACCATGGCAGTAGGGTTGAAAACAATTAGAATATACTACCAAAATGTCAGAGGTCTTAGAACAAAAACAAGCGAATTTTCAAGGAATCTTTTAACTGAGCACTATGATATGATAGCGTTAACTGAAACGTGGTTGAGTGAAGATATTGGTAATTATGAATTATTTGATGACCGTTACCAAATTTTTAGATGTGATCGTGATAGAGTTGCTACAGGAAAACGTAGGGGCGGGGGTGTTTTAATAGCTGTGCTAAAGTGTTATAATGCTAAATTGATAAAAACAATTAGAGTTGAAAATGTTGATTCAATTACAATATTAATTAAAAAACAGCAAATTACTTATTCAATTAATGTACTGTATATTGAACCAGCTATGAGTCTTAATACTTATACAGATTTCTTTAATAGATAGTTTAGAAAACATTGAAGAGATACGCAATGTTGGAGTCACTAGCAGTACCCCACAACTGAATTCCATAAGTCCAGATTGGCTTTAGGATGGATTGATATAGTAGAATTTTGTTATCCAGGGATAATTTTGATTTGCGGCCAATGAGCCAGTACATATGACGTAGTTTAAGTCCAAGCTGCTTACGTTTGGTAAATATATGTTTTTTCCAAGTAAGGCGGCGGTCCAAGTATATGCCGAGATATTTAGCATCTTCGACTTGCGGGAGTTGGCAGTTGTTAATCTTCACAGGTGGACATGTTTCTCTGCGTAATGTAAATGTCACATGCGTGGACTTAGTTTCATTAGCTTTAATGCGCCATATTTTTAACCAATGCTGAATTTTATTTAGGTTTGTTTGAAGGATTCTTGAAGCAGATGTTGGATCAATGTGGGACGCCAGAATAGCAGTGTCATCTGCGTATGTTGCTACCGTAGTAGTTCTTGTTGTTGGTAGATCTGCCGCGTGTACAGGAGGTACAGTATTGGGCCAAGGACGCTGCCCTGAGGGACGCCTGAATGTATGGGATATAAGCCGGTGTATTCACTGCCCTGCTTCACTAGGAAGTGTCTGTTAAGTATGATTTAAGCAACTGATAGTGGGGATGAGGGAGGAGCTTCTTTAGTTTGACTTGTAAGCCGCTGTGCCACACCTTATCAAAAGCTTGAGATATGTCAAGGAAAGCTGCAGAGCAGTATCTTTTGGCATTTAGATCTTTATTAATTTGGTTGACTAGTCTATGAACTTGCTCTATTGTTCCATGTTTGTTGCGGAAGCCAAACTGATGGTTCGGGATTATTTTCCTTTCTGCTATTATTATGTTGAGTTTTTTAACGTATAACTTCTCAAAGACTTTGGAGAGCATTGGTAATAGGCTTATGGGCCTGTAGGAGGAGGCATCTTCTGGCTTTTTCCCTGGTTTGAGGATCATTATAATTTGAGCAGTTTTCCAGGTGCTGGGGAAGTAGTTTAATCTCAGTATTGCATTAAATATGGAGGTTATTAGTTTGTAGCATATTTCAGACAGTTCTTGTAATATTTTTCCAGAAATGAGATCAAATCCAGGTGACTTTTTGATGTTTATTTCTTTCATTATAACCTGTTTTATTTCTTTGGTTTTGAATTTGCAGTGTGGCAGTTCCATTTGGAATGAGACAAATAAGAAGTCTGTTATCTCGTTTTCCTCTTCGCTGGACATCACTGAAGGGAAGGGTTTGAACACATTTTCTAAATGTTTCGAGAATGCTTCAGCTTTTTCTTTGTCGTTTCTGGTCCAGGTGTTGTCCTCCTGTTTGATTAGAGGATTGTGTTGTTGGGGTCTTTTTAGCCTTCTTGTGGCTTTCCAGAGAGAATACTCCGTGGCTTCTGTTGGCGTAAGACTTTCTAAGTATTCTTGAATGCCTTGGTTCTGTTCTTTTTTAATCAAGTCTTTCAGTTCTTTGGTGGCTTTATTTAACTTTCTTTTGTTTTCTTCAGTTCTGAGTTGCTGCCATTGTTTCCGCAAGTGCCTTTTTGCTGAGATTTTGTCTTTAATAGCCGGAGATATTTCACTTTTTCCTAGAGGTGTTACGAAGGTAGGTGTAGCAGACCATGCGGCCTCTTGTATATTCTTTGTTATATATTCCACCGCCGTTTCTATGTCTACTTCGGTCTTTAATGGTTGATTCAGCGAGATTAAATAGTCTAATTTTTCCCTAAATGCATCCCAGTCTGTTTTATTGTTATGCAAGGAGGGTTGTTTTTCTTTATTCAGGATCTGTGAGTGTACAGTTAGCATTACTACAGAGTGGTCTGATGTCTGTGTCGAAATAAATAACAGTGCATCGTAGACAATTCATATACAAGGGGGCGGCCAAATGGCTAACCCCCAGTACTATGCTCCCGTGCCGGCAGTGCAGCCAAATATACAATATAATGACCCAAACCAATTATTGCAGCTTCATTATCAACAACCACAAGGGCCATTTCCGCTGATGCAACCAATGGCACCTAATTATTCTATGTACCAACAGCAACAACCAATAATACAACCTCTTCAGCCACAAAATCAAGAGCCTCAAGCGTGTTATCAACAAATGCAGTCAGAATGGACTGCTGTGTCAAACAAAAAACGCCTAAGAAGTCCTGAAGTGCTGAATACTAGGAAGCAAACGAAAATAAGTGACTATTGGTTGCAAAAACCACTAGAAACAAAAAACAGCTTTAGCAGTTTATCAGAAGAAAATGATGAAAGCAAGGATAAAGACCAGCAAGGTAACATAAAAGATGTGTCTAGGCCGCCTCCTATAACTATCTATCAGGTAGGAGTAATTCAACACATACACGATCTATTAAAATTAATCACAGATAATAAATATACTGTTAAAACCACCAGCTATGAGACAATTAAAGTCCAAGTTTTTGAGGCCGAACATTTTAAAACACTAATTAAAGAGCTTGATAATAAAAATACACAATACCACACATTTAGGCCAAAAAGCGAGAAAACCTTTCGATTCGTCTTAAGAGGACTACACCACGGTACAGATACCGAAGCCATAAAAACAAGTTTTGCAAAACTAGGCCATAAAATTGTAAACATACACAACTTAAAGCATCGTATTACGAAAAAACCACTACCAATGTTTTACATCGACATTACACCGAATGAAAATAACAAGCAAGTATACAACCTAGACAAACTAGAAAACAGTATCATTAAATGTGAACCGCCTCATGTCAAAAGAGTAGTCCCCCAGTGCACCAGATGCCAGGCTTATGGGCATACGAAAAAATATTGCCGTAAAACATTCAGATGCGTTAAATGCGCAGGCCAACATGAAACGAAGGACTGCACTCGCAAAACACGTGATAGCAAGGTAAAATGCGCGAACTGTGACGGGGACCACCCCGCTAACTACAGAGGGTGCCTCGTACACAAACAACTCCAACAAAAAATATACCCTGCCCTAAGGAACAAAACAAACCAACAGCCACAGACACAACTTATATCAACCCAATATATCCAGCCAGGAATATCCTACGCGCAAATAGCCAACAATAATAAGACACAAAATAATCCAGCAATAATCAATCAACCTGTCAACAATATGAGCAAACTTGAAGACATGATGAACAAGCTCATGGAGCAAATGAGTACAATGCTCAACTTACTTACCACTGTCGTAAGCAAACTAGCATAATGGCAGAACATCTAAAATACAAAATAGCTATCTGGAATGCCAACGGCCTCCAGCAACATGCCCAAGAACTTAAAACATTCTTACATGACCAAAACATAGACATCATGATGATCTCTGAGACGCACTATACAGACAAGCACTATCTGCGGATTCCTAAATACCAATTATACAATACAAAACACCCAAGTGACAAAGCACACGGAGGAACTGCCATCATCATACGTGATAGTATAAAACACTATGAAAGAGACAAATTTATTAAAGATTATCTACAAGCCACCAGCGTAACTATTGAAGGAGAGCTTGGACCAATAACCATGTCTGCCATCTACTGCCCACCTAAACACCTCAACAAAAAGGAACACTTTGAAGGATTCTTCAAAACATTAGGCAACAAATTCTTCGCAGGGGGAGACTATAACGCTAAACATCCAACATGGGGCTCAAGGTTGACAACCCCAAAAGGCAGAGAACTCCTCAAAGCAATGAAAGCAAATAACTTGCAACATTTATCTACTGGCGAGCCAACGTACTGGCCGACAGATAGAAACAAAATTCCTGATGCTATAGACTTTTGTATTACAAAAGGAATTGACACTAAAAAAATTAAAGCAGAAACCTGCCTCGATCTGTCATCAGACCACTCTGTAGTAATGCTAACATCAATGTGACTTTCATTTAACTGAATATAAAAGGTTGCGTAGGGAGACAAAGTATAGAATAAGTTTAGAATATCAAAATTATGTGGACAATATTCAAAATAATATAAACTCTGATGTTAAAGCTTTTTGGAATTTTGTAAATAATAAAAGAAACAATAATGTCACAACATATGAATACAAACATGATAATAAAACTATTAGGAAAGGAGATGCAGCTCAGGAATTCTTAGTTTACTTTCAATCAGTATATGGGCCTGAATCTTCATACGTTTTGCAATATCCGCAGTTGGATATGGACAATGGTTTGGATGTTTTGAACTTTCATGAAGTAGGATTGGATGAGGTAAAAGCTGCCTGTAGAAAATTAAAACCAAAAAGATCAGCTGGGCCAGATGGAATTCCTCCTTACATTATAAAAGCTTGTGCGGATGTCTTGGCCTATCCATTGCAACAAATATTCAATATTGCTATTAAAACTAATACGTTCCCTAATGAATGGAAGGTAGCGAAAATAACTCCCGTACATAAAAGCGGAGACACGCGTAATATAAAGAATTTTAGACCCATTTCTATTCTATCTTCATCTGCGAAAGTTTTTGAGTATATACTGCATAATGTGTTACGTAATCATGTACAACCTGAAATTTGTACTGATAGTTACACGTGTAGAATATGCAATCCACTGATAAGATAAGCGCTTCTTGCAGCCTTATCGCATGTTACGTGTAATTAACAGTTTTTGCTCGCACTTATGTGACTGGGAAAGAATCAGTTGTTTTTTCGCTAGCTTAAGACAAACATCGCTTAAGTAATAGTGATCTTGTAACTCCGTGTATGTAGGTTAGATAAATATTTTTAAAAACTTATTTTTTTGCCTACAACACGTCACTGGCGCAGTCTTGTGGATTTTCGGAAGTCAAGACAAAAATCGCTTGTACTTGTGTATTAACACTTTATCCGAAACACCCGCATCCCAAATTCTACGGGCGTCTAACATCGAGGCAGCCAAGTAGACAGCACCCCGGGCTCTGGAAGACAGCATCGCGGAAGGAGACCTGAAAAGTCACCGGACGACCCTCTAACATCGAGGAAGTCGACCAACATCAACCACGGACTCTGGAAGACAGCATAGCGGAAGGAGACCGTAACAGCCCCCAGGACAACCCTCCAACATCGAGGAAGTTGGCCAGGCATCACCCCCGGGCTCTGGAGGACAGCATCGCTGAAGGAGACCCCTAAGCAATCTGGAAGGCCCTCCGAACATTGAGTACGCCTATACCAGGTATTCACATTCAGGACCACTGGGCCGGCCCTCTGAAAATCGAGAAGCCGACGCCGCAGGTTCAACTAGGACAACGCACCAGACAAGCATCGCTGGGACATCCGTTGCCGCATTGAGATAACCATGAAACTCGCACACATCAAGTTTTCAATGTAAGCGAATTTTAATTTTGCAACCGCTTTTAAGAATTATAAATTTACGCTTTATGCTTAAATAAACTAACCGTAGCTCATTTTGGAGCATAAGATTAATTTGTTATATAAAAATCAATATTTAGACTTAAGGCAACTAATAACAGAATTCGATTCATTAGTTAACAGATTCTCAGGAGAATTGTTAAGAATAATCGCTTTCGTTATTAGAGATTGCACCTTAAAATAAAGATATAAAAATCAACAGCCCCGTTTCGCAAGAACCAATAATATTACGACGTTAGAATTAGAATATACATTATTTTTGTAAAATCCTTAGTACGGATTTATTTAAGAATTTTGTGACTAACAATTTATGTCAGTCGACGAACTAGTAAAACAAATAGATAGGTTGCAGATTTCTGAAAATAATCCAGCTCGACAAAACGTAGCAATGGCCAATCAACCCCAAGATCAACCCCAGCTACAACCTCAGCCATTACCAATTTTCCCACCTGGATTTCATCCTAGTCTTTTGAATAACATTGGAGAATATGACGGTAACCCTACAACTTTGGTTAAATGGATCAAACAAACAGGAATAGTTATTGACCAATTTTCATCACCGGATAATCGAGCATACGTTAACCATCTTTTAATATCGACGGCACTATCAAGATTGACGGGAGCCGCAGAAGCAGTCACTTCAGAACAAAATATAACTACTTGGAGAGAACTTAAGGATAAATTAAAAACCAGCTTCGGTGACAACCGTTCCGAAGACGCATTATTGCAAGAATTAACGAATTTATACCAAAGAACCGAAGATGCATTAGAATTCTACGACAAATGCATGCGTCTAAAGACATCCTTACTTTCACATTTAATTATGAACGAAGCCGATCCTAAAGCTATTCGAATAAAAACTGAAATGTATACAAGTTTAACAAGAAATCAATTTTTGACTGGTTTGAAGGCAGATTTAAGCCGCTACATTAGAGAAAGAAATCCTAAAACTATAGAGGAAACCTTAAAAATTATTCTGGAAGAACGCGATATCGAAAACCGAAGAGCACAACTAGCAGCATTTCATAAACCTATACACAGAACGCCCATTCAAAAACCAAGTAACTTTTCTTCGCGCAACGCATACAGCTACTCTCGAATGCCGCCTGTGTTACCAAATTGGCGATATCTACCATCACAGCCATCAAATCTGCAATACAGACCACCGCTACAACCTCAAAATTATTCAAGGACACCTACCCAGCGTTTACCAGCTGTACCACCAGCGCAATTTTCAGGATTTCCACGACATCCAATTAATATAGATACGAAACCGAATCCTCGCCAATCGAACGTATTTAAACCCACAGGAACAATACCAAAAGAAAAACCCACGCCAATGGAAACATCGACTATATACAGAAGACCAACCAACATCCAAAATCGCTCTTATCTGAATCAGCCAAATTATATCCGCCAATCAAATCAACCACGAAATTTTATATCAACGGAATTATTTCACACAGAAGAAAACGGATGCTCCGAACCTCTAGAAAACTTCGATTATTACCAAGGCGAATATGACCAGGAAGAATACCAAGAATTTGAACCAGAAGATGAATATACACAGGAAATCGAAGAGGTTGAAAATACCGTAAATTTTCCAGTACCAGCCTCGGAGAATTAATACCCCTCTACAATTACGACAACCCCACACTTCCATATGTACAAATACCTGAAACGGACTATAAACTAATGATTGACACAGGAAGCGGAAGAACATTAATTAAACCTGAATTCATTTATCAACACTTTCCTGAAGATGTTATTGAAAAGCCATTCGAAATTGTAACATCACATGGTAGGACCTATCACAATGAAGTAGCCAATATTCCTATACTTTCGATGTTCAACGAAGAAGGTGTTACGTGTCAAAAGCATTTGATATTAATACTAGTGTTGAATGAAGAATCTAGTGAGAGTGACGCGATAAAATTAATATCAGATTGGCTTTGTTCGTTGCTAGAGGAGATATAAAAACAAGGTTGGTTTTGTTTGAGAGAAAATTTGTATATCAGCTTTTAAATAAGGCAAGAGTTTTCGTGGGGTGTAAATGACAATCTCGCCATTTATTCTGGTTTGGTGATAGTAAAGAATTGGTTTACTAGCCAGCCGTTCCTGTAGAGGAGTTCATTAAGCAGATGTCATTTTTCCAATGAATATTTATATTCAAGCTGTAAAGCGATCTGGGAAACACGAATACAACGATTGCGAAGTTTATTGCCTGTGAACAGGGTATGTAGTTTAATATGGAATTTGCCTTTTGTTACCTGGAAATTCGATTTATAGCAACAACTATTAGGCGGACAGTATTGGAAAGCTAATCTACCGCAGTATTGAGGGTCGAGGTATAGCAAATGACAGCCGAGGTTGGAACCTGTCAAGCTGACATGTGTTAGGAGTAACGGGACGTATTAAATGTCTGCGAGTATATCGGCACAAAGATAAGTGTGGTAGCTAGAATCTGATGATATTTTTGCATATAAAAACTGTGTAACCATTAGACTTACGAGCGTTTTAAGTTAAACTATTTGGGGTACCCTGCGTGAGGTAGTAATAGTAAAGATGCTAATTGTCTGATCGATGGTAGTAATGTTCGAGTATTAATAAAACCAGCTACAAGTATTGCTTTCTTTCATTTTGATAGGGAGTTCAATAATCGTATTGTTATTAGTTGATAGAAAGTGAAGTTACAAGTTTCTTGGCTTATATCAGTATATTTGAGTTTAACTTGTTGGCGCCATTTATAACATCATAAACTAGAATCCGCGACGTCTTCACTGATGCTAGAGACGGGCCTCAAATATACTTTTATAGTGATCGATTGTTAACTAAGAGATATAGCGATGACCTAAAGGTAGGTAAAGGAATTTATAGATAAATATAGCTAACAAGTTTGGCACCCAACGGGGGCTTTAATAAGATTTTTGAAGAGCTAACGGGGGCTTTAACAAGATTGGAACATATACCTTTAGGTCGTACTATAATAGAAAGGAGCAATACTGACAATAGTTATACATAACTTTCTGTACTCGTTTATGGAAGTGGAAAAATATCGTCAGAACGTGACAAACCAAAGAATTACTTTGAGAATAATACATAAAACGGTATACTTGTGGTAAAAAGGGTTTTACTTTGAGGAATCAGAATGGATGTTGATAGGTTATTGGTAGACGAGATAGATTATGAATTACGAATACGGGGAGTTGTTTGTAAGGGAAATATGCCGGAAAAGCGTAAATTGCTTAGAGCGCGTATTAGGTTAGAGAAGACGGGAAATGCTTCGTTCCCGGAAGTAGAATTGAATAACGTAGAAGAATTGGATATATGCAGTAGGAAGCTTGACATTCTTGTGGAAGAGATACTAGCTTCTGAGTCATTTGTTAGGGGTGGTAATGATTATAAACGTATTCAGACCCGCTTGGTACATATTTCAAATCGACTAGAACGGTTAGTTTTTGAGGGGTCTTCAGCAGATGATAAAGATGAGCTATATAATAGGTGTTTAGGGGCTATGGACGATCTCGAGTCCAGATTGACATCTGAAAATGAACCTGTAGTTCCTTCTAGTTCACAAACAGTTAACTTGATGGACCTTGACGATGAGCCATTACAAGCCAATCAATCACCAAACCATTTTAATTATTCAAATGTAATTGATAGTCAACAGTTTCAAACGTTACCGACACCTATTGGTTTTAACAGCACTAAAGTCATTGATGCTACTCCACGTTATAACAATTACCTTCCGATGAATAAATGGAACCTTCGTTTCGATGGTCAATCGGGATTGTCTAGTTTCCTAGAGCGTATTGAAGAATTGCGAATGGCGCGTGGGGTTACTAAGGAACAACTTTTTACTTCGGCTGTTGAATTTTTCACCGATTATGCTTTGATTTGGTATCGATCGGTTAAAAATACTTTGTATAATTGGGACCAGTTAGTTAATGCGTTACGTTCAGCTTTTCTTCCATGTGATTATGAAGCTTGCTTATGGGATGAAATACGCAATCGTACTCAGGGGGCCGATGAACCCGTGACCGTATTTGTGTCGATAATGGAAAACTTATTCCATCGGTTACCATCGATGCCTTCTGAAACAAAGCGCCTTAATCTAATACGTAGGAATTTATTACCACATTTCCAAACCCAACTGGCTTTAGAGAACATAGTTTCCTTGTCACAATTACTTCGAGTGTGTAAAGCTGTTGAAGATGCACATGTGCGTGCACAACGGTTCCGTGGACCTCCCACTCAGGGAAATCGAATGTTAGAACCCGATCTAGCCTATCAAAAGTCGAAATGTAATGCTAGGATTCATACAGTGAATGTATCCTCAAATGAGGGTTACGTTCAAACTCGTAGTAATAACCCACCGAACGTAATCAATTCAACCAAGCCTTCTGATTTGAGATGTTGGAAATGTGATAAACCGAATCATTTTGCGCGTAACTGTTCAGCAAATAGTAAACAATATTGCTATGGTTGTGGACGACCTGATTTTACTGTCCGTACATGCCCTTCATGTTCGGGAAATGGGGGTCGACGCCGCTAGACGACCGAATAGCGCGGTGTCGAAAAAATTCTTCGGTCAATGTTGTAAATAATTCGGATTTTAGTTCTAAAGCTGTTTTAGATTATATTTTAAGTCACGCAGGTCCTGATGAGAGACCGTATCTTAAAGTTTCAATTTTTGGTAATGAGATTCTTGGATTGTTAGATTCGGGTGCTTCGCATACTGTTGTTGGTAGAAAGGGATGGGAGCTGTTGAAAGGTCATTGTAGGCTTACACCAAGTAAAGATAGGACATGTAATGTTGCTGACGGTGCAGAATGTCAAATATTAGGTATAGTTACAGTACCACTTATGCTTCGCGATAGAGTTTGTACTTGTGAGTTATTAGTTGTGCCTTCCGTACCCCATACCTTGATTTTGGGATGCGATTTTTTGCGTAGAATGGGTATTGTAACCGATCTTAGAATTAACGAATGGACTTTCCCGAAAGATCACTTGATCCCGGAAGTTAATGCAATACAGGCTGTAGAAAATTTATCTGAAGTTCAGCGAGAACAATTAGATTGTTTTGTCAAAGAAGTTTTTAGTAAAATGGGAAATAAGTTAGGATGCACTCATCTTGTTGAACATGAGATTAAAACCACATCGTCGCCTATTAAGCAGCGATATTATCCTATTTCTCCTGCTCTGCAGAAACAGGTAGATCTTGAGTTAAAGAAAATGTTGGATGAGGGAGTGGTAGAACCTTCGACTTCTGCTTGGTCATCTCCAATAGTAATGATTAAAAAGAAAGATGGTAGTTATCGGTTCTGTGTTGATTATCGCCAACTTAATAAAGTCAGTCAACCTGATGCTTATCCTATTCCATATGTATCAAGTACTTTGGATAAACTTCGTGACGCACATTATCTTACGACTCTTGATATTAAATCCGCATATTGGCAGATACCTGTGGCTGTTTCTTCACGCCCTTTAACAGCGTTTACTGTGCCTAATAGGGGGTTATTTCAATTTCGCCGCCTACCGTTTGGTTTGCATACGGCGCCGGCAACGTGGCAACGCCTAATTGATAGGGTTATTGGTGCTGATTTGGAACCATATGTCTTTACGTATCTTGACGATATTGTAATTTGTACGCCAACTTTCGAAAAACATCTTTCTACTCTTCGTGAGGTTGTGTCTCGGTTATTAGCTGCTGGTCTTACTTTAAGCCAAAATAAATGTCATTTTTGTAAGCCAGAACTTAAGTATCTCGGTTATGTAGTGAATTCACGCGGTTTATTAGTAGACCCAGAAAAAGTAGATGCAATTAATCGTATTCCTACTCCTGTGTCAGTGAAGGAAGTACGTCGTGTAATTGGTATGGCGTCATGGTATCGTCGCTTTGTTCCGAATTTTTCTTCACTTATCGGACCTCTTACATCCTTGCTCCGCAAGAATGCGAAATTTTTCTGGGATAGTAATTGTGAACGAGCCTTCAGTGATATTAAAGAACATTTGATATCTGCTCCGATATTAGCTTGCCCTGATTTTTCTGTACCCTTTGTTATTCAAACGGATGCTTCTGGTTATGGTATTGGTGCCGTACTTACTCAACATCAAGCTGATGGAGAGAAAGTTATATGTTACATTAGTCGGTCGCTTACTAGAAACGAACGAAATTTTAGCACAACAGAGCGTGAATGCCTCGCTGTCCTTTTTGCTATTGAAAAACTTAGACCATATATTGAGGGAACTAAGTTCACGGTAGTAACTGATCATTATAGCTTAAAATGGCTTAATAGTATTAAAGACCCTGTTGGTCGTATCGCTCGATGGGCAGTTCGCCTTCAACAATATGATTTTGACATTATTCATCGAAAAGGGAAAGAACATGTTGTGCCTGACACTTTGTCTCGTGCTGTTCCTGTCATTGATGCTATTAACGTTCAGTTTGGTCCTGCTGGTAATCCATGGTATCATCGTATGTGTCGATTTGTTATTAACAATCCTCGAAAATTTCCCCATTGGAGAGTTAGTGACGGTCAATTGTATAAATATGTTCGAACCGATTATCCAGACTTGGCAGATGATGAAGATCATTGGAAACTGGTTGTTCCACAGACTCAACGCCAAGAAGTTATCAAACAAAAACACGATATTCCGACCGCTGGTCATACGGGTGTTAATAAAACTTTTCATCGTATTGCACAAAGATACTACTGGCCTAAACTTCGTTATGATGTGGCTGCTTATGTTCGCCGTTGCGAAACGTGTCAACGAATTAAACCAGAACAGAGAGCCCCTGCAGGGTATATGGGTGGACATTCATTAATTTCGAAGCCTTGGGAACTAATCTGTTGTGATATTGTAGGTCCTTTACCTCGTTCAGTACGAGGATACGCGTATATATTCGTAGTGGCTGATTGTTTTAGTAAGTTTCCATTAGTGTTTCCGCTCCGTACAGCATCAGCTAAGGTTATCTCACGTATTGTTGAGGAAGACGTATTTTTGATGTTTGGGGTTCCCAAGCGAATCATATGTGATAATGGCGTTCAGTTTCGCAGTCATGAGTTTCAAACTTTAAATCAGAAGTATGGCTGTAAGATTTCGTTTACTGCCAATTATCATCCTCAAGCTAATCCTACGGAACGTATAAACAGAGTGCTGAAAACTATGTTGACAGCTTATGTATCAGATCGTCATCGAGATTGGGATAAATATCTGTCTCACGTAGTTTGTGCTATACGTACCTCAGTTCATGAAGTTACGGGAAAAACTCCATATTTCATTAATTTTGGCAGAGAAATCATATTAAATCACGAACCGGTAGTTGGTGATGGAAATCCGGAAATTCAATTTAATCGGGATAGAGATTTAGATAATCGTTCTATAGTACTCAAGCAACTGTATGCTGATGTTAAACGTCGTTTGGATAAGGCTTATCAAAAGTCAAAAGCTCGCTATGACTTTCGTCGACGACCTTTCGAGTTCGTGCCGGATCAAGCAGTGTTGCGTAGACACTATGTATTATCGGATGCTGCTCGTCAGTTTACTTCCAAGCTTGCTGCAAAATTTATAGGACCGTTTATTATTAATCGAAAGTTTTCACGATGGGTTTATGAACTCAAAGATCCTGACGGAAAAATATTAAAGGGGACTTGGCATGCCAAGGATTTGAAACCTTATGATAACTCTGAGATGAATTAATGATGTGTGATGTGCATAGGGTGGTTGGATGGGCACTGTAGGGAAGGTCACTTTAGGGAGCATTTTTATCTTGCTTTCCCTCCTGTAAAGCATAGGGTGGTTGGATGGGCACTGTAGGGAAGGTCACTTTAGGGAGCATTTTTATCTTGCTTTCCCTCCTGTAAAGCATAGGGTGGTTGGATGGGCACTGTAGGGAAGGTCACTTTAGGGAGCATTTTTATCTTGCTTTCCCTCCTGTAAAGCATAGGGTGGTTGGAAGGGCACAGTAGGGTAGGTTACTCTTTGGGGAACTTTAATATCTTGTTCTTTCCCCATTTTAAGGTATAGTGTGGTTGGAAGGGCACAGTCGGGAAGGACACTATTTGGTAAACTTTAATATCTTGTTCTTTTCCCTCTTTTGGGTATAACGTATAGGGAGTTCCCTGTTGGGAAATGTTAATGGATGGTTTTCTTTTGATTGTATTGGAAGATCGTTACGTTATCCTGTTTTTCCTAAGGAGACATAAGGGTAACGAGATTAATCGTTAAAGAAGTACAACTTCTTCGTTTCTTTTAGGTATCCCTTGGGGTTTGGGGATATAGGGTGTTTCCCTACAATACAAAATTTTTAAGATGACCAGTCCTTCATTCTTCGCCTTCTTTTCTTCTTAAAGCTTTGTCTATATTTCTCTCTTGTAATGTAGTGAATGTCGATTTTGTTTTGAATGAACTGTTTACTTAGATGAATGACAATTTGTTTTCTTTTATTTCTCTTTGATCTGGTGCGGATGAAATCTCTGGTGATGAGTGATTGTTGGATGTGGATGAAGATTGGTGGGGATTTTCTTCAGGCCGTTCGGGGCGCTGAAGGATTCCTCCGTCGGAGCGTATGAGAGTTGTGTGGATGTTGGCTTCTGCCTATCACTTTTCTAGTTTCTTTAACTCTCTTTCACTGGGGTTGCTTTCTCCCCAGGGTTGTCAAAAGAAAGATCCTGGTTATTCTTCGTTTTGGCTTAACTATTTTCGGTCTGACAGTACCTGAAACTGTGTGGAGGTGTGCTTCCGCCTCGGGGGTTTATTGGAAGTTGTCAGGGGGGGTACGCTGTGGGGATTTGGAGTGATTTTGTGGGGTTCATGGGGGTGGAGCTTCTTCACGACAGGTTGTTACAGGGTTGTTCACCGGCGCAGCATTTACATCCAGCAGCGACGAACAATCTTGATCCTTGTCGTGGGGTTGATCTGGTCCTGGGTTCCTCCTGGGGTCATCACCGTCTCTACAGTGTAGTTGCTTGTTTGTGGTGTGGGTACTGGGTTTTTTTTTTAGATTAATTGTTAGAGACGTCTTATGACAGACGGTTTAATGACTCTCTAGCGTATATGTATGTATCCTTTTAGGATAAAGTTTTTATTTAGTTAAAAATTTCGTTGAAATTTTTCCTTTCTGGTAAGGGGGGAGTTTGTTACGTGTCAAAAGCATTTGATATTAATACTAGTGTTGAATGAAGAATCTAGTGAGAGTGACGCGATAAAATTAATATCAGATTGGCTTTGTTCGTTGCTAGAGGAGATATAAAAACAAGGTTGGTTTTGTTTGAGAGAAAATTTGTATATCAGCTTTTAAATAAGGCAAGAGTTTTCGTGGGGTGTAAATGACAATCTCGCCATTTATTCTGGTTTGGTGATAGTAAAGAATTGGTTTACTAGCCAGCCGTTCCTGTAGAGGAGTTCATTAAGCAGATGTCATTTTTCCAATGAATATTTATATTCAAGCTGTAAAGCGATCTGGGAAACACGAATACAACGATTGCGAAGTTTATTGCCTGTGAACAGGGTATGTAGTTTAATATGGAATTTGCCTTTTGTTACCTAGAAATTCGATTTATAGCAACAACTATTAGGCGGACAGTATTGGAAAGCTAATCTACCGCAGTATTGAGGGTCGAGGTATAGCAAATGACAGCCGAGGTTGGAACCTGTCAAGCTGACATGTGTTAGGAGTAACGGGACGTATTAAATGTCTGCGAGTATATCGGCACAAAGATAAGTGTGGTAGCTAGAATCTGATGATATTTTTGCATATAAAAACTGTGTAACCATTAGACTTACGAGCGTTTTAAGTTAAACTATTTGGGGTACCCTGCGTGAGGTAGTAATAGTAAAGATGCTAATTGTCTGATCGATGGTAGTAATGTTCAAGTATTAATAAAACCAGCTACAAGTATTGCTTTCTTTCATTTTGATAGGGAGTTCAATAATCGTATTGTTATTAGTTGATAGAAAGTGAAGTTACAAGTTTCTTGGCTTATATCAGTATATTTGAGTTTAACTTGTTGGCCCCATTTATAACATCATAAACTAGAATCCGCGACGTCTTCACTGATGCTAGAGACGGGCCTCAAATATACTTTTATAGTGATCGATTGTTAACTAAGAGATATAGCGATGACCTAAATGTAGGTAAAGGAATTTATAGATAAATATAGCTAACAAAGGAACTCGCGAAGTCTACCTTTATAATTTTCATGAAAATTACGTAGGACTCATTGGAAGCGATCTACTCAACGAAATTGGAGCAAACATCAATTACCGAAATCAGTGTATAGAAACTGATAAAGCAAAACATTCCTTTTCTTTTACCAAATAAATTAAATACATCTATTTCTAAGAAAAGGCCAAATCCAAATTTATTCACCCAGAAAGAAAATGTAACATCTACAGTAAAAATCCCACCAAGAACGGAAATGAAGATTAAACTGCCAACTAAAGCGCCCAATGGTATTAAAATTTGTGAAAGGCAAGATTATGGACACGGTGTATTGACTCCAAATGCTGTCGTAAAAGTTCATAATAATTACTTTTACACAACTGCAATAAATACATCGGAGAAAGAAGTAAACTTTGATACCACAAAGTTGATGAATTTAGAAGATCTCGAACCACATGAAACGGTTCCATTAAATTTTACATCCACTGACAATAAAAACAAAAATATGCTATTAAATGAGAACCTCAAAAATAATTTACTTGTAGACCACCTTAATGAGGAAGAACAAACCTTACTGAGTGGACTTTGTTATGAATACAAAGACATTTTTCACCATCCCGATATACCATTGACCTCCACGAATTTAATTCGGCACCATATTAGAACCAAAACCAACGATCCAATTTTTACGAAAACATACAGGTATCCACAGGTTCACAGAAAAGAAGTTCAAGAACAAATTGGAAAAATGTTAGAGCAGAAAATAATAGAACCTAGTGAATCGCCGTATAATTTCGCAATATGGATTGTCCCCAAAAAGATGGACGCAAGTGGTCGCCAAAAATGGCGAATAGTTGTCGATTATCGACGGTTAAATGATCAAACCATAGAAGACAAGCACCCTCTACCTAATATCGAGGACATTTTAGATAAACTGGGCAGAGCGAATTATTTTACATCCCTCGACTTGGCAAGTGGATTCCACCAGATCGAGATCGAGCCAGAGGATCGTGAAAAAACCGCATTTTCTACCGAAGAGGGCCATTACCAGTTTAGGTATGGCCATGGGTTTGAAAAACGCTACTGCCAGTTTTCAGCGATTAATGAACGCAATATTACAAGGACTTACAACTAATCAATGCATGGTGTATCTCGATGACGTTATCATCTACTCTTCATCATTGCAGGAACATATGACCAGATTGAAAAATGTATTCGACAGATTTAGAAAAACAAACGTTAAGGTACAACTAGACAAAAGTGAATTTTTGAAGAAAAATTTGGAATATTTAGGACATGTCATTACACCTGAGGGAATAAGACCTAACCCCAAAAAGATTCAATGTATCAAAAGCTTCCCGATACCAAAAACAAATAAAGAAATTAAATCATTTCTCGGATTACTTGGATACTACAGGAAATTTATTAAAGACTTTTCTAAATTAACGAAACCATTAACTCAGTGTCTCAAGAAAAACAAGAAAATTGCGCATAACCAAGAATTTATTGACGCCTTCGAAAAATCTAAAAACATCCTGAGGAATGAACCACTTCTTACTCATCCCGATTTTAACCAACCGTTTGAGCTGACTACGGACGCATCCAACGTTGCAATAGGTGCTATATTAAGCCAAAAGGACAAACCCATTGCGTATGCTAGCCGTACTCTAAACGAAACTGAACAAAAATACTCCACTATTGAGAGGGAACTCTTAGCAATTGTGTGGGCTACAAAGCATTTTCGTCCATACCTTTTCGGAACAAAATTCAACCTATTTACTGATCATCGACCTTTAGTTTGGTTACGGAACTTAAAAGAACCGAATAGCAAATTAACGAGATGGAGTTGAAAACTGGAAGAATTCGATTTTGAAGTTAAATATAAGAAAGGCCAGAAAAATTCAAATGCCGACGCGTTATCTCGGATCCATATTAATCCAATCACGTCAAGCATCCAAGATCAAACTTCGTGTATTGTACACGCAGATGAGGAAATCGAACAACTGCTTAGAGATTTAGAACCACTGAAAACACCGGAACCAACAACAAATCCTCAACAATTTACTCGTGGAGTAACACCCCCAGATTACGACAATTTAATCGACACAACAATTATTAATTTGGATTTAAGTCAACCAAGAAACGAACCAAGCAATCTCACTCAGCACTCGCAAGAGGAGTCTACAGCAACCGTATCTATTTGCGAAAAACCGTTGGAAACTCACCAAGCTCAGATATTATTTGTGAAAAGTGCAACCGCAAATATTGAAATCAAACGTAAAACTATTGAAGGTCACATACAACTGACAGTGCACATCAATAAAAACATTTTGGAACAACAATTTGAAAAACTTATAAAATAATACTGTATGGCTAAGGCAAAGTATTATTGCATATTTCCAGAAGAAGAAATTTACAGAGCATTTTGCAGATATATTACCAGAGTATCGAATGATGATACCCCAAAGTTTTATGCTTGCACCTCGCAAGTAATGCATCTTACCGATATCGAAAAAAAACTAAACCAAATAATTTCACAGCATGAAGGGAAAACAAATCATAGAGGAGTAGAGGAAACTTTGGCAAAACTAAAAAGGAAATATTTTTGGAAAAATATGAAAAATGATATAAGCACGTATATCAATAACTGTGAAACGTGTAAAAGACAGAAATATAATAGAAACCCAATAAAAAATCAATTTTGTTTAACCGAAACAGCAAGTAAGCCTTTTAACACATTACATTTGGACATCTTCTACGTAGAAAATCACATGTTTTTAACAATTTTGGACCAATTTTCGAGATTCGTGCAGGCTTATGAAATTAAATCCCGAAATAATGTAGAACTTTCTGAGAAAATATTGGACCACTTCACAAAATATGGAGTTCCAGCAAATATTGTAGCAGATGGCGAATTTAACAAACATGTTCTAAAACATCTATTTGAAATGCATAAAATTTCTTTCCATGTAACTACACCTGGACATCACGAGTCCAACAGCCTTTTAGAACGCACAGATTCCACATTATTGGAACACTACCGAATATTAAAAGAAACTCACCCTCAAGAAATACCAGCAGTTAGAATGCAATATGCAATTTTAGGGTATAATAATGCAATACATTCAGCACTAGGATACACTCCTAGGGAAATATTATTTGGACATACAGATTCCAGAAACCCATACGACCTCGATTATACCGCTAAATTTTACGGAAACTATATTGCTGCTCATAGGAAAAAATTAAATTACCTTTACGAAGCGATTAACGCCGAAAAGCAAAAAAAGAAAGAAAAGGTCATCACCCGAAGAAACAAGTCGAGAAAACAGCATAATATGCAACTAGGTATGACAGTCTATCACAGTCTATCTAAAAAATCAAGAAACAAGAGGCAAACATCAACCCCAGTTTAGTGGACCCTACAGAATTATGGAAACATCTCAGCATAACGTCTGTAGATTAAAAGATTTAAAATCAAAAAGGGAACGAAAATCTCACGTTAACGAGTTACTTTCTATTCCAGAATCCTGTGCTACGCAACAGTTAGCCTGTCCGAGCATGTAACCATACAAGATTTGTCAACCAACCCCGGATTATACCCCTTGGAACTAGGACCCACTTTGATTCAAACGTCCACCTGGACTCTCGTTGTACAAAATAATTACGAATCTTTATTAGGCGAATTCAGCTACCTCAAGCAAAATTCTAAGGCACTTAATCATATTCTTCGTACCACGAAAATACCAGAATCCAACCGAAAGGACTACTACGGCATTCGAAATTACTCAAATTACGAATATTCCAATTATCTTAACATAATTAATACGTTGGTAATCGAAAATGAAAACTTAATTCAACATTTGTTTCCTACACACCGAAATAGAAGAGGAGCAATTGATGGTTTGGGAACGAACACTTATTAAATTCGTAACCGGCAATCTAGATGCGGAAGATGGCAAACGATACGAAGCAATGATAAAAGATATACAAGAAACCTTCGAAAAACAAGGAAAAATTATGGAACATCAGGCGTGTCTACTCGAAACAACAATCGAAAAATTTAACGAAACTATCAGAGATTTGTATTCAAATCAAGAATTTATTACAACCAAACTAAACGAAATGCGATTTTCATTACAGAAAGAAAGCAGACAAAATTCAGAAATAATAAACACGCATGCAGTAATGAATCAGATAATATCACTGTTGCAACTTATTTTAATAAAATTAAAAGAACTGCAGACCGCTCTTGTATTTGCTAAAACAAACGATTTACACCCAGCTTTAATAGGAGATAAGACCTAATCAAAGGACTGCAAGTGATCGAAAATAAATTACTAACAGAGGCTCAAGAAAATCGAGTTAGAAAACAATTGTCTTTGCCGTATCCTGTCGACAGAATCCACATTTCGAGTTACGAAAAAGTTATTAGTATAAAAATCTACCAGATTAAAAACAAAGTGACATTTCTCCTGGAAGTACCCCTCGTCACGGAAACCAAATACCTAAGATTTAAATTAATTCCTATCCCTATTTATTCCAATAGTAAATTTCACATGATTCTACCACATTTTGAACAAATTATTCATTCCGAAAAGAATAGCATACCTGTAAAAGATAATCAATGTTTGGAAATAAAACAACAATCTTACTTTTGTAAAGAATCAGCGCCACTCGTGATTCCTAATGAGTTGTTATGTGAAACTCAATTACTGTCTTTTATAAATAATAAGACTTGCAATGTGTACTATTTTGAGTTAGAGGACTATAAAGTGATTCGTATAAGACACAATCAATGGATTATTACTTCCCCGCACCCAATTGTTGCTACCATACGTTGTAACGATAATCAGTATAAGCAACAATTAATAGGAACTAGTTTAGTCACTATACCTAGCTTTTGTTTAGTTATTATACAAGATAAGGAACTCTTAATTAATCATCATATTAGTTTAATTATTAAGGATAGTTATCTTCCACGCATAGACGCTCTCGATCAAAATTCAATAACTAAGTATGAAATAAGTAAAGTTCAATTGAAACATGTTAACCTACATGACTTGCAATCTGTAAAAGACGAATTAAAATTAATTCCTAAGGACATTCAAAATATTCATAGAACACATTATTTATCTATGGGATCGATGAGTATTAGCTTGCTTATATGTGTAATTATAACAATTATTGTATTTGTATTGATTTGTAAACGTAAAGTCCTTTACGAAAAGGTCATTCGCAATACTAACAAAACAAAAGATATTGAACTAAGAATTATGAGCAATCAAGGGCAATTGGCCCAACTTAACGAAAATCTAAATTAAGAAAATTAAAAACTTTCCAGAGTTCGACCGCGACCGTGAATAGCAACGGAGGTTAGTCTGTAGTGGCAAGAAAGTGTGTGAGAGAAGTGTGAATCGAATTAAACCACAAGCCAAATATCACGACCGAAATATAAAAATCATAATTTATAGTCACAACAACCACCTTTCAGCGTGGTCCCCACGCGGGGACTAATTTATCCTTTTTTCCTGTATTTGTTACCTTACGAGATTAAATCATGAACCAAACCGATAACACTAACAATGTCCCCAGCCAAAGGGATTGCGTTATCAATGAACCTACCACATCTAACATCACAAACGAAAGCCAAACAACCGACAAACAAACTTACGCAAAAACAGCGCAAAAACCGCCAGAAATAAGATACCCAAAAAGAGACCAGGCCATAATTATAAATTCATTAGAAGGCATACCAATCAAAGATTACATCTATGCGCTAGGAAAATTAGTCAAGCCCACAAATATTTTAGCAGCATCAAGACTAGCAAACGATCGCATATGTGTGTATTTGTCAGATAAACGACTAGTCGAAGAATTATTGGGCAAAACAGAAACCCTGGCCATTGCTAATCAACAAACCATAATGAGGAAGCTTGTAACGCCTGCAAAGAAGTTCGTTATCTCAAATATCAGCCCATCTATTCCAAACGCATATGTCGAAAAATTACTTGTAGATTTAGGGTTACGCTTAGTATCGCCAATTTATTTCATTAAAATTGGCATTCCCGAACAAGAATACGCACACATTATGAGCTTCCGCAGATTTGTCTACGTTGCTCCAAATAACAACATTACAGTGCCAGAGTCCATAATAATAACATACGATAACGACCAGTATAGAATTTATATACAGGAAGACCAACAAAAATGTTTCAAGTGCAATAAAATAGGCCATATCTCCTCCAAATGTAACTTAACTGCCCCAAAAGAAACAATCGACACACCCTCCGAGAAAGATAAGGATAAGAAGCGATTGTACCAATCCAGCACAGAATCATTAAGCAACCAGACCGTAGAAGCAACAGAAAAAATGAATGTCCAACCAATTAATGAAGCACCAGTGCAATTTATAAAACCCTCGAATCCAAAACCACCCACAAAAAAGAGAGCAAAACCCAAAGAAAAAGTGGAACACAGCAACGAAGAAGCAAGCCGGGAAAAATTGTCGTTAGACGAACAGCTACAACCTCTTGCAAAAATATTAACCGAGCAACCAATTTCATATCAAATCACATATGATGAATTGAAAAACTACATAAAAGAAGTTTACTCTGCTCCCGATCCAATAAAGGTAATAAGGAAATATACAGATAACATAATAAAATTTACGGAAACGCTAAAAGACCTATATCCTTCTCTTACTGAAAGGCGCATTAAATATAGATTTACCCGAATAATATCCAATATAAAAAAAGGTATGCAAAAAGAAATGGACCAGGCTGAAAACTCATCGGACTATACAAGTTCGCAATCCGAAGATATTGCTTCAACTAATTAAATTATGCCTAAATTAATTCACTTTAACTGTAACGGCTTCTTTACCAGACTTGTCGATATCCAACAACTCATTTCTGAAAACCAACCACAAATTTTATGTCTACAAGAAACCCACATAAAACCAGAAACACCAGTACATATAAAAGGATACAATGTCTATAGCAGGAATCGTATTGCACAGCACGCTAGTGGAGGTGTCTCAACTTTTGTAAGGCAAGAACTGTACTCCGAAAATCTGCAACTGGATACTAGCCTGGAAGCTGTGGCTGTAAAAGTACTTATGCCCCAGAAGTTAATTATATGCAACGTATATATCGCACCAAATTATCAATTAACTAATGAACTAGAAGATTTAATAAACAACCTTCCAACCCCATACATCATTGTAGGAGACTTCAATGCTCACAGTTACCTCTGGGGATGTAAAGGATCCAACAATAAAGGGAAAATAATAGAAAAACTATTAGATAACGATCAGCTTACGCTACTGAATGACGGTCGTCCCACCCATTTGAGCTTTAAAACAAACGTATGCTCAGCAATAGATCTATCATTTAGCCATGTAAGATTACACCACTTAATATCTTGGTCACCATTAGAAAACTTATTTGGTAGTGATCATTTTCCAATTCTACTGGACATTAGTCTTACACAATTAAGACCCATCACTTCTACGAAATGGAAAATTAATGAAGCTAACTGGCCACTGTATAGCGATACTTTAAAATTACCCACTATTCAGTTTACCGAAAACCAAGATGTAGACATAATGACATCAAAAATCACGCAGGCAATCATATCAGCCTCAAATGTTTCAATTCCTCTACAACACATCACCAATTTAGCCAAATATAGAGTTCCTTGGTGGAATGAAAACTGTAAAGAAGCTATTAAGAAGAAAAAACGAGCCGTAAATATCTATCGGAAGAAGAAAGATGTCCTGTCGCTTATCGAATTTAAAAAGGCTAGAGCAGAAGCAAGGAGAGTTATGAAAACCAGCAAACAATTATCATGAGAAAATTATATCAGTTCCATAAATAAGGCAACGACAACCACAGAGGTATGAAAAAAAATTCAAAAAATCGAAAATAAATTTAACAACTTTAATATACACGCAATCAAACTACCAGATCGTACCTTAACTTCAAATTTAGATATAGCTAATGCACTCAGCGATCAATTTGCATATACCTCAAGTTGCGAGAATTACGATAATAACTTTCAAGTTTACAAAAACTCTGTAGAACAAGAACCACTACACATTATTTTAAGTAACAACGAATTTTATAATGTGGAATTCTCCTATACCGAGCTAGAACATGCACTATGCAGAGCTAGAGATTCATCACCGGGTCCAGACACCATACACTTTAAAATGTTGAAAAACCTACCTCATTCCTTAAAACTTACCCTGCTGGAGCTTTACAATTTTATTTGGAAAACAGGATCGTTTCCAGAAAACTGGAAATTATCTACGATAATCCCTATAGCAAAGCCTAAGAAGGATAAAACGTCCCCGTCCAGCTATCGACCTATATTGCTCACCAATACCATGTGCAAAATTCTAGAAAGTATGGTTCACCAAAGGTTAATATGGTGCTTGGAAAAAGAAAACAGGATTACTAAAAACCAATGCGGATTTCGTAAAGGACGATCCTCCCTGGACAATATATCGCTGCTTAAAATGCAGATTAGAAATGCTTTTCTAAATAAGGAAGAACTGATAGCTATATTCTTGGACATCGAAAAGGCGTATGAAATGACTTGGAAGCATGGATTAATTAAATCACTTCTGGAGTGGGGTTTACAAGGCAGATTAGTACTCTTTATTAAAAGCTTTCTTACGGATCGAAAATTCCAAGTAAAACTAGGCAACGTTCAATCTAAAACACAAAGCCCAGAAAACGGTATCCCCCAAGGATCAGTACTGAGTGTTACCCTATTCTTGATCGCAATTGACAACGTTGCAAAGGGAATCAACCTACCCGTAGGAGTACTGCAATATGCGGACGATCGCACAATATATTGTACAGATTCAAACTTAGAAAATGCCCAACATAACCTTCAAATAGCACTAAACCAACTGAGTACTTGGAGTCAACAAAACGGCTTGAAATTCTCAAAAGCAAAAACAAAATGTATCAAATTCTCAAAAAAATACAAAACAAATAACCCCTCTCTTACATTAAATAACTTCCCGATAGAATACGTAGATGAAATCAACTATCTGGGAATAATATTCGACAAAAAATTGACATGGGTTCCCCATATAAAACACCTAAAAGAAAGGTGCAGTCGATCCTTAAACCTACTAAAAGTGGTAGCACATAAGAACTGGGGAGCAAAAAAGAAAACTCTGATGACGATGTTTAACGCCTTAATACGATCAAAGCTAGATTATTCCAACTTTATCTACGGAACAGCCAACCACAACATCCTTAAAACTGTAGATGCTTTATATAATAGCGGATTGAGGATAGTTACAGGTGCATTTCGATCAAGTCCAGCTGTGAGTCTCTATAGTGAAACTGGATAACTACCGCCGGCATTCAGACG
Organism: Agriotes lineatus; assembly: GCA_940337035.1. Taxonomy (NCBI): domain Eukaryota; kingdom Metazoa; phylum Arthropoda; class Insecta; order Coleoptera; family Elateridae; genus Agriotes; species Agriotes lineatus. Next base: position 343,012 of record OW679202.1, on the reverse strand, counting down.
CAATTTACAGCGTATAAATTACGTACTATTTATAAGAGAAAACCATAACCACCCAAATTTTATACATGTTTGCCAGCCTGCGTACCAGAATTCCTACCAAATAAATACTAAAACTACACCACCGTGGAACATACGTGCAAAAAGTATAAATGAAGATTTAAAAATACATGAGCATCCTATACAACTATCACTTCCAACAACAATTTCCTGGTTAATTTCCCTGCCTCGTGTACATCTGGACCTTACAATGTACCCAAAAGAAGACACACCATCAGTATATATATCGTCCCTTTACCAAATCCTGGATAATTACTCGGACTACCATAAAATATACACGGACGGGTCTAAAATTAATAACAACACCGGCTGTGCGTTTAAATGTAATAACAGGGAAAACTACATTAAACTAAATGATATGTGTTCAGTCTTTACCGCAGAACTATTCGCTGTCAACAAAGGACTAGAATATGCCCTCCAAGATGTCCATAATAAATTTATAGTGTTGGTAGACTCTCTCAGTGTTTTACAATCTTTCAAAAACATTTATAGCTGTAACCCGATCGTGCGACTAATACATGAAGTGCTATATAAACTCCATCAGTCAGGAAAAATAATTATTTTCATATGGATACCATCACACATTGGTATTCGAGGCAATGAAGAAGTGGACCAATTAGCGAGACAAGCTGCAACCAAGACCACAATACAAGACACTAATATTCCGACATATGACATTAAAAGCCATAACAAGAAGTCTATTTTCGAAAAATGGAACCAGCAGTGGTTCAATAGCCGAGACATCAAATTAAGGGAAATAAAATATGACGCTATGAAATGGAAACGACGAGTGGAGCTGACCAGACAAGAGGGAGTAAAAATAAGCAGGATAAGAATAGGACACAGTAAAATCACCTACACTCACCTAATGAAACAGAACCCCCCTCCAGTGTGCAACACTTGTAATGAATATGTAACCATAAGACACCTAATATGCGAATGCCGGAAATATGAACATCACCGTAACCTATGTCAGCTAGGACACAATCTGTGCGATGTATTAACCAATGCTACCGACCAATTGAACAAACTAAAACTGTTTTTGAAGAACACTGGTCTTTTACAACTGTTATAAATGTAACCATATTGTAATATCGTAATATTATAATGTTATGTATTATTTAAAATTAGTACCAAAGGCCCTGGCAGTCGAGGTACTTTAATATTTAATAAAAATAAAAATAAAAAACTTTCCAAATGTATATTTCCGATCTCGTCGGGGAGGAGTTACACGTGTAGAATATGCAATCCACTGATAAGATAAGCGCTTCTTACAGCCTTATCGCATGTTACGTGTAATTAACAGTTTTTGCTCGCACTTATGTGACTGGGAAATAATCAGTTGTTTTTTCGCTAGCTTAAGACAAACAACGCTTAAGTAATAGTGATCTTGTAACTCCGTGTATGTAGGTTAAATAAATATTTTTAAAAACTTATTTTTTGCCTACAACACGTCACTTGATCAGCACGGTTTTGTGCGGGCGAGATCTGTACAGACCAACTTATCAGTTTTCGTTGATGTGGAGTGACACCAATAAACTATATTTTAACTTAGAAAAATGTAAAGTTATGAGTTACACTTTTAGTAAAGATCTTATCATTATTAATTATATGATGAACGCTATGGCGTTGGAACGGGTTGAATCAATAAAGGATCTGGGCATTTATTTTAATCACAATTTAAGATTTGAAACTCACGTAGGAAAGATAATTAAAAAAAGTATGCAGAGCTTGGGTTTTATTATTAGAACATGTAAAGATTTTCGGAACATAAATACTTTGATTGTTTTGTTTAATTCGTTGGTGCGATCAAAGTTGGAGTATGCTGTTGTTGTGTGGGACCCTGGTGGTGTCAAGCATTCGCAATCTCTTGAAACTGTACAAAATAAATTCTTGAAATATTTGCATTTCAAGAAATTCGGGATACAGCCTCATTTTGATTCGTACCAGGGATTGAGACATGAATTCGGGGTAGTTAAATTAATCCAACGTCGCGCTGTCATATCATTAGTATTCTTATATAAATTATTAAATGAGTTATGGGATTCTATGAGATTAAGATCAAAAATATTATTTTATATATCATTTTACAGATCAAGGCAGAAAACATTATTTCACATAGATTATCGAACCAATATTAGAAAATACTCACCTTTAATAAAAAATTGTGCATGTTATAACAAAATATCGCTTCTGAATCAATCTCTTGACATTTTTAATAACAGTAAGAATGAATTTAAAAAACTAGTGATTAACACTGTTATGGATTATCCTGAGGTCTATGCCTATGCGTAAATAAGTAGGTTATAGTTTTTGTTTTTTCTCTTGTGTTTTTTCTTTCAGATGGGTGGGTACTACTGCGAGACAAATGATTGGTACGGCTGTGTTATAATGTAGGCCGCATATTAAAACTTCACTGTATTGAAGAACTTTTATATGCCAATTTAACAAGTAAGACGTTATTGGTTATTAAAATCGGCATTGACAGTGACAATTTCTAATAGCATAATATATGCATTTATTCATAATCATAAACATAATCTCTTTTACCTTGTCGAGTGTCGACGTGTCAGTAGGAATTCAAATTTACTTAAGAAGATGCGGTCGTGCCTGTTGTTTGTCTTGGGGTAGTACCTAATTAATTGAATTAATTTAATTAGTTTAATTGCAATTGTTTATGTTATTGTTACATTTAAGATATTTAAGTTATTGTTAAGTTTGAAGTACATAAGAGTAGTAAGTTCTACAAACAATGTAATTAAGCGAAATGCCTGTTTTGTTTGTTTGTTAATAAATAAATAAATGGTTAAAATGGTTTTGTTTGTATTTTTTAATTATTTAAATAATTCCTTTCGTTTAATTTGAATAAACATTTTTAACTGGACTATTTTTACTTTTATAATACATATATTGTTTTAATATTTACTTTATATTCTGGGAGCCACAAAGTTCTCGTAAGGCTGTTAATACAAACGGATGAGTTTGAAAAAAGTGACGTTTTGTGTTTTCTTAAAGCAGCCCTCGCCCTAGCGGTCCGAGCTCTAATGTCCCGGACGCTAGCATTTGTGCCCTATAGTGTCCTGCGCCCGAGTGTCCTCACGCCCTACTACCCCGCGCCGTATCGCCGCGCCTGAGCGTCCGCGCCAGAGTGGCCGCGCCCTAATGTCCTACACCGGGGATCTCACCATGTTGGTCTTGGAGTAGTACTGGCCTCGATACAAGCATCTGTCAAATAAAGAAGTTATTGCAGATAATTCTGATCATACCGTTAGCATTAATAAAGGGTGTTCATTTAAATGTGACATCGCAGTCGGCGCTGAAAAGTTCATTGTGAACATATCATATATGCAAAATGTACCTAACCCCACTTTTATAAACAGATTTAACAACAAGAAAGCATTCAAATGCAAAGGTTTAAAACTAACTTTAAAACACTGCATTTCCATCAAATAGTAATAACTTAACTGTAATTTATTGCGATACAAAGAGAATTCATAACAAAAAAATGATCAAAATGTTCACCGCCATCAGTCTTGCACACTCGAACTCTTCGCACAATCCCATTGCTGACATTTATTAACATATTTGAATTGTTATTAATTTCATCAATTTTCTTCGATATTCTGTGCCGTAGTTCAATTAGGCCATGTATTGGTTGCTGGAAGATGGAGTTCTCTAAATAAGGCCACAGAAAGAAATTGCACTGCGTTAGGTCGCAAGATAACTGACAGAATAAGGTATTGGTGTGTTTCGACTAAATAATCCGTCTGTCGAAACATTCGCGCATCATATTTAAGGTAGGCTATCATGTGTTGTGTGAGCAGTGGTCCCGTCTTGTTGAAAAAGTCATACCTGAGTTCATCGTCATGAAGCTCTTCAAAAAAGGCCATAAAAGCTTTTCGCATACCTTCCTGCAGTCAAAGTGCCTGAAAAAAATCTTTGTTAATTTTTCAACAAATAAACACTTTTGTCTTACTTTTACCTTCAAAAAGTATGTCCCAATTATTCTACGCCTTGAAATAGCCGCCCACACTTCTACTTTTTAAGGATAAAAAAGTATCGCTACCATAAAATTAAGCTTCTCCGAACTCCACCAACGCATGTTTTGACATTTAATGTATCCATCTAAATAAAACCAGGCCTCGTCCGTGAAAAAAGTGTTCTCCATTAAGTCGTCATTGGCAATATTCGACACGCTGAAGATAATCAGCTTCGTGTAATTTTTGTATAGACTGCAATCGGTAAGGATAGAGGTGGATGTCAGTCTTCAATATTTTATGACAGTTGCCAACTGCCAACTGAAGTTGTAGAGACAAATGGCGTACAGTGGCTTGAGAATCATTTTTCTTTGCATTGAATGGATCCAGTCCCACGAAAAACTTCAACGTAAGTGATTCAAGGAACAACGAAAAGTGTTATAATGCAACGCAAGGTTTGGAAATTCCTGCCGAAACTCTTCAAAACAATCATGGATTGAGTGCTGTTTTATTCCATCTACTAGATGGCCGTTTGAAAATAGAATTCGATCATAAAAATGGTATGTTCTTGTAGCAAAACCATTTTAATTGAAGAGTTTGCATTACCAAACACAAATGACTGACACGTAGAGATTACAGAATACGTCTGTCTGTCTAGAAAAGCTGATATTTTGTAAAGAAAAATTCTGTTTTAGTTAAAATTATTAAAACAAATTGTATTGTACTTACGTAGATATTTCATTAACGGAATACACAATTTACTAAATAACAACAAACGCAAAGTGACGTTTGGTTGAAACAGCTGATGTGGTACGTTCACAATAAACTCTTCAGAGCCGACTTCGACGTCAAATTTAAAAGAACTTTCTTTATATGTCAATAAATTTCAATTTAATACATGTGGATTGATCGACGAGTTCTGCGTATACCGTGGATGGATAGAACAACGAACGACGACATTTTAATAGCGTAGTTATGCCGATTCTGGGCCACAGGTAATTCACCTGTACACCTGTCCTCACCTGTGTACTTGTTCAGGTGTCTAGGTGAATCACCTGCCTCAGGCAACTTACCTGCCCCGGTAAGTAGGTCACGACCTTGTCCTAGGTCAGTGTCCCGGAAGTAAGTCACAGCCTTGATCGTATGACGTAGATGTGTGGAGAATTTGCAATTAAGGATGCTGATAAGGATTTGTACCACTACTACTACGGTGCGTATGAGTGGATACTTACGGTAAATAATGGGTGACGTAAAGATGCACGTGGGAGATAAGGGACTTAGTAAATTTTGGAATAAGAAAAAAGGAATGTCCGCGACGGGATTCGAACCCGCCACGTATCTATCATAAATAGAACACTCAATCCTCTAGACCACTCGGACATATAACAATTCTGTGTTAAAAATGTGAAAGACTTTCATCGAAAATGAGGCGGTCGGTATACGTCAAGATGAGACCGACAGAGTTCGTATGGGCTATGAAAATATACGTCTTGAAGATTGGATAGCATCGACCACTGGAGACAAACACTGTTCCTTTATCAAGGTTCGATGGCCGCACTATCTCTCTCTCGCACATGGGCTTATATGGAAGCTGTCTTTGTCTAACACGCAGTTCTACCAACATACAGTATGTTCCAGTACATGTAACTGGAAAAAAGTTCCTAGATTTAAATAAGTTACTAGATTTGGATGTGCTGTAAGATTCCATGACCGTGTTTCAACCAGCGGCATCAGCAGTGACACAGCATTGTAATTTTAAAAGCAATGGCAAATGCAGCTCGACACTGGGAGATAAGTGAAGGTGACTTCTTCCGCGAGACGCCTTTTACGGTACAGAGCGACGTACAAAGTTTGCGCAAAAATTAACATGCAATACAATAGCGCCAGCACCGCAACAAACAATATTATTAAGACGATAATAGTATATTGTGTATCAAGGCCGTAAAAGTGACCTTTTTTGGCCGAATCTGTTGTTTGCGGCCGAGGCGTTAACCGAGGCTGCAATTCAGATGAGGCCAAAAAAGCACTTTTAGTCGAGGTGTACACAACATTTTTTAGGCGATCATCACAAAAAAATTCTCAAACATTTGGTCACAAAATCATTTTTTTTCTGAACATTTCCTTGAAAAATATAGTTACCTTAGAGAACTAAAAACAAAAGCATTGAGACAACTAAAAATAAAAGCATCTCCTGTCAAATTTAATATCGCGTGTGTTTTGAGTCTTTTAAAATGGGTGATAGCGATAGTTCAGACCCCCCCGGTAAAATTCTGGAAGCTGCAAGTGTTGCGACCCTGCCTATATAGGTAGGTAAAAAGTGTTCATGAAGTAGTTTCTGACAGATCAGTTCCAAAAAAGTAGAGTTTGACAGATGTGTACAAAAAAATTAACATTTGACAGATGTGTACAAAAAAGTAAAACTTTACGGCGGCAAAAGGGGCCATAGAATCGCCATTTTTGTAATGATCGCCTAAAAATCTATTTTTATGAATGCAAGATAACTTTTAATTTACGCTGATTAGAGTTTCGAATCCCACATTGATAAGATGCGTGCACTGCCCTATGACAACAATAAATGCGCGGTGTTTGCATTGCAAGTGATCCAGGTGCACAGTGTGTAAATAGGAAGTGACGTGTGCATCATGACAAATGTTGTTTTAATCTGTTAAAAAGCAAAGTATTCGAATTTTATAATTAGTAGCTATGACGAGCGAAATTCGAAAGATATTGAAAGATTTACGTGAGAGTAAAAATGAAACGGTGAGGAGAAAGAAACATTTAGAAACAAAGTTTTTAAATGCAAAGTGTGGAAAATTGTAAAAAGTTGTGGGTGGGGGAGCAGTAGGTGGAAGCAGCGATAAGAAATTTTTGCGACGATATAGATTACGAAGGATCGACGGGGAGAGCGCATTTAGTGTCAGAATTCGCACAGGTGCTATAATCAACTATACGCATACAGATCCGACCGAATTTCTACAAGACGCATATCCAGCGATAAAGAGAAAATTGCAGAACGTGTTGAAAAAAATGGACGCCTTGAAAGTATATTTCGTGTTTTGCGTGAATTTATAAAAGCCAATAAAGCGGAAGAGGTGGTATTCACGAGATATTTTAATACGAAAAATTATTCGGTACAGGAGGAACAGATTTGCAGTCGTCATACGAATCCGCGGTGAACGAATTAAGAGTACAGTTAGAGGTATTTGGTGAAAAGGGCAGCAACCTAACATTATTGCTAATTGTCAACTTAGTAGTGAACATATCGCAATTGCGGCAATTCCGATGAAAATGATTGTGAATATGCTGATTGCAATTATGCTGGCGACAAGTGCAACCGATCATTCGTTAAATTCGCAAATGTGGCTAAATGGAACGATCAGTATAAATAGACATGTGAATAAAACCAACGTAAAAATAGATCTTCATCAACCTCAATGGGGCGACGAAATTCCAATGTTTAATTTCTCGACAATGTACAATGCTTTGCCAGATGAAGTATCACTACCGAGTTCGACAAAGTGAAAAAATTACTGTGCCGATGACAAGATTCAATAGATTATGTAATTACGCAGACAACTTCGCAGAATATTCAATTGTTGAGCAATGACCTTAACTTTAAGAGGACGCAATTGCAAGAGTGCATGGCCAAGGTGTACAAGCGTATTTTCGATCACAAGCTAGGCGAAAATTAGAACAATGAACTACTACATTGAATGTGAGGGCGCGTGCGCACAAAAGGAGGGGGAATGTGTAATAGAAATAAGATTGAAATGTTAAAAAGTGTCATATTATTTAGAATAATTGCTAGCAGTGCCTTGATGTATTTTGCTTTAGCGATAGTAATAAATAAAACTATATATGTGTATTGGCCTACCTATGTGAAAAACGTAGAGATTTGCGCAGAGTTTTCAAATGCATTGACATCATTTAATGACACCGCTGCATGTGAGTGGAGGTCAATGACCTTCAAACATATAAACAAGACATTCCTAGCGACATTGGAGTATGCGGACGAAGAAGGCTCCTGGATAAATTACAAGATCCGTTACTATTTTACAATGGCACCTATTATGAAACGAAATGGAACTTAATGATATGGAATTATGTAATGATGATGAATGCACCTCATGAGTCATGAATATAGGTTGCATCAGGTGTACTTGCTGCGATGGGAGGGTTATGGTTACCAACCTGCTGACTACCGTAAGATAAGGCACGTCCGCGCTATATCAGCACTTAAAGATTATAAATACATCTGTTTAGCTAGGTATCTTGTCTTTTTGTACGCTCGCTGCTTGCAATAAAGTTCATGTGCGATGTCTGTAGTAGTTTTACTTTTTGAAAACAAATTTTCGTTGACCCGGACCAAATTTGGGGCAGTCGGTAGTATATTCGAAATCGCTGCATCGAGCATCGATTTTCGTTTTAAAGATTGATCGGATAAAAATTCGGTGTTGAACAATATTTGAGTGTATATCGGAAGTGTTGTTCAGCTCCAGCAAAGTCAGTGCAACGAAGACGGAATTCGCACAGAGAGCAACCTTGTGAAGGACAGCATCGCCAACGCCAGTCTTAGTTAAGAAAATCTGGTGGAGGACCACATCGCCGAGACCAGCCGTAAGATTAAGAAAACAACCTGGTGACGGACGGCATCGCCAACGCCAGCCGTAGAGATAAGAAACCAGCTTTACAAGGATTGCAGAATGAAAACTACAGTAATGTAAGTGCTCGTTCCTATTTTTTCCAATTTCCTATTTAACACACTCAGTTAGATTGATAATAAACGCAGAGGAAAATATTTAAAGTATAAGTAACTGTTTAAAATTTATGTCAGAGGTAGAAATAGACGATTTGACGAATTTACTAAGCAATTTTAATTTAGTAGAACCAGAAAGCACAATGAATACAAATAACATTGCTAATACTGGTGCAGTAGGTGTAGATTACCAATTACTTCGATTACATTTAGATTCAATAATTAATTACGATGGAAACCCTCACACATTGAGTATATTTATAAACAATTGCGAAAACCTCATTTCTGCTTTTGCCAAGAAAACCAATGTCGCACTTAACAATTTCTTATTAAGAGCCATCCTGGGAAAACTTACAGGACGCGCTTTAATGTTAATAGGATCGCGAACAGAATTAGAATCCTGGAATGAAATAAAAAATGCCCTTACTCTTAGTTTTGGTGATCAGCGAAATATTGATTGCCTGATTCAAGATTTACTAGCATTAAGGCCCCATAAAAATGAATCACACTATAATTTTGGAATGCGATGTCAAGACGCGCGAAGTTTATTAATTTCAAAATTAGGTAGTTTAAACATGGAAGCTGCAGAAAAATATATTCACCTTGCAAGCTATAACGATTCGGCTTTAAAAACATTTATTAGAGGACTAACAAGACAATTGAAAACTAACGTTAGGTTAAGAAACCCAGACAGTCTTGAAAAAGCGATGAGTTTAGTAATAGAAGAGGAAAATTTTCTATACGCCACACAAAAATCTAATTCTTTGAACACTCAAAATTTATATAGACCATCTCAAAAACTTACACCGGTTAAACCTCACGGATATCAAAATTACATACGACCATTGCCTCCAAATAATTTTACAAGTTATTCCTGGCCAAGGTTTCAATCAAATATGCAACCCATTCAAAGTTTACCGCAACGTCCAGTATTTTCACAAAACAATTTACCTCAAAGATCGATAACATTTGGTACTCAGCCCAATTGGCGCCCAAATAATAATTTTCCCACACAACGTCAACTTTATTTTCAGCAACGTCAGTAGAATAGAGCTACCTTGATCGTGATATAAAACTAATTGGGTCAATTAAAACAGCGAATTAAATCCGCGATTTGATCAAATTCCGCGAATTAAACAGCGGATTGATCTAATTAATTTTCGCGGATTGATCTAATTAATTTTCGCGTTTTGATCTAATTAATCACATATGAAGTTTGATATGTAATTTACATATGTGCTAATGATTAAATTACGCGGCGGCCATTTTTAATTTGCTTCCGGAATTACGCGGCGGCCATTTTCACTTTTCGCGCGAATATTTGAATTTGAAATTTCCATTTTTTTTATTTAAATTTCCCGGGTGTCGTCCATCTGTGTTTTCTGCGTGCACACTTCTCTCGCTCGCATTTATTTAAATTAAAAAAGCTTTTTGCGACGCCTTAGGCCGGATTCGAACCAACGAGTCTAAGGGGTTAACCACCTGAGCTACCTCGACAGCGTACCTGAATGCGGTTAAAACTTCAACAGTTGCGTGCCGTTTCGGCGCCCTGTTAATTAATGAATTTCAAATTTACATCGCTGTGTATGAACATAGATATGTTTTAAAATTATTCTCAGTTTTACTACACCAAATACAGTTTGTTCCTCGAAGAAATTTCAAAAAGAGGCCAGTTTAAAACCGTTTAATAGATGTGGCTATCGGAAACCTATTTCACTGCTCTGACATCATACTGCCAGACTTTAAAACAAACTGTTTTTTCAAAAATATAAATTATAAGAATGGGATTGTGTAGCCTGCTGTGTTTAAAGGTTGATACAATATTTTAAAAATTTACTTTGTAACTGTTTTTGCTAGAAATAATTACTTTATTTTTATAATTTGAGTGAGGCGCATGAATGGATTATCGATATTTCCATTGTCCATACCTACTATATAGCTGGAAAACTCCGCTCGACCGTCGAAATTTGAAAGCTATTATTTTTATAATTTGCCCCAACAGAACGTATGCTATCTCACACAATCTTCATTGGTTTCTATAACTTTCTCTTTTTTCACTCGTAGTACCGTGATACTGATTAAATTACGCATTAGATTCTGATTAAATTACGAGGCGGTCATTTTCAATTTTCGCGGTAATATTTGAATTTGAAACTTTTTAGATTTTTTCTAAGTTTCCTTTTAAAACAGGTCGAGACATGTGTTTGTGACTAACAGTGCTTTGTCCGTCAAAGGCTGCACTGAAAACGCAGGCATAATTACTTTCCGAGGCTGGCTTTCTATTGGTCATCCGCTACGAACTTTAGCCACGCTGCAGTTCTCGGCCACAATTATATATACCAGCAATAATATAACATGAACAAGAAGATAACACGTATTGCCTGAGTAAGAAAAAGATAAACATAGTAGCAAATATTCAAGAAGGCTTGACTCTTAATTTTAATTATGACATTTGTCAACTAAACATGCCTACTAATATAATTTTTTGTATGGCTATCTCTTTCTTACTCAAGCGTTGTATTTGCTTGTTCATGTTATCTCATTGCTGTTATAGATAATTATGGCCCAACAGTATATCCAAACGTACACTTTTTCAAATTTTTTGAGAACTTATGCTAGCTCAGTTTCAAATTCTCTACAAAAATAGTATTTTTATTCAACTCTCATGAAAAAAATTGCAATTTTGTTGAAAAAAAAATGTTCTGTCACCATCATTTCGATAAACAAATTTCAGTAATGTAGGCTCGCTGTTCATTTTTATTACGAAGTTCTTATACTTTTGATGGAAATATATGTATGTTGACCACAAATTAACATAAAATTGAATAAAAACAAGCAATTTCGTTGAAAAAATGTTCTGACACCATAATTTCACTTAAAATTTTACAAAACTGACATCATGTCACTTGAAATTATACAAAAAACGACATTTTTATTCAATAAGCGGTAAAAAAATACGCCATCCCACATCATTTCACTTAAAAAATAATCACAATTCGTTTTGCAAAGCGCTTTTATAATAACGAAAATGATGTAAAAACAGTTGTAGAGTTATCTCTAAGCATAATTTTGCAAATGTTTTACACTTTTTCTCTAACTTCTTGCAATTTTAATAAGATTTGAATAAAAAACAGCAATTTCATTGAAAAATATTCTGCTACAATCATTTCGAGAAGCAAAATTTCAGCTAAGTAGGCTCGTTGTTAATTTTTATTACGAAGTTCTTGTACTTTTGATGGAAAAATATGTATGTTGACTCAAAATTAACATAAATTTGAATAAAAACAGGCAATTTCGTTGAAATAATCTTCTACCACCAACATTTCAATAAACAAAACTTCAGTTACGTGGGCTCTTTGTGCATTTTTATTACAAAATTTTTTGTTAAATTGACTAAATATGCATGTGATGACGACAAATTAACTTAAAATTGAACAAAAATCACGCAATTATTACAAATTGATCGATATAATGCTACAATTTAGCATTTTTATTACAAAAATTCTTGTACTTTTGATGGAAATATATGTATGTTGACCACAAATTAACATAATTTTGAATAAAAACAAGCAATTTTGTAGAAAAAAATGTTCTGACACCATCAAAACACGCTATTTCATTGAAAAATCTTCTCCCACAGGCATTTCGATAAACAAAATTTCAGTTACGTAGGCTCATTGTTCATTGTTATTATGAAAATTAACTCAAAATTGAACAAAAATCAGGAATTACACATCATCTCACATACATCTTTGCAAAGATCGACATCATGTCACATAAATTATACAAAAAAATGACATTTTAATTCAACACACGTTGAAAATTTAATAAAAATCACCCAATTACACATTATCTCACATAATTTTTTACAAAAATCGACATCATGTCACTTGAAATTATACAAAATATATGTATGTTGACCACAAATTAACATAAATTTGAATAAAAACACGTAATTTCGTTGAAAAAATGTTCTGACCCCATCATTTCACTTAAAATTTTACAAAAACTGACATCATATCAGTTGAAATTATACAAAATATATGTATGCTGACCACAAATTAACATACAATTGAATAAAAACACACAATTTCGTTGAAAAAAAAATGTTTCGACACCACCATTTCACTAAAAATTTTACAAAAACTGACATCATGTCACTTGAAATTATACAAAAAACGACATTTTTATTCAATAAGCGATAAAAAATACGCTATCCCACATTATTTCAATTAAAAAATTATCACAATTCGTTTTATAAATCGTTTTGTAAAACGAAAATGATGTAAAAGCAGCATTAGAGTTATTTCTAAGCATAGTTTTGGAAATGTTTTACACTTTTTTATAAAATGTATTGCTCAAAATTAAAAGAAATCACAATTTTTTAAATTATATCACACCATTATGAAATCGTAGATTGATTTTTTTGAAATTTTACACTTTGTAACTGTAAAATAACTTCAAATACTAATATTTTAGCTTTAGATTTTGTAATTATTGCAGATTCGTGAAAAAACAAAAGCAGAGTAGAAATAAAAAACACAAACACTTTGTAATAAACAAATATATTGTTCTTATTTCGTATAATACTTAATAATATAAATATAAATGTACAGCAGAATGTCTTATTTTCGAAAAATTCGCTAGCAATTTACAAAACTGTAGTTTGAGGTGCATGACATTTCAAATTAAAAAGGCTGTAAGTAATAAAATCAGAATTTCATTGTGTAATTTTAAAGTTTAAGATGCACCCAATCTAGAATTCCCTTCGTTTTTGATGTTGATGACATCTGCCTTAGAGGCGTTTTTCTAACGGCCCTTTTTTGGAGGCGTTTCCTTATCGGCGTTCTTCTGACTGAACCTTTTTGATGTGGACTTGGATGAGTAGCTGGTGTTTTTAATTTATATTCTAAATCGGACTCGCAGTTATCAGTTTCCATTTCGGTTTTTCCTGTAATACCAGTCGGGGCTGGCACTTTCTGCTGCTTAGATTTAGGCAGCAGCACATGAGCAACGTTAAGATCTTTGATGTAATCAGCAAACTGTAGGCGTCCGGTGGATTAATAGTTTTTCGAGGCCTCAGAGCGTCGTGAACTAAATCGACTATGTTAGACGCCGGTAAAATATCACCGTTTATAGTAACGGTACCCTTGTTCCCAGCTCACATCGTTTGAGGCACTCAAAATGCGTAGGAAAACTTCAGCTTTTTTCTTAAAAGTTTTGGAAGTGTAAATAAAATAACGGCATTTGATAGGCTGTTACTGCTTGATTGGCTGCCGTGCCTGGTTTGTGAAATGAAAAAATCTTTGTAACACTTGGTTGTACTGCCACCAATTATCGTGATCAGTTAATTTGGACTTTAAAACTTTTTGCATTTCGTTATCAAGCTGAGCTAATATATTTTTCTCAGCATTATCGCCAGACTTAAGGCGTTGAACAAATTCCGGCTATACAACCAACATCTTCCGCGCTTGGTCCATTTAGTCGAAAAAGGAGCTCAGCCGTTTGTTCTGGTAGAGCCGTCATGAATAAACTAACTTAAAATCAAGACTTTCATAATAAATATATAAAAAAAATATGGCAGGTACGGGAATCGAACCCGAATCCTTTCTCGAGATCAGAGCTTAAATCTGACGCCTTAACCATACGGCCAACCTGCCTCCCAGTATAAATGAGCACTCTCCGTATAATTAAGAAAAACATCTAGTTTAAAGGCCTTCTATTTGCAAATTTCATACAATATTTAATATAAATTAAGCTATATACAAATTTCTAAATCGGATTTGATATACATTTATCGAAGGCGTTGCCCCTCAGCTGACGTTTTATCACTATTTGTCGTGATTCGTCATCGCTGAATTTTACAGGAACCAACCTGTCTGATGTGTGACGTACGCAATATCTCCATCCCTTTTTATTTTAAAATTTTATAAAACCAGAGGTCCAAACTGCTGCCGCACTAACTCGTTTTAAACCATTGTACTCTGTTACCTGGTGCGGCTGCATCCTGGGCCTTTGGTTTCATAAATTTTAAAAATAAAAGGTATGGAAACACTGCGTGCGTCACATAGCAGACAGGTTGGTTCCTGTAAAATTCAGCGATGACGAATCACGACAAATAGTAATAAAACGTCAGCTGAGAAGCAACTCCTTCGATAAATATATATCAAACCCTATTTAGAAATTTGTACATGTAATTTATATCAAATATTGTATGAAATTGCAAATAGAAGGCTTTTAAACTATATGTTATTCTTAATTATACAGAGAGTGCTCGTTTATACTGGGAGGCACGTTGGCCGAATGATTAAGGCGTCAGATTTAAGCT
This sequence comes from Agriotes lineatus, assembly GCA_940337035.1. Lineage (NCBI taxonomy): Eukaryota > Metazoa > Arthropoda > Insecta > Coleoptera > Elateridae > Agriotes > Agriotes lineatus. The sequence continues at coordinate 327,894 of OW679202.1, read as the reverse complement.
CTGATCTCGAGAGATAATACGGGTTCGATTCCCGTACCTGCCATATTTTTTTTTATATATTTATTATGAAAGTCTTAATTTTAAGTTAGTTTATTCATGACGGCTCTACCAGAACAAACGGCTGAGCTTTTTTTTCGACTAAAATTGATCAAGCGCGAAAGATGTTGGTTGTATCGCTGGAATTTGTCCAACGCCTTAAGTCTGGCGATAATGCGGAGAAAAATATATTATCTCAGCTGGATGACGAAATGCAAAAAGTTTTAAAGTCCAAATTAACTGATCGCGATAAATGGAGGCAGTACAACCAAGTGTTACAAAGATTCCTTTATTTCACAAACCAGGCACGGCAGCCAATCAAAATACCTATTGAAACAAGCAGTAACAGCCTATCAAATGCCGTTATTTTATCTACACTTCCCAAAACTTTTAAGAAAAAAGCTGAAGTTTTCCTACGCATTTTAAGTGCCTCAAACGATGTGAGCTGAGATCACAAGGGTACCGTTACTATAAGGGTGATATTTTACCGGCGTCTAACATAGTCGATTTAGTTCACGACACTCTGAGGCCTCGAAAAACTATTAATCCACCCGGACGCCTACAGTTTGCTGATTACATCAAAGACCTTAACGGTGCTCATGTGCTGCTGCCTAAACCTAAGCAGCAAAAAGTGCCAGCCCCGACTGGTACTACAGGAAAAACCTAAATGGAAACTGATAGCTGTGAGTCCGATTTAGAATATAAATTAAAAACACCAGCTACTCATCCAAGTCCACATCAAAAAGGTTCAGTCAGAAGAACGCCGATAAGGAAACGCCTCCAAAAAAGGGCCGTTAGAAAAACCACTCTAAGGCAGATGTCATCAACATCAAAAACGAAGGGGATTCTAGAATGGGAGCACCTTAAACTTTAAAATGCCACAATGAAATCTGTTCTACGATCCCATGTAAACGAATTCTGATTTTATTACTTGCAGCCTTTTTAATTTGAAATTTTGTACACCTCAAACTACGATTTTGTAAATTGCTAGCGGATTTTTAGAAAATAAGACATTCAGTAGTACATTTATTTTTATATTATTAAGTATTATACGAAATAAGAACAATATATTTGTGTATTACAAAGTGTTTGTGTTTTTTATTTCTACTCTGCTTTTGTTTTTTCACGAATCTGCAATAATTACAAAATCTAAAGCTAAAATATTAGTATTTGAAGTTATTTTACAGTTACAAAGTGTAAAATTTCAAAAAAATCAATCTACGATTTCATAATGGTGTGATATAATTTAAAAAATTGTGATTTCTTTTAATTTTGAGCAATACATTTTATAAAAAAGTGTAAAACATTTCCAAAACTATGTTTAGAAATAACTCTAAAACTGCTTTTACATCATTTTTGTTTTACAAAACGATTTATAAAACGATTTGTGATAATTTTTTAAGTGAAATAATGTGGGATGGCGTATTTTGTATCGCTTATTGAATAAAAATGTCGTTTTTTGTATAATTTCAAGTGACATGATGTCAGTTTTTGTAAAATTTTTAGTGAAATGATGGTGTCAGAACATTTTTTTTCAATGAAATTGTGTTTTTATTCAATTTTATGTTAATTTGTGGTCAACATACATATATTTTGTATAATTTCAAGTGACATGATGTCGATTTTTGTAAAAATTTATGAGATGATGTGTAATTGGGTAATTTTTATTAAATTTACAATGTGTGTTGAATTAAAATGTCATTTTTTGTGTAATTTATGTGACATGATGTCGATTTTTGCAAAAATTTATGTGAGATGATGTGTAGTTCGTGATTTTTGTTCAATTTTGAGTTAATTTTCGTAATAAAAATGAACAATGAGCCTACGTAACTAAAATTTTGTTTATCGAAATGTTGGTGGTAGAAGATTGTTAAGTGTTTCATAAAATTGTGCCGCCTTGCTTGTAGTTGCGTATTGTACTATGCGCATTTCCAGACCTTGAGCGGGCTTCGCCTCGCCGCTTCACTTAACTTCCATCTGTCGACGAGACTGCATGCGAAGGAGTCAGCTCCGCGAAAGCCAATTCTTTGTTTAAATGTTCAAATGTTTGTGTGTTAATTTATGGCAATAAATTACTTACTTTGCTTTCAACGAGTGCATTATTTAGTAAAGAAAATCAATACAGTCCATTAACGTCCAAGGCGAGCTAGCAATCAGGAATTTTCCAAACATAACGGAAAACTGAGAGGCTCCCCAACATTGGTCCATCGATCCGGATTAGTACGACCCCGGAAAAGCAGCCTAAATTCGCAGTTGTACAAGGCAAGTAAGTACAACGCAGTTTCAATCGTATTAAATCCGTCCCTAACGAGAGGAAGGTAGACAGCATACGCTGCTAGCTGCGTAGGAGCGAGAAAGCCAAACGCCGAGTCTCGCGGCAACAACGTGCAGGTGGGCAGGCAGCTGCCGGCGAGACGGTAGTTCGGGCCACAACAACGAAAAAGGCGGCACACACCAATATCAATGTAATCCTAATTCCCTTTTTTGTGATTTCCTATGCATGAATTTGGTTTTCTATCAGCTGTGTCTGTGTGTGCATAATTTCAGCTGCGTATTATTGCGTAAACAAATGGTTTGTGAGTCATATAAACATTTTAATTGCGTAAAATGCCAAGCTATTTCGTTGTGCGCGAGTACAATTTATTCACAAGTTAAGCTCGCTTGTACCAGGGCCGTTTTCTGCGGCGTTAGCGCCAAGATTCTCGCGTCGTTATCAAAGCTGTCTTGCGTTGTAAACAAAATTCCGTAACAGGGGCGTACGAGAGTTAGTTCTATCTGTTAAACTGTTTTAATTTCAACAATTATGGATCCGCTTGTAAGAGCACGTGGCTCTATCAAGGGCAAGCTTACGCGTTTCGCAAATTACGTGCAATCTTTGCAAACAGTTCACGATGAAGATCAATCCTTATCTAGCGCTCAGATTGTTCAATTGCAAAAAAGATTGGATGCTATAGCCGCCGTGTTATCAGAATATTATGCAGTTCATGAGCAAATTTTAGAAACCAGTAAAGATGTAGAATCTGAAATGCAGCAACAAGTCGAATTTGAAGACTCTTATTTTCTTGCAATTTCACAAGCTGAATGTTTGATTAATGAATACAACAAACAGTATGATGTTGCACCAGATCGTGCTGGATTTCCTAATGGTAGCGTGAGATCAACGCATTCAAATTGCAGTTCGCATTGCAATAATCGAGCTGTACGCCTTCCTACCATCTCCATTCCCAAATATTCAGGGAACGTGTCAGAGCGGTTGGAATTTCGTGAGATTTTTATTAGCTTAATTCATGAGAATCAAACGCTAACTAATATTCAAAAGCTGCATTACTTAAAGGCTAGTTTACAGGGTGATGCAAGCCAAATTATAAAAAGTTTAGAGTTTACTGCGAGTAATTATATTCTAGCTTGGGATGCATTGTGTAATCGTTACAATGATCCAAAAATTCTGATTCATAACCACCTCAATGCTATATTCGAACTTGAATGGTGCAGTAAGGAATCTGCAACTAAATTACGTACGATTAGCGATATGTTATTCAAACATTTTACAGCAATCAAATCATTAGCTACCGAAAGCGAGCTTCTTGATGTTGTTATCATTTATGTCGTTTCTAAAAAACTGGACCCCACGACATTCCGTGAATGGGAGGTCCTTAGAAACCGGTCAAGTTCTGACCTGCCTAATCTTGACGAGTTCAAGGAATTTCTGCAAAACACAGCAAATCTTCTAGAAACTCTGGAAGTAAAAAATATTAAGCTTGTACCCGAAGAGTCTTCCAAGGTACATTCGAAATCATTTGGGTCGGGTACCCCTTCGTGTCCATTTTGTAAAGGATCTCATCCCTTGTACAAATGCGATAAGTTTGTCAAGCTGTCTTCACTTGACAGAAATTCAAAGGCAAAAGAGCTTCGTGTATGCTTTAATTGCCTAACTCAGGGTCACCTTTCGAGCCGCTGTAGCTCCAAATATACGTGTAGGAAGTGCAAATCAAGGCACAACACCCTTCTTCATGAGGACAAACCTCAAAATGCTTCTTCTAGTCAACCAGGGTCTGCGATGTCGGCAGAAACCCCTGTTGAACTAAATCAATCGATTTCGGCATTCTGTTCGAATGCTTTGCAGGTACCTACGGCTACCGCTAAACTCATCGCTGATGATGGTACGCCTCATGTTGTGCGAATCCTGCTGGATTCCGGTTCCCAATCGAACTTCATACGTTCAGATTTGTGTAAAAGGTTAAATCTTCCAACTCGCGAAGTCAACGTTACTGTTTCTGGCTTAAGTAAAGCTACTTCTCAAATCAAAGCTAGGTGTGATATCAAGCTGCAAGCCCCTCACACCTCATACAGTATTGGTCTATCCTGTCTTGTTCTCGATGAGATTACAGATACAACCCCAAGTTTTCGCGTCCAGCGAAACAGTTTCAAGGTTCCTGATAACATCAAGTTATCAGATCTGTCCTACGACCAACCGGGCACCATCGACATTCTGATTGGTTCGCCCATTTTCTGGCAGCTCCTTTGTATTGGACAAATTGGTCTAGGCCCAAACCTTCCCATCCTCCAAAAGACTCGTTTTGGTTGGATTGTTTCTGGCCCTACAGGCCCCCCTTCTGCGTACCCTGTACAGTGCAATCTTAGCACGTTCGAGGATGATTCTGATCCCATTGCTAGGTTTTGGCAACTCGAACATTACCCAGAGGAAAAGGTCCGCACAAATGAAGAGAACGCCTGTGAGGCACATTTCGTGCAAAATACTCAACGAGAAGCGAATGGTCGATTCGTTGTTTCTATCCCTCTCAAGAAACCTGTAGAGGTATTGGGTGATTCATTGCAAATCGCTCAGAAAAGATTCTTATCATTAGAGAAGCGGTTACAAGCGAACCCTGACTTGTCCAATCGCTATTCGAATATTTCAAATTCTACAAGTAGTAAGGCTACCAAGCGTAGCATCTTGTCTGAAATATCACAGATATTTGACCCGCTGGGTCTGCTAAGCGAAGGTGAGGCATCTTGGCCTACTTCCAAACATGTTCTTGCTGAGCTTCCAGAATTCAAAAAAGAAGTTCAGAGTTTTTCTGTAACCTCTGTTGAACCATTTCCGTTCAATCAGTATTCAAGTTTGGCTCGCTTACAACGAGTTACAGCTTATTGCTTTCGTTTTTATAACAATGCGTGGACCCCCAAAGCTGATCGCCTTTCTGGGCCCCTTTCTACAGATGAACTGCAAGCATCCCTTGTAAGGCTTGCAAGGTTTTCACAACGTGAGTCATTTCCTGACGAATTTAAGCTGTTGTCACAGAACAAGCCTGTGAAACAATCTTCTGCTTTGATATCCTTGAATCCCTTTCTGGATTCCAAGGGACTGCTAAGAGTTGGTGGTAGGCTCCACAACTCTCAATTACCTTTTGACAAGAAGTTTTCTCTAGTGATTTCTGGCAAACATCCATTCGCCAAACTCCTAGTCTCACATGAGCACCTTCGGCTTCTCCATGCCGGACCTCAAATGCTGTTAGCTAATCTCAGAGAACGATATTGGATTACCTCTGGCAGAAATATAGTCAAGCAAGTGGTTTATCAATGCTTGCGGTGTTTTAGATTTTCTCCTAAGTTAACCGAACCCATAATGGGAGATCTGCCAGCCTCTCGTATTCAATCATCGCCCCCATTTCATACTACTGGTATCGATTATGGTGGACCGTTCATGATAAAGGATCGCAAAGCACGTGGTTCTAAACTAGTGAAGTCCTACCTTTGTCTATTCGTTTGTTTTGTCACAAAAGCAGTGCACCTTGAATTGGTCGCTGACCTTTCTACTGAAGCCTTCTTAATGGCTTTTCGCCGGTTTGTAGCTCGTCGAGGCAAACCGCTCCATGTCTATTCAGACAATGGCACTAACTTTGTCGGCGCTAATTCCGAATTAATCGAATTAGGTCATTTTCTTGCGGAACAAGGCCTTTCTATTTCCGAATCAGTCGCGAGCGACGGAGTAGCTTGGCATTTTATACCCGCGCACAGTCCCCACTTTGGCGGATTGTGGGAGGCCGGAATTAAGTCCTCCAAACATCACATACGGCGCGTTATAGGTAACGCTAGTCTAAATTACGATGAATTTTGCACTTTGCTAGCACAGGTGGAAGCGACCTTAAACTTCCGACCCCTGTCTCCTTTGTCCGCTGATCCAAACGACCTTCAGCCTTTGACTCCTGCTCATTTTCTGATCGGTCGTCCTTTGGTGTCACTGCCTGATCCCAACGTTACTGAGATAGCCGAGTCTCGGCTGTCTAGATACCAAAGAATACAACAGCTCCACCAGAATGTATGGAAAAGATGGAGTAAGGAGTACATCTCAGAACTCCAACGGCGCACCAAATGGCGCACACACCTTTCGGACCTCCAGCCTGGTTCCATGGTCCTCATCAAGGATGACAATCTTCCCCCTCTGAAGTGGAGGTTAGGCCGGGTCACCGAGCTGCACCCTGGCCTTGACGGCGTTACGCGTGTGGCGTCAGTGAAAACTGTGTCAGGGATCGTAAAGCGATCCTTCGCCAAATTGTGTCCGCTACCTAGTGTTGTGAACTAGTACGTTAGCGTCTTGCGCAGTGTTTCGTAAAGCCTTTTGGCTATCCATTGTTTGGGTTTTCTTGTATTACCTTAAGATCTCTGTATTATCATGCTTATATATGTTTGATCTATTTACATGTCATACTCTAGCTGTTACATGTCAAATTTGTACTGTTGTTATTTGAAAGGTTACCCTTTCCAAGGCGGGCGGTATGTTAAGTGTTTCATAAAATTGTGCCGCCTTGCGTGTAGTTGCGTATTGTACTATGCGCATTTCCAGACCTTGAGCGGGCTTCGCCTCGCCGCTTCACTTAACTTCCATCTGTCGACGAGACTGCATGCGAAGGAGTCAGCTCCGCGAAAGCCAATTCTTTGTTTAAATGTTCAAATGTTTGTGTGTTAATTTATGGCAATAAATTACTTACTTTGCTTTCAACGAGTGCATTATTTAGTAAACAAAATCAATACAGTCCATTAACGTCCAAGGCGAGCTAGCAATCAGGAATTTTCCAAACATAACGGAAAACTGAGAGGCTCCCCAACAAGATTTTTCAACGAAATTGCCTGTTTTTATTCAAATTTATGTTAATTCTGAGTCAACATACATATATTTCCATCAAAAGTACAAGATTTATTGTAATAAAAATGCTCAATTGTAGCATTATATCGATCAATCTGTAATAATTGCGAGGTTTTTGTTCAATTTTGAGTTAATTTGTCGTGATCACATGCATATTTAGTCAATTGTACAAGATTTTTTGTAATAAAAATGCACAAAGAGCCCACGTAACTAAAGTTTTGTTTATCGAAATGTTGGTGGTAGAAGATTTTTCAACGTAATTGCCTGTTTTTATTCCAATTTATGTTAATTTTGAGTCAACATACATATATTTCCATCAAAAGTACAAGAACTTCGTAATAAAAATGAACAACGAGCCTACTTAGCTGAAATTTTGCTTCTCGAAATTATTGTAGCAGAATATTTTTCAATGAAATTGCTGTTTTTTATTCAAATCTTACTAAAATTGCAACAAGTTAGAGAAAAAGTGTAAAACATTTGCAAAATTATGCTTAGAAATAACTCTACGACTGTTTTTACATCATTTTCGTTATTATAAAAGCGCTTTTCAAAACGAATTGTGATAATTTTTTAAGTGAAATGATGTGGGATGGCTTATTTTTTATCGCTTATTGAATAAAAATGTCGTTTTTTGTATAATTTCAAGTGACATGCTGTCAGTTTTGTAAAATTTTGAGTGAAATTATGGTGTTAGAACATTTTTTCAACGAAATTGCTTGTTTTCATTCAATTTTATGTTAATTTGTGGTCAACATACATATATTTCCATCAAAAGTATAAGAACTTCGTAATAAAAATGAACAACGAGTCTACGTAACTGAAATTTTGTTTATCGAAATGATGGTGACAGAACATTTTTTTTTCAACAAAATTGCAATTTTTTTCAATGAGAGTTCAATAAAAACTGTTGGACCATAATTATCTATAACAGCAATGAGATAACATGAACAAGCAAATACAACGCTTGAGTAAGAAAGAGATAGCCATACAAAAAATTATATTAGTAGGCATGTTTAGTTGACAAATGTCATAATTAAAATTAAGAGTCAAGCCTTCTCGAATATTTGCTACTATGTTTATTTCTTTCTTACTCAGGAAATTCGTGTTATCTTCTTGTTCATGTTATCTTATTGCTCGTATATATAATTGTGGTCGAGAACTGCAGCGTTGTTAAAGTTCGTAGCGGATGACCAATAGAAAGCCAGCCTCGGGAAGTAATTATGCCTGCGTTTTTAGTGCAGCTTCTGACGGACAAAGCACTGTTAGTCACAAACACATGTCTCGACCTGTTTTAAATCAGGAGCTAATGCGTTTAATGCGAAAGTTATAGAAACCAATGAAGATTGTGTGAGATAGCATACGTTCTGTTGGGGCATATTATAAAAATAATAGCTTTCAAATTTCGACGGTCGAGCGGAGTTTTCCAGCTATATAGTAGGTATGGACAATGGAAATATCGATAATCCATTCATGCGCCTCACTCAAATTATAAAAATAAAGTAATTATTTCTAGCAAAAACAGTTACAAAGTAAATTTTTAAAATATTGTATCAACCTTTAAACACAATAGGCTACACAATCCCATTCTTATAATTTATATTTTTGAAAAAATAGTTTGTTTTACAGTCTGGCAGTATGATGTCAGAGCAGTGAAATGGGTTTCCGATAGCCACATCTATTAAACGGTTTTAAACTGGCTTCTTTTTGAAATTTCTTCGAGGAACAAACTGTATTTACTGTAGTAAAACTGAGAATAATTTTAAAACATATCTATGTTCATACACAGCGATGTAAATTTGAAATTCATTAGTTAACAGGGCGCCGAAACGGCACGCAACTGTTGAAGTTTTAACAGCATTCAGGTACGCTGTCGGGGTAGCTCAGATGGTTAACCCCTTAGACTTGTTGGTTCGAATCCGGCCTAGGGCGTCGCAAAAAGCTTTTTTAAATTAAATAAATGCGAGCGAGAAAAGTGTGCACGCAGAAAACAAAGATGGACGACACCCGGGAAGTTTAAATTCAAAAAATTGAACTTAGAAAAAAATCTGAAAAATTTCAAATTCAAATATTCGCGCGAAAAGTGAAAATGGCCGCCGCGTAATTCCGGAAGCAAATTAAAAATGGCCGCCGCGTAATTTAATCAGTAGCACATATGTAAATTACATATCAAACTTCATATGTGATTAATTAGATCAAAACGCGAAAATTAATTAGATCAATCCGCGAAAATTAATTAGATCAATCCGCGGTTTAATTCGCGGAATTAGATCAAATCGCGGATTTAATGCGCGGTTTTAATTGACCCAATTAATTTGATATCACGATCAAGGTAGCTCTATTCTACTAACGTCAAAATCAATTCAATTTTAGTCGTAATCCTGTACAATCTTCTATTCGTTCCAAAAATCAAAGTAATAATTTTAAACCAGAACCGATGTACATATCTTCTGGAAGTTCAAGTTTAAGACCAAAGCCAACATTTACATCAACGGAACTTTATCAACAAGCTATTAACGAACATCAAAATGTCGAATACACTTCAGACAGTCTAAATTATGTCGACGAATCACAATACTATGAAAACCCCGGAACCTTTGATAATGAGTATACTGGTGATTATTCCGAATATTATGTGGATGAACCAAATCAATACGAAAATCAATTTTCAGAAGATAACAATACCTTTCAGGAAACTGATAACCCAAATTTTCAGTTAGACGCCCTACAAACCAACCCAACCTGATACAATTAAATTTAGTTAAAGTAAATTTACCGTATGTTTATATTCCCAGTCATAACGCAAATTTTCTGATAGACACTGGTAGTACAAGGAGTTTAATTAACCCAGAACTGGCATACAAATGTTATTCAAATTATATCTATGAAGAACCATTTAACATTCAAACTGCTCATGATATTAGTTATCACGATGAAGTAATGAAAATTCCAGTTTTCGATATTTTTAATGTAGACGAAACTCATAAATTTCATCTTTTTAAATTCAGTTCAAAATATGACGGACTTATAGGCATTGATTTACTTGAACAATTAAAAGCAAATATTAATGTTAGGACTAGAGAATTGACAACCCCTAGTGCAAAAATTCCAATCGTATATGAAACCGAAATTAAGACAGCTAAAAACGAAGCGAGTGAGCTAGTAGAATTTTCAATTAATATACCCCCACGAGTTAATCAAAGAGTCAAAATTCCTGTCAAGCAAAAGGTCGGTATAGGTATTTTAAGTCACACAAAATTCGGAAAAGGAATAGAAATGCGGCAAGCTTTAGTAACGGTATCAAATAATTTCGCTCATACCACTATCATTAATTCTAACGAAAATCCAGTATATTTAAAAATTTCAGAACCTTTGGACATTGAACCCCAAAATTTACTAGAAGTAAATTTTCTAGAGAAAATGGAAATCGATCGATCTCCAAATGAAAACTTTGATAATGCTTTAAAACGAAATCTAAAAAACTTTGATATGAACCGTTAAACAGATCGAATAAAGACAAAGGAAACGTACGCCGCCCGAAAGGCGCCCGAAGAACAAAGATTATTACATCTGTTCAACAAACCGCCGCGATCCTACGCAGAAGTATCTTTCAAAACCCTAAAATCATAAAAATAAGTGTCCTTACAACGAATTTCTAAAGTGCAGCAAGATTGCAACCATAAAACTTTATTGGAGCCGGCCGGCCAAGAAAGGTGACAGCCAGCGAAATACGCCTCACGAATGTTTGCAGATTAAATTAAGAATTTTTCACTAAAACGCCCTTTAAACAGAGTGCGCTCTGTTTTAATCACACATAAAGGATACCAGAAGATAGGAAAAATTAACCGCTACCTATTAAAACAAACCACAGAGCGATAGCACATATACAGGTGGAGAAAAAGCAATTTTTCCATCAGGCAGCCAAACTCGCGCCCGGGAGAGCGGCCGAGAGTTCAGCGGCCCGAGGAAAGGCATATGGTAACGAAGAAATCAGGGGCCACGACCGAGTACAGCGAGCAAAGATGCAGATTACAAATTAAATTTTAATTAACGAAGGAAGCATCCCAGAAAAGCGTAATTGGTCTCAATAATCTTATAAAAATAGCGCGCAACCGATCAAAGCATAATAAACTTTTTAACACACGCCATAAGAAAAATACTTAATTAAGCTTTACGCGGAACATTGCATTAAAAATTCCAAGTTGAGCTAATTTTTTACTCAAATCATAGCAAATTGGGTGTCGTTAGACTCGGTATTTCATCAACTATTGATTGCGACTAAAAACCAAGTCGCTAATTGATCACGCCGCTCAATTAAATGCTATAATTACAAAATATATCGAAATCGGGCAAAACATCCCTTCTACTTCGACCAATGAGCGTCGAGATCGCGTTGGACAAAGGACTGGCTCCTTTAAATAGTCAGACGCTGGCAGTAAGAATTCACTCAGCCAAGGAGAGTCCACCAGCAGCCACTCCAGCTTCCAGGACTACCAGCAGTCACTTCAGCTCCAGGACCAACAGCCGTTTCACTGGACTTAGCTGTCTGCCGCCTTCCCGGGACTTGGAAAAATTCACTCAATCCAGGAGAGTCGAACCAGCAGCAACTCAGCCAAGGAGAGTCCACCAGCCGCCACTTCAGCTTCCAGGACTACCAGCAGCCACTCCAGCTTCCAGGACTACCAGCAGCCACTTCAGCTCCAGGACCAACAGCCGTTTCACTGGACTTAGCTGTCTGCCGCCTTCCTGGGACTTGGAAAAATTCACTCAATCCAGGAGAGTCGAACCAGCAGCAACTCAGCCAAGGAGAGTCCACCAGCCGCCACTTCAGCTTCCAGGACTACCAGCAGCCACTCCAGCTTCCAGGACTACCAGCAGCCACTTCAGCTCCAGGACCAACAGCCGTTTCACTGGACTTAGCTGTCTGCCGCCTTCCTGGGACTTGGAAAAATTCACTCAATCCAGGAGAGTCGAACCAGCAGCAACTCAGCCACGGAGAGTCCACCAGCCGCCACTCCAGCTTCCAGGACTACCAGCAGCCACTTCAGCTCCAGGACCAACAGCCGTTTCACTGGACTTAGCTGTCTGCCGCCTTCCTGGGACTTGGAAAAATTCACTCAATCCAGGAGAGTCGAACCAGCAGCGACTCAGCCAAGGAGAGTCCACCAGCCGCCACTTCAGCTTCCAGGACTACCAGCAGCCACTTCAGCTTCAGGACCAACAGCCGTTTCACTGGACTTAGCTGTCTGCCGCCTTCGTGGGACTTGGAGTTCGAGCCACTTTAGCTTCCAGGACCAGCTAGCAGCTCCCGCCTCGCCAGAGCCTATCACCCTCGTGGACTTAGAAGCCAAACCTCCGCAGTGGACTCTGCTGTCTGCCGTCTTCGTGGGACTTGGGATTCGAGCCACTTCAACTTCCAGGACCAGCTAGCAGCTCCAGCCTCTCCAGAGCCTATCACCCTCGTGGACTTAGAACCAATCCTACGCATTGGACTCTGCTGCCTGCCGTCTTTGGAAAGCCACTTTCGCCAGCCGCCACCTCCGCCAAAGGAGATCCGCACTGCCGCCGACGTTGCCGCCGCCGCTGCTCACAGCCCGCCGCCCCGTCGCCAGTCGCCTCCGCCGCCGCTGCAACCGCAGAAGGAAGCCGCCAACCGCCGCCTCCGCCCAGGAGATCAGCACTGCCGCCGACGTTGCCGCCGCCGCTGCTCACAGCCCGCCGCCCCGTCGCCAGTCGCCTCCGCCGCCGCTGCAACCGCAGAAGGAAGCCGCCAGCCGCCGCCTCCGCCAAAGGAGATCCGCACTGCCGCCGACGTTGCTGCCGCCGCTGCTCTCAGCCGCCGCCCCGTCGCCAGTCGCCACCGCCGCCGCTGCAACCGCTGGAGGAAGCCGCCGGCCCCGCCTCCAAAGGACCACACCCGCTTCCAATCGCGGATGCCAATCCGCCATTTTCTTTTCTTTTTCTGTATATAAATGTTACCTAGTTATAAGCTTATTTGTATGTGTAAATATAATAAACTTTGTTCCAATCAAATCCAGTGTCTAGCTGAGGGTAACGCCCAACCACCCCTTCTTACGCCGACGCCATTGCAGTAACCCTACCGCTGAGCATAGACGTAGGCTTGTTAATTGTCGCCCGGAACGTGGGGCAAACCTGTGGTGGACACCAGAGGGAAGCCACGCCCACTACAATGGTGAAGTCAAGAAGGAAGGGAAACATGGAGACAACTCCGCCAAGGATCAACGAAGAGCCTCAGCGGACACCGCGACAAGGAGGAAGTCTGAACAGTTCGGAAATAATAGAAGACAGCGCACCCTCATTTCCGTGTGGACAAAGGACACCGCCTCCAAGTCCCAGCCCAGTGCGACAGGAAGTCAACGAAGACAACCAACAGCAAATGGCACACCACCTTGCGAACCTAGCGGCTACAGCAGCAGGAACCAATCAACCAGCACCACTTCTGGGAGTGGTAGAAAACACCCAGTGGCGCCCAGAACAAGCTCCAGCAGCACCAACGATCACATTAACGGACGAACAATTCCAGGCACTTTTGGGACGAATGGCTGTGCCCAAAAAAGTCGATCTCCCACCAACATTTAAGGGCGAGGAGTTAGACCACCCCCAAGAGTTCATCGCAGAGTGCGCCCGCTACCATGCGCAAAGCGGATGTACTACAACAGAACTAATGAAAGTAGCCACAAACTGTCTCCAGGGGAAAGCTAACCAATGGTGGAAACCATACGCTTCACTCCCGCTCTCCTGGAATGAATTTGAAGAAAGGCTGTTAAAGAAATTCGATAGCGCAGATGTACGAGCCTCCTTGAAAACACAGCTCTACGGGCAAAAACAGGGACTGAAAGAAAATGGCGAACTCTTTCTTCTTCGGAAGATACAACTGATACGCCGATTGGACACCGAACAGTCAGTGGGAGCCAGCATTCCCGTAATGATAGAACTGTTAAAACCGGCCCTTCGGCCTTACCTACGTGTCGCAGTGCCGGAAACAATTGAGGAACTATTGGACAAGGTGGCTGCAATTGAGAAAGACATGGACGACCGCGCACCAACGCCAAACCGCGAGACACGCCCACGGGAGCCGGCCGAGCCAAATCTACCCCGCTGCTATTTTTGCCCGGGACGCCACTTCAATAAGGATTGCCCACGACGCCACCGGCCAACACCACAGGCAACAGGAGAAGCTCCCGTGAACGCCCCCGAAGCAAGACAACTACCACCGCCGGAAAACTGGCGGAGGCCCGGGCACATCGAGGCCGAAGCACCGCCCAGGGCCCAACCCAATGCTCCACGATAAGTACGGCCAACTGCCACAACCTCCCGTATATCATGGTGAACCTCGGATCACCACAGCGGGAGATGCGTGCCCTGATAGATTCAGCAGCCACGCATAATTTCATTAGCGCCAAGCTAGTGCAGCATCCTGAGACGGGTAGCTACGCACAAAGAACGGCCAAAATGGCCAAAGAACAGGCAACCCTGACCCTACGAGGAGAAACAAGCTTGGAAATACAGATCGGTAGAAATAACTACGTCATACAGTGCATCATAGCAGAGGAACTAAGGGAGGACATCATTCTCGGACTACCGTGGCTTACGGAACACGAGGCTACCTTTGATTTCGCACGGCGTTGCATACACCACGGCATGAGGACCCGAGAAACCACTCATTGCCTGGTCGAGCAACACGACCCGCGTCCAGCGAATGACCCGATGGAACTTCCCCAGTTGAAGCATGACTTCCCTCGCGAGCAGGAACACAACCTCTATCAGCTACTAGAAGACTTCCCCGAAATTTGGAGGCCCTCGGCGCCACCTACGCGCACCCTGCAGCACGAGATTCATGTGAAAACCGATGCCCCTATACGCAGCCCAAATTACCGATATTCCGAAACAAAAAAGAAGATCATCGCCGAGCAAGTAGAAGAGATGCTGGCACGCGGTTTCATCGAGCCTAGCCAGTCACCACATAACTCGCCAATCGTCATCGTGGAGAAAAAGGATTCTACACCCCGGTTCTGCTTGGACTTTCGTAGGCTAAACGAAGCCACCATCAATGAGCCGGCGGTACTACCCTTGATCCACGAAACCATCAAAGATCTAGGTTCAGCGAGCATCTTCTCCTCACTTGACTTAAAGTCGGGGTACTGGCAGATAAGTTTACACCCCCAAGCCAAACCCTACACCGCGTTCACGACTCCGGATGGCGCAGCCTATCAGTTTCGAGTCATGCCATTCGGGCTCAAGACGGCACCAATGACCTTTCAGAGGCTGATGGCCCGGGAAGTACTGGTAGGGTACCTCCACAAATTCTGCCTCGTGTATTTAGATGACATCATCATTTACTCGGAATCATGGGAGCAGCACCTTCAACACCTCCGAAAGGTATTCGAACGACTACAGGAACATGGGCTCATATGCTCGCCAGAAAAATGCCACTTCGGGAAATCCACACTGCACTACCTAGGGCATATCGTTGGCCCAGAGGGAAACGAACCTCAACCAGGTCACGTGCAGCAGGTCATCAACGCCCCGCCCCCTACTAACCGAAAGGGGTTACGACAGTTCCTAGGCATATGCAATTGGCTACGCGAGTACATTCCCCGATTCGCCGACGTTGCGGCCCCTCTCACCGACCTACTAAGCACTAAAAAGCGCTGGACTTGGACCCCAGACGTTCAGCAAGCATTTCACCAAGTGAAACAATTGTTTCAGACACCGCTGAAATTAGCCCGACCCGATGCTTCTCGCCCCTTCATTTTACAAACAGACGCCAGCAAATTTGGCATCGCCGCCGTGCTCTACCAGGAACGTCCCGATGGAGGTCGAGACGTCATCTCCTACGCCAGCACCCGGTTCCTGCCAGCCGAACAACGTTATCACTCCAACGAACAAGAGTGCCTAGCCGCCGTATGGGCGATAAAAAAATATCGGCCCTACTTAGAAGGCAGGCAGTTCACCCTCCGGACCGATAACCGCGCCCTCACCTGGCTCAACACCTTGAAGGACCAGCGAGCTAAACTCACGCGTTGGGCTCTCCTGCTACAGGAGTTCCACTTCACAATCGAGCATTGCCCCGGAAAGCACAACGAGTTGCCGGACGCGCTATCTCGACAGCCGACTGGACAGCCGGCCGAAGCAGTGTGGGATGACCCGACAGTACTGCTACCTCCCATTCACAACAAGCGCTTCGCCCAAAAACGTGTAACGGCCAGCCAACCCGCTAAGAAAGGATTTCCCAGGTTCCAGGAACCCGCTACAAGAAATCAGGCGGCCAGCAGCCAAACACCACACGGTGAGGACTCACCGAGGTATCAACGGGCAAGCAGCCGTGCTACCGTCACGGAGCCACCAGGCAAGCCATCCCTAAGCCTGCTGGACGCAGTCGAAGAAACGTTATGGGGGACCATTGCACAGGACCAAAGGCAGGATAATTACTGTCAAGATTTAGTCAACTCATGGCACCAAAGCTACTTCGTCGAGGACCCAACCCCGGATCTCGTAGCCGTCCAGGAGAATTATCGAATAGAGGATGGGTTGCTTTACCACCAGACGGATCAAGGCCCAAGGCTGTTTGTCCCGGAGAGAACCCGACCCAGGGTCATTTACCAATACCATGATCAAGACTTAGCTGGACATCCCGGCATCGCCGAAACAACACGAGCCATCCGCTCACATTTTCATTGGACGCGTTTACGAGAAGATGTCCGGAACTACGTCCGCCAATGCCTGCTCTGCTTGAGATGCAAGAAGGGCCGCCACCAAGCCAAAGCCACCCTGAGGCCTCACCAACCCAACCGAGCGTGGGACACGATTGCGCTCGACCTCATGGGGCCCTACCCCTCGTCAGCCAACGGGAAGAAGTTCATCCTGGTAATAACCGACCTCTTCACCCGGTGGACTGAAGCCTTCGCTTTAGCCAAAGCCACCGCCCCCATCATCATCCGCACCTTGCGAAATGAAGTCTTTCCCCGCTTTGGGTACCCGAGCGCCATGCTGACCGATAACGGGCGTCAGTTCATCAGTGAACAATGGATGAGAGCCTGCCAGGAGTGGGATATCCAGCCATGGACGACCGCCATCTATCACCCCCGAGCCAACCCAACGGAGCGAAGGAATCAAGAAATAAAAAAGGGGCTCCGCCTGCATCTACAAGGAGGAAACCATCGCGAGTGGGACAAGCATCTTCCCGCGACCCTATTTAACTTACGGAATTGCCATAACACCGCCCTAGGGTGTTCCCCAGCATACGCCATGTTCGGAAAGGAATTAGACCGCCCCGGGGAATGGAGGTTCCGACACCCCACGCTGCTGCCCGAAACGCCCCACGAACCACGGACCCACAACCGCGGAGCACGGGACACAGGCATCCGAAACCGAGCCATCGCCCAGCGCCAAGAAGCACCGGACGCCGACAACCCCACGTTTCAACCCCAGCAGTGGGTCATGGTGAAAAATCACCCTCTCTCAGACGCCATCGCCGGGATCCATGCAGGGTTCCAACCAAAATGGAGTGGACCCCACCAAATCTTGGACCAACTTGGCCCAAGCATCTATAGGGTCCAAAGAGGACAACAGGCCCTCAAAATTCACGCAGACCAACTCCGCCCTTTCTCTCCCTAATTTTTTTTTTTTTGCCCGGATCGCGGACGCCAAAGGAGGGGGGAATTGATATGAACCGTTAAACAGATCGAATAAAGACAAAGGAAACGTACGCCGCCCGAAAGGCGCCCAAAGAACAAAGATTATTACATCTGTTCAACAAACCGCCGCGATCCTACGCAGAAGTATCTTTCAAAACCCTAAAATCATAAAAATAAGTGTCCTTACAACGAATTTCTAAAGTGCAGCAAGATTGCAACCATAAAACTTTATTGGAGCCGGCCGGCCAAGAAAGGTGACAGCCAGCGAAATACGCCTCACGAATGTTTGCAGATTAAATTAAGAATTTTTCACTAAAACGCCCTTTAAACAGAGTGCGCTCTGTTTTAATCACACATAAAGGATACCAGAAGATAGGAAAAATTAACCGCTACCTATTAAAACAAACCACAGAGCGATAGCACATATACAGGTGGAGAAAAAGCAATTTTTCCATCAGGCAGCCAAACTCGCGCCCGGGAGAGCGGCCGAGAGTTCAGCGGCCCGAGGAAAGGCATATGGTAACGAAGAAATCAGGGGCCACGACCGAGTACAGCGAGCAAAGATGCAGATTACAAATTAAATTTTAATTAACGAAGGAAGCATCCCAGAAAAGCGTAATTGGTCTCAATAATCTTATAAAAATAGCGCGCAACCGATCAAAGCATAATAAACTTTTTAACACACGCCATAAGAAAAATACTTAATTAAGCTTTACGCGGAACATTGCATTAAAAATTCCAAGTTGAGCTAATTTTTTACTCAAATCATAGCAAATTGGGTGTCGTTAGACTCGGCATTTCATCAACTATTGATTGCGACTAAAAACCAAGTCGCTAATTGATCACGCCGCTCAATTAAATGCTATAATTACAAAATATATCGAAATCGGGCAAAACATCCCTTCTACTTCGACCAATGAGCGTCGAGATCGCGTTGGACAAAGGACTGGCTCCTTTAAATAGTCAGACGCTGGCAGTAAGAATTCACTCAGCCAAGGAGAGTCCACCAGCAGCCACTCCAGCTTCCAGGACTACCAGCAGCCACTTCAGCTCCAGGACCAACAGCCGTTTCACTGGACTTAGCTGTCTGCCGCCTTCCTGGGACTTGGAAAAATTCACTCAATCCAGGAGAGTCGAACCAGCAGCAACTCAGCCAAGGAGAGTCCACCAGCCGCCACTTCAGCTTCCAGGACTACCAGCAGCCACTCCAGCTTCCAGGACTACCAGCAGCCACTTCAGCTCCAGGACCAACAGCCGTTTCACTGGACTTAGCTGTCTGCCGCCTTCCTGGGACTTGGAAAAATTCACTCAATCCAGGAGAGTCGAACCAGCAGCAACTCAGCCAAGGAGAGTCCACCAGCCGCCACTTCAGCTTCCAGGACTACCAGCAGCCACTCCAGCTTCCAGGACTACCAGCAGCCACTTCAGCTCCAGGACCAACAGCCGTTTCACTGGACTTAGCTGTCTGCCGCCTTCCTGGGACTTGGAAAAATTCACTCAATCCAGGAGAGTCGAACCAGCAGCAACTCAGCCACGGAGAGTCCACCAGCCGCCACTCCAGCTTCCAGGACTACCAGCAGCCACTTCAGCTCCAGGACCAACAGCCGTTTCACTGGACTTAGCTGTCTGCCGCCTTCCTGGGACTTGGAAAAATTCACTCAATCCAGGAGAGTCGAACCAGCAGCGACTCAGCCAAGGAGAGTCCACCAGCCGCCACTTCAGCTTCCAGGACTACCAGCAGCCACTTCAGCTTCAGGACCAACAGCCGTTTCACTGGACTTAGCTGTCTGCCGCCTTCGTGGGACTTGGAGTTCGAGCCACTTTAGCTTCCAGGACCAGCTAGCAGCTCCCGCCTCGCCAGAGCCTATCACCCTCGTGGACTTAGAAGCCAAACCTCCGCAGTGGACTCTGCTGTCTGCCGTCTTCGTGGGACTTGGGATTCGAGCCACTTCAACTTCCAGGACCAGCTAGCAGCTCCAGCCTCTCCAGAGCCTATCACCCTCGTGGACTTAGAACCAATCCTACGCATTGGACTCTGCTGCCTGCCGTCTTTGGAAAGCCACTTTCGCCAGCCGCCACCTCCGCCAAAGGAGATCCGCACTGCCGCCGACGTTGCCGCCGCCGCTGCTCACAGCCCGCCGCCCCGTCGCCAGTCGCCTCCGCCGCCGCTGCAACCGCAGAAGGAAGCCGCCAACCGCCGCCTCCGCCCAGGAGATCAGCACTGCCGCCGACGTTGCCGCCGCCGCTGCTCACAGCCCGCCGCCCCGTCGCCAGTCGCCTCCGCCGCCGCTGCAACCGCAGAAGGAAGCCGCCAGCCGCCGCCTCCGCCAAAGGAGATCCGCACTGCCGCCGACGTTGCTGCCGCCGCTGCTCTCAGCCGCCGCCCCGTCGCCAGTCGCCACCGCCGCCGCTGCAACCGCTGGAGGAAGCCGCCGGCCCCGCCTCCAAAGGACCACACCCGCTTCCAATCGCGGATGCCAATCCGCCATTTTCTTTTCTTTTTCTGTATATAAATGTTACCTAGTTATAAGCTTATTTGTATGTGTAAATATAATAAACTTTGTTCCAATCAAATCCAGTGTCTAGCTGAGGGTAACGCCCAACCACCCCTTCTTACGCCGACGCCATTGCAGTAACCCTACCGCTGAGCATAGACGTAGGCTTGTTAACTTGAGACTAGATCACTGCAACCGAGAAGAAAAAGACGCGTTTAGGAAACTTTGTTTTGATTATAGAGATATATTTCAAAGCGAAGAAATACCTTTAAGCTTTACTAACGAAGTTAAACACAAAATTAAGTTGAAAGACGACACTCCAATATTTACAAAATCTTATCGTTATCCAGAAATTCACAAAAACGAAGTAAAAACTCAAATTCAAAAAATGTTAGATCAAGGAATAATTGAGGACAGTGTTTCACCGTGGTCCAGTCTAATTTGGATTGTTCCAAAAAAAGTTAGATGCTTCGGGTAGGAAAAAACGGAGACTTGTCATTGATTAGAGGAAGTTAAACGAAAAGACCATAGACGACAGATACCCCCTTCCAAATATTACGGACATTCTCGATAAATTAGGCAGAGCTAATTATTTTACTACTCTTGATTTGGCCAGTGGTTATTACCAAATTGAAGTAGATCCGGATGATATTCAAAAAACAGCATTTACTACTGATGGTGGACATTACCAGTTTAAAAGAATGGCTATGGGTTTGAAAAACGCATCCTCCAGTTTTCAAAGTGTCATGGACAATGTATTAAGAGGATTGCAAGATACATGTTGTCTTGTTTATTTAGATGACATTATTACTTTCAGTTCATCTCTTCAAGAGCACTTAGAACGACTTAAATCGGTATTTGATAGACTAAGAAACAGTAACCTCATAGTTCAGCTTGATAAATCTGAATTTTTACAAAAATCAGTTCAGTATTTAGGACATATCATAACCCCTGAAGGAGTAAAACCAAACCCTGACAAAATTGCAGCTATAAAAAATTTCCCTAATCCTAAAACACAGAAAGAAATAAAAAGCTTTCTTAGACTTTTAGGGTACTACAGACGCTTTATTAAGGACTTTGCCAAAATTACGAAACCAATGACGAAATTTTTAAAGAAAAACGGTAAAATTATTCACGACAAAGAATTCGTCGAACGCTTTAGGACTTGTACCAAAATTTTAATTAATGACCCTATTTTGCAATACCCAGATTTTTCTAAACCTTTCATTCTGACCACAGATGCAAGTAATTTTGCAATTGGAGCAGTTCTTTCTCAAGGACAAATTCCGAAAGACAAACCAATAGCATATGCTTCCCGAACGCTAAATGAATCCGAAACAAAATATTCAACCATCGAAAAAGAACTTCTTGCCATAGTATGGGCTTGTAAGCATTTTAGGCCATATTTGTACGGACGAAAGTTCACGATTTATACAGACCACAGACCATTGCAGTGGCTGTTTAGTTTGAACTTTGAAGGAACCCAATTCGAAATTAGTAAGATGGCGACTTAAATTAGAAGAGTACGATTATGAAATTTACTATAAAAAAAGTACACTTAATAAAATTGCAGATTGTCTTTCACGAATTAGTATTAACGCTTTAGAAAACGAATCCCTAGTTAATAATCCCGGCGAAGTAAATAAAAATATTTCAGACTTTCTCGAGGACTATATGCAAAATTTAACACCTGATAAATTAAATAGAGATGTTTCCGAATTTCTACAAGATTATACTCAAGATATGATAGATGACGAACCCCAAACTTAGACTAATATACATGAAAACCCAAAAATCTAAATAATCTCGGATATACAAATACAACCCCCTGACGGAATCGACAATAATTCTGATACGTTTACACAGCACTCAAATTTTAATGAAACTACAAATGATGGAATCAAAATTTATGACGAAATAATTAATAATAAAGCAAACCAAATTTTAGTATTCCCAAATGTATATCATAAATTAGAAATCAAACGCGAAACGTATGACAGTCAAAAAATAATAACCATCAAAATTCCAGAAGTTAGTAATGAAAATGTAATTTTTCAATTTTTAAAGGAAAATACTGACCCAAAAAAGGTTTACTGTTTATATTTTCATAAAGACTCATTATATAGAAATTTTTGTAAAGTTTATTTGAAACAGTTCTCAGAACGCGGACCAAAATTAATAAGATGTCTTAAACAAGTCAACACTGTTACAGATCAAGAAGAACAAATTTTATTAGTTACGAACCATCATGTGGGGAAAAGCGAACCACAGAGGTATTAATGAAACGTTAGAATACTTAAAACGAAATTATTATTGGAAAAACATGAAACTCATCATTTCAAATTATATTAACTCTTGCGATATTTGTGCAAAATATGCTAGAAAGAAACCCTATGTACCCTTAATGTTAACAGAAACAGCAACTAAACCATTTCAAATTGTTCATATCGATGTTTTTACATTTGATAACCGAAACTACTTAACTTTAGTCGACTCATTCTCAAAATTTGCACAAGCTCTATTTATCCAAGGAAAAACAGCTATTCATATTAGTAATGCTTTGATAAAATATTTTGCATCTTTTGGAGTACCTCAAACCTTAGTTGTCGATAAAGGCACAGAGTTTAATAATGAAACTGTTAAGGAAATATTGAAATTACAGAAAATTTACGTTCATTTTACAACCGTAGCCCATCATGAATCTCCATTGTTGAAAGAGTTCATTCTACGATTATTGAACACTTAAGGATCTTAAAAGAAATCCACGCAAATGAAAATGATAACTTAATGGACTATGCAATTATTGGCTATAACAATTCAATACACAGTGCAACAAATTACACACCTTTAGAATTAACATTCGGACATACAAATTCTGGAAATCCAAATGAAATGTTTATACCCACTTCATTCTATACAGAATACGCCGAAAATCACAAACAGAGATTGGAACATGTATACCAAAAAGTTAGCGAACAGTTACAAGCAGATAAAGAAAAGGTAGTTTCCAAATTAAATTCACAGGGAAACTCAAGTAATGAATTTTTTTTAGGGAAAACTGTATATAAGCAAAACCCCGATTGTAGGAATAAAAAAAATCGCAAATTTTTGGGACCATACCAAATCACAAAAATGTTAGAAAGAAATAGAGTAGAAATTACTAATAAACATAATAAAAATAAAAAAGAAGTAGTTTATATAAAGGAACTTAGAAAACCTTCTATCGTTACAGATTTGCCATCTGTATCGTCGCAGCGAAATTAGATCTTTCGAAATTCCACAACCTCAATAGTAATCCTGGACTTCTTCCATTAAAATAGGGAAACGCTCAGAACAACGTTAATTATTGGTCTTTTATACAGGTATATGATATTTCTAAAATGATAGAGGAATTTAATGTACTTCAAAAGTCTTTTTCTCAAATTAAAAGCACAATTAAAAATGCAACTCAGAAGCCTAGCTATGAAAGAGAATATTATAATTCATATACTCTTGTAAATTTATTAGAAAGTAAAATTAAAAGTCAAATTTATCAGCTTAACCCCTTGCTATGCAAAAATCTAAACGTAGCCTTATCGATGGATTGGGATCAATAATAAAGTCAATAACGGGAAATTTAGATCATACCGATGCAGAAAGATACGATAAAGCCATAACTACACTTTACGATAATCAAAAACAAATGAAAACGTTAATTAAGGAGCAAATTACTTTACTCCAAAAATCAATTTTAAAATTTAAAACTAGTACTGAAGGGCTTGCTCATAATCAAATTATGCTACAATCTCGAATCTTACAATTAGAGCAGGTCATCAAAATTACACATTTGCCATCGATCGATACGCACAGTTATTTTCTTTTACATTCTTTATTCTCGCAATTTGCAATTAGCTCCCAAATTATTTACGATATGTTAGAGAGAATTGAAGTAGCAATCAGTTTTTCAAAATTGAATACATTCCACAACTCTTTAGTTGAACCTGAAGATTTACTTTCGGAGCTGTCAGGTACTAACACGAAGATTGAAAAACATAAACTTCCTTTCGAACCAGTTGTGAAGAATATTTTGTTATATGAAAAAAATATAGAAATTAAAAGTTACAGTAAAGGAAATCAAATCGTCTTTATTTTAGAAATTCCAATTGTTAAAGCTGAAAGCTATGATTATTATCATCTATATTCCTTGCCAGTCCCATAATAGCCAAAATATTTAAAACTATAATACCTATTTCGAAATTCCTCCTATATAACGAGCAAAGCTATGCATATTTCGACGAATGTCAAGAGGTAGGACCCGAAGAATTCATATGTCATGAACTTCGTACCACGGAAATCAAAACGAAAGCTCCGTGAGAGATCCAATTACTCAAATATTCAGAAAACACAACCAAATGTCTTCAGGTACCCGTCAACATATCCGGAGTGAAAATTCAACCATTAGAAAAGGCCAAGTGGATCATCATCACACCCAGAAGTATAGTGGCTAAACAAATTTGTAAAAAATCTAAAATCAATGTGGTACTAAAAGGCAGTTATGTGTTAGAATTAGAACTAAATAGCGCATGCGATGTTCAAATAGAGGGCACGCTTCTGAAAACCTATCAGAACTTTAAGTTAGAATTTTATAATATTGAATTGCCAAATTTACGCTCTGTTGAAACTAATATAGCAACTGATACTTTAAATTTTAAACCTTTACAGTTGGAAACTATCAATTTAGATGGAATTAATAAAATTATAACTCATTGGATGAGCAGAGAAATCAGTTAAATAGTATTGACGATGTTTCGATTCATTATAACAAAATTAGCGTTTATACTATTGTATTGTATATTTTAATAGTAATGATGGCCGTATATATGCTGTACAAATATTTTTGTGTAAATAAGTTTAACAGGTCCCAAAGCGAAACAACATCGTTGTCAACGAAGCAACTTCAGGAGGTCCCGAATATCCGCTTTTCGTCGAACTCTGGTTTAGACCATAGTTCTTGCTAAAACAACGGAGGAGTTAAGGTTACCAACTTGCTGACTACCGTAAGATAAGGCACGTCCGCGCGATATCAGCACTTAAAAATTATAAATACATCTGTTTAGCTAGGTATCTTGTCTTTTTGTACGCTTGCTGCTTGCAATAAACTCCATGTGCGATTTCTGTAGTAGTTTTACTTTTTAAAAAGGAATTTTCGTTGGCCCGGACCAAATTTGGAGCAATAAGTGGCACAGTATTTATAATATAATAGGAAAAAATCTGGTGTGATACACTCACACAACTTCCTTTTACAGTGATCTTATAATTAGTCAAAAATTTCATTTTTAATTTTTAACCATTTGTCAAAAATTTTCAAAAATTATAAATTCTACAAAAACGGTACAAAATAGAGCGTTAGTTGAAGAGACAAATTTTATCTAGAATTTTAAGGTAAATTCAAAAATTTTATAATATACCGGGTGTTTTATTTAAAATAGGAGTTAATAGAAAAATAGAAAAGAAAACAAAAGAAACCCACTTTAGAAGTATTCAACTGGAAAATCACCTATTTCACATCAATACACATTAAAAATGTAGTAAAATTGTAAAGTTTCAAAAAAATCGTTAGAGCCGTTTTGAAAAATCGAAAAAGAACTGAAAAATTACAAGAGTAAACACCTACTTCCGGTTATGCGATTTTTTTCAAAAGCTTGCTGTCTCATCTACATAGTACACAAAACTTATATATGAAGTTTCAACGCCATACCTATTTTCGTTTTTGAGATATTCTGTTCACAGACAGAGAGACACACACACAGACAGACACACGCACAGACAGACAGACAGACAGACCAATGAAAAAAAAAATGTTTTTTGGGTTCAGGGGACTCTAAAACGTGAAGATCTGTTGAAAACTCAATTTCGAATTTTTAGGGTGAATCCAATACTTCCTTTATTGTAAAAGGAAGTAAAAATGTCAACAACAACAAGATGAAGTGACGTGTTCCAATCAGATGTCAAATTGCATTTCGACCTGCTGCGAACGACTTCCAACTGTCACATAAGTGCCTTTGAATTGAAAACTCTGTGTGTGTGTAATATATATGTTTATTATTAGGTAACATTATAAATACAATATACATATTTAAACTAATATTCTATCTATTTTACAACTTAAAAGTACATAGTATGTGTACAATTTTAGACTATCAAATCTTTAGCTGATATTCATGTGGGCTCTTTAAAACCTACCCATTTTACTAATAACTGTTCATTATTCGTACGAGTATGGCGACGCTTTAATATTTTCTCCACTAAATACACTTCGGTTTCATCGGTTTTTGCAATGTCCTGTTCGTAAAATGCACCCAAAATGGGCTTGCCTTCCAAATCTTTCAATAGATACGTTGTGGGATTGGTCAGTTGTACTTTAACGATTTTAAATAGTTCCGTAGACCAATTCGGTTTATAGCCTTCCTTGAATGTCGATTTACATTTGGAAATACGTACAACACCGCCTACACTATAACGAAGTTTTCCAACACGCTTTAGATGAGCATACACAGCATCGAGATTTACATTATTGTGCAATGCGTAATGAGGTGTCATTCTAATCGTTCGATGTTTTTCGTTGTTACATTCGACAGTAACACGCTGCAAAATATCAATCCACCTGTAGTTGCCGTTAAAACTAAACAGTTTTATCGTTATCGTGCGAATTACGCCTTCGGCAATGGCGGCTTTTATGACGAAAAATGTGGGAAATACTGTTATCCTCAGTGTTTTCATGAGTTTTTTAAAGTGTCGATTCCAAAATTCGCTACCATCGTCCGACTGAATATTCTTTGGTGATCCGGCCGCATTCAATATAATTTGCATCGCACTCGTAACTCCTTGGCCACTTTTTGTTTTTAGCGGAAAAGTCCACAAGTAAGGTACCTGCTTTAATTCCCGAAAAGGCAAAAAATAATTAACAAAATCAAGATGATATTAATTCGGTCTATCGTAAACGCAACTAAAGCTAGATTTGCAGTTTTAAATTTGTGTGAGACTTTGAACATGCTTTTAAAAAAAATACGAATGGGCTTTATTTCCCGAACATTCGGTTAATAAAGCCCACGAGATAAATTGTTGTCGGCTATTAAGGCCCACCTAAAATAAGACTAATACATTAATCTAGGGCAAAAAGTAAAAATATTTGCGTCCTAAAAAGTAAAGTTTACGTTATTTTGCATCACTTTTGATACTAAATAAGCCACAAAATATATTTTTATAAAAATAACATAAATGAAATTCTTGGTAAAATGAACAACTAAAAATT
This sequence comes from Agriotes lineatus, assembly GCA_940337035.1. Lineage (NCBI taxonomy): Eukaryota > Metazoa > Arthropoda > Insecta > Coleoptera > Elateridae > Agriotes > Agriotes lineatus. The sequence continues at coordinate 300,273 of OW679202.1, read as the reverse complement.
AAGCACAACGTACGCAAATATAGTCATCTGTATCGTCTTTTGTAAAACCAATACATATTTCGTGGCACCAACTGCCACACAACACACAGCACCGCATATCTAACTGTTTGTTTTTATTACACAGAAAGCAATACCTTTTAATGGGCCGTTTTAGCCGAATATTACTGGGCTTTATTACCCGAAATGCTTCTTAGCTGTAAAAAATTAAAAATCTTAGAGAGTCACCTTTATGTGCATGTATTTATAGCAAAATATAGTCCATACAATGTAGAACACAGGGCACCATATACTACTGAAATTTATTTTTCTTAACAAACGAATTATTTATGGAAATACAGTAAATAAATTGTAGTAGTTGGAGATCCACACCGCACATCGCCCCGATATCAACTGATTGTGCTAACACTATTCAGATTTCGCAATATTGCAACGGCTGGTGACCCTGGATAGGTAGTCAGAAGGAACTTGATATTGCCGGATTTTAAGAATGTGCATTGTGTTCTTAATTCTAGCTACTGGGCCTTATTAGCCGCCGGGCTTTATTTGCCGCAGGTACCTTATTTCGTATAACAGTCTATTACGCACAATATAAACTTGTAAACGTCATTGTCTTTTGCGTCGTAACGATATTCGGCAAGATCGATTTGATACAACTCTCTCGGACCTTTCAGTATGGTATGTCTTCTTGGGAAATTTTTACGTGCCGGTTTATGAATTTCATCAACTACAACGTGTTTCCTATTGCTGTTGTTGTGTATTATCTTCGGAGACCTCATCTTATTGCTGCTGCTCCTCCTGTTCCTCAAATAATTTCTGCAAATGTTTTGCTCTAGGTGACGTATGTATAAAGGATTCTGCTGCAACCTTTATAGGTAATGTGTTCATATCGCCATTCCACTCCGAATTAAGATGATACAGATTAGCCGTAATGGAGTCTACACAATTAATTAGCGCTCTCAATATACTTTCGAGAGAAATTAATCAGATAATGACATCTGCGCGGATCGCATCCAACACACGATCTATTCGATAATTGACTCTGATCAGTTTTTTCTTTGTAAATTTCTTGGTCACTGCATCCGGTTCGGCCTCTGGTTAGCCAACATCTATCAATTTTCTCTTACTCACACTAACAATTTTCTCTTGTACAATTAATGTTTTTTTTTATTTACAGCATTATTATCTTCCTGCGGATGGCCAATGTTACATAATATTTTAGTTTCCAAATCGTAATCGTCAGTGGCTGTTAATTTAAATCCTATTCCAGGTGGACTGCGAGCAGCAGCTACGAAAGTTAAAACCACGGGATGAATCGCTAACTTGACGCCGAAATGTGCCGACTACCATCTTTACACTAATCCTTAAGCTTTAATTCCCTCTTCTTTTAATTCATCGATGATAGAGATGATTTCATTGTCATGTGCATTATTACTCGCTTCCTTGGATGCGTATAAAAGGAGTAAACGATTAATCAATTCAGACGGTTTATTCCAATAGACGTAATCAACTTGTTTATCGATACCATGTACATTTTTTAAAACCCACTTTCACTTCTTGTTTTACGTTTTGTAGTCGTCGTCGTCGCTGTCTTTTTATTCTTCATCACTTTTGTCATCAACGACACTTTCTTTGTAGGCAATTTTACAGGTGGCAGCTGTAGAAAACGCTGGTATTTTACACTTTTGTATGCTACAACACTTCCACGTACGGTCTTTCCTGCATTCGTCCTATGTACAATTTTCTTATAGTTATCAATATCTTTAGAATAATTCGTATGAGTTTTGAGTGTTAGCAATTCGAAAAAACTTGCCGTACCTTTGTAAACGTCTTCGCCCACTTTTCTATCGTTGTCGGGTAAAATTTCAATAGTTTCATAACCAAATAGCCATTCGTCCCTTGCTTTTACATATTTCATAATGTATCTAGACCTACCTACATCCTCATCAGTACGATTCTGTAATCTTTCGATAACATCTTGCACCATTGGACTATATGCATATGTAGCTTCAGATGATGATGATGATGTCATGCTGTCATCTTGCACTTCTGCCTGGCTAACTGTAGAAATAGGCGATTCAAGTTTTTGTTTTTTAATAAGTGGTGACGTAGTAGTTGAATCTTGCTGGTGCTCTGCATGGGATGACGTCTCGGAGGCGGATGACGGTTTTACTGCTACATTTGAAGCGGTAGTTCTTTATGAGTTTGAAAATAATCTTCTTCGGCTTTATGTAAATCACGTTTATAAGCGGAGAATTTTTTTCTAATAGTTTTTGTAGCTTTGACAGTGGCGTCGGAACCGGCAGGGTGGGCGATCGCACACTCTGACATTTTTTAGGGGGGGGGGGGGGCAGATGTATCCCTTTGCCCACTCTAGAAATTGTGTTGACTAGTTAAGCTAAAAATGAACTAGTACACTTAAACCAGATTAAAGGAACAGATAAAAATAAGTCTGTCGCCAGGATCGTGTAAAAGCAAAAATTCCATTGTGCGTACACTTTTCATCTCTATTTAAACAAAGTACTGCCGAATGCCGGTAGTTCCTAGAATAAAGACCCATGTGCGCGAAGTTTGCAAGTAGACAGGACACTCGGCAGTCGTAACGCGTCATTCGTTTGGAACAGTAGGTACCGTAAAAGTTCAGCTATTAGCCACCCTACAAGATTGAATCTGTAACTGTATTTTAGCATTGATTAATATTAATTTAGTTAGTGCATGTTGTATTCAGAGCTACCGAAAGTTTAGTAGTAACAAATCATATGGTAGTTGTTGACACCAAAATCATTATTTTTATAGGTAATTATTAATTTTACATTTCACGCATATTGCAGACGAGTATAAACGTCAATTATTGTAGACTTCTTTATTGGTTGACTTCTATCGCAAAACATGACAAGAAAAAAATCAAATTTTCTTCAAAATTGGATTAATAATATTAATCAAATAAAACAAATATCAACATCACCACCTGGCACCTCGCACATAGCCGAAATTGAAGATAAACAAAGTAATGAGGATCCTGAAAACACACCAGAATCTACATCCATTTTAGAATCAAGAAACACAAATGCAAGCATTGAAATTAATGAGCAAAATACACCACCCGCAAATTTTATATTTCCGAAAGATGTAAGTGGAAGTTCAAATAGCCGTTCTTGCAAAAATTGTTGGTTTAAACAACACAGTTGGTTGCATTATGATGTAAAAAAGAATTTGTTATTTTGTTATTTGTGTATGACCGGAGTGCCCCAAAAACTTGTTCCAATAACAGACTTCAAAGAGCTGACATTTATTCGCACGAGGTTTAAAAATGGGAAAAAGGCCGTGGAAAAATTGAAAATGCACGAAACCAGCAATAATCATACGCGAATAGTAGATCGTCTTTATAACAAGGAAAAATGGCCGGCAATATCAAACTTGCTAAATAAACAATTGCTGGATGAACAAAACCTAGCTTTAAATGCTTTAAAACTTATTATAATCGGAATCAGGTACTTATCACGCTCAGGACAAGCTTTACGGGGTCATTCAGCCAACGAAGGAAATTTGTTTATGTATTTGAAGGAACTAAAAACAATTTCTCCAGATATACAACACTGGCTTAAGAAAAGAGATAAGTGGCTCAGTGCGTAATCTTATTGAAAAAATTAAGAACTCTACATATTTTGGGATTGTTGTCGCTGAAACGACTGACATTACAGGACAAGAACAATTTTCTCTGTGTATTCGCTTTTTAAATAAAGAGAAAAAATGTACAGAAGACATATGTTTGGGACTATATAACGCACCTGATTCTACGGCCAAAACGTTAACACTTGTTATTAAAGATATGCTTCTGCGCTTAAACATTAATTTCGAAAACTTGCGAGGACACTGTTTTGATGGTGCGGCAAATATGTCAGGTTGTTATAATGGTGTTCAGAAGAAAATAACTGAAATTCAACCAAAATCAATCATTCGCTAGACCTGGTACTACAAGAAACCGCCAGAAAAAATAACTTAATGTGTGATACTTTAGGTACCGTTAAAGCAACATCCAACATAATTTTGGAGTCATCTAAAAGATGCAAAATGTATGCAGATATTATAATTGAAACCGAAGACGATGGACAACTACTAAAAGCAAAACAACTGATGGCGTTGTGTCCACCTAGCTGGACGGTAAGGGTAAATGCACTTTCGCGGTTTCTTAAAAATTACAAAAGAGTACAAGACACTCTAGAATTACTACTACAAAATCCTCATGCTCTAAGAGACGATAAAAGGTCGACTGTTAAGGGTTTTAAGATAACTTTATCGAAATTTAAAACAATGTTTGGTTTACTCGTCGCTATAAAAATTTTTGGGACTTGTGAAATTTTAGCCAAAAGTTTACACGCCACTAATTTTTCTGCTGCATCCGTAAAAAGCAGTGCCCTACTTGTAAAGTTCTCCATGGCAAAGTTGCGAACCCTTGAAAATTTCGATCAAATATATGATGCTGCTGAGAAATCTGGAGAACATTTAAATCTGGATAAACCAGTACCGCCCAGAATTGTAAAACTTCCTAGACGGTATGAGCAAACAAACACACCCGTCTCTTCCGCGGCTTTAACTGCTAAGAAAAATTTAAGAAAAACATATTTTGAGATACTAGATTCGGCGGTATTCAGATACACCTTTATATTGGTGATTTTCCGATGAGCGAGATCGGTAGCATATCCAGTCTGAGAATTCATGGTACCGGCTTCTTGGAATGTCAGTATTATAAATTATAAGTCTAGGTTTTTCATTTTGGTTTGTGTTCTTTATGCGCCAGATTGCCGAATTCGATTGCGGGAAGGCTGAATGCTGTTGTAATTCCCATCGGCGATATGGTAGTATTACAGTCGGCTGTAGGTACTCGTAATTTTTCCAGCAGATGCAAATTCTCTTCGTCACTCAGAGTCACATGAGGCACTTTCCATGTTATTTTTGTAATGTTAAAGTCGACCGATGTAGTTGCACTTCTATTGCAATTTACATCGCTCTTGCTGCGTATAAACACCAATTCCTGCGGTATTCCCACGAGAACTTTTTATAGTCCTCGCACGATCCCAGAAATAGATTTAGCGGAATGGCATAGACAAAAGTTTTCTTATCTTTGTCGATAGTCTGTTGGATATGCTCATATATCTAATACTTACTATATTGCTAGCGGCTATGAGTGGGAAACTTGCCAAGGAAGTGAGACAGACAACCAACTCTTCAATGTATAAAGGTGAGCGGTGCGCAAGGGCGGCGGCGTCGTCCGCCCAATGGGGAAGTGGTCAAGTTTAAAATTCGCTTCTAAAGGCGGAGTTCGAATTCCCGCGCATGCGCACGAGACGCGTTATACTCTAAGTGAGACTATGTCGGCGCCGTAATGTTTTCTAGCGTTCCGAGGCCCTACTAGCAATATATGTGTATTATATATATGGATATGCTCATGCGACCATCCGGAAGCGCTGAGTGTACTCACGAGATAAGACAAATAGCCCGGTTGCTACGCATTGTCTATAATCTGACAGTTGAATAACAGTTGTATATCTTCAAACAGAAATAGACCTGCATTATTTGTGATTGCGTAATCTTTTGAGTCGGCAACTTTCGGTTCAAAGTTTCTTGACATCGTAAAAAAACTTTTGTATGTGGCAGTCAGGATGTATGAATTTTGAATCTGTATTCGAATTATATCCGAATTGTTTGTATTTAACGTAAACGGCTGATACGAATAATAGTCTTCCTTGATTATTAAATTATCAACTCGCGGTTTGGTGAAAATGTTTAATTTATGTCCCTCAGTATTATATCGCAAACGTTTAAAAATAACATAACCACTATCGCCCATAATGTTGCTATCAGTATCACGTTCGGATGGCATTGTTGTTGTTGTTCAATTTTTACACTTTCTCTTCTTTCTTGCGGATTTAGTATGGTAAATCCTAATCGTGTTAAAAAGGTCAGATCCGAGTTGCAAAGTGTTGTAGTTGATGCTTGCGTGATCGAAGACGAATTGCATTCGACTGAATGATTATTCCTCTTGCACTTTTGTTTATCCTCTTTATCTTCGCTGCTGCTGCTGCTACTGCTACCACATCTCGTTATAAAATCTAAACCCATTTCTCTCGTTTAAGTTCCAGTCTTGCTACCGTAAAGGTATCTTCGCTTATATTTACCAATCGACATTCGTGGTCCACTAATCTTAATGTAATATTGTTAATCTCATCCACAATCACCGGAAAATAGATAATATGTGAAGAAGTACACTCTAGTTGAAGTCCAGGTGCTACACTTAATTCAAATTCATAAATCGAATGGCAAGGTATGTTATTACGATAAGATCCGGCCATAATGTTTGAATCGACAAAGATGATACTCGAATAATTTTGACTTCCTTGTCGGACAAGTGTTTCTTTCCTGCTTCTAGTATTTGCGGATTAACACCGAGCATAGAACCTATATTTCCAGGTTTTTAAAAATTTATTCTATAGATCGATTGCACTTCGCACTTTAGCGTGCTATTATTCGGCACGAGTTTAAAACGGCTCTCATCAAATTCCTTTTTCACACTAGCACCGTTATTATCCTTGGAAATTCCTTCTTGTATATAGGCATTTATTTCGTCGACTTCATAACATCCAGACGGTATAGTGATTTGTTTGTTGTCGATGTCGTAATAGAAATTACTATTGCCAGGAAAAATGTTTCGTACTGAATTGCAGGTGTGCAGACCCAAGAGACCGAGTGTGTAATTATACTCGGACGATAGCCGAATCGTCGGAAATAATGGACCTGTGGTAATTATATTACCTCTTCCCGATACTACGAACGTCTGAGACATATTTGAAAAGCGCTCGCTGATGTACGGTCCTTTTATACAGAAACTTGAGACACAGATGGCCGCAAACGTTCGTGTTACAAGTTAAAAAAGAAGTTATTTACCGCCAAGTAGCAACTGAAACTAAAACATTTGTTTGTTGTCCACATATTTGTAAACTTTATGTTCTAGTCATAAAATGTTATAAACAATTCGGGAAGTAAGTAATTAACCAGTCTTGGACTTTATTGCTAGCCCTCGTTGTCGCTCGGACGCAAAAACGTCCTAGACTGGTAACTATACCTTATATAGAATATATATAAAGGCTTTCGTTCTTTGGAAGAATATTGCCACTTCTTTTCGAAGCTACCTTACTTCCCTTAATGTTTAATATACTATATTATAAAGAGCTATAATAGCTTCCATCTGTAGACTGTATGACTACACAAATAAAGTTATTATAGCTTCTCTGTAGATACATGGATACCACTAAGTGGAGACTTTCAAGACCGACCATAGAGGATTTGCATTAGACACCATATTGATGCGTACGGGAAAGTAGTCGAATATCGACCACTTAAGGGAAAAAGCTGATAGCTCTCTTACGTGATCAAATATTTATCTGGATTTTGTGGTAAATTATTTTATCTACAACCACCACTAAAAGTAGGCCTTTTAGCGCTAGCTTTTTTCACTAAAAGTGACTACTTTTAGCACATGTGCTAAAAGTGAAGTGAGGTTAAGATGCTAGTTTTATTTTTTGCATTCCTTCGGTTATGGAAAATGAAAAATGGTTAGCAACAGTATGAATAGATGCAGTATTTTTTTCTCTACAAAAAATGTATTTACACTTTAGCTCTAAAATAATTAGGGGATCCAATAATTGGACATTAAGGATTTAACACGAGATGAAAAAAAAATTGACCGGAAGTCGACTTCGAAAAAAAAATCCTATTTCCGGTTTCTACATATTTTTGGAATCTACTCTTCAAGCTGAGTCGAATGATATATATCTCGTCTTCCTAAAATATATTACCATTTTCTTGCTTCTCAGTTAATAATAAAAAACTTTTTATTTTTTGCATTCCTTCGGTTATGGAAAATGAAAAATGGTTAGCAACAGTATGAATAGATGCAGTATTTTTTTCTCTACAAAAAATTTATTTACAGTTTAGCTCTAAAATAATTAGGGGAGCCAATAATTGGACATTAAGAATTTAACACGAGATGAAAAAAAATTGACCGGAAGTCGACCTCGGAAAAGAAATCCGATTTCCGGTTTCTATATATTTTTGGAATCTACTCTTCAAGCTGAGTCGAATGATATATATCTCGTCCTCCTAAAATATATTACCATTTTCTTGCTTCTCAGTTAATAATAAAAAAATTGACCGGAAGTCGACCTCGGAAAAGAAATCCGCTTTCCGGTTTCTATATATTTTTGGAATCTACTCTTCAAGCTGAGTCGAATGATATATATCTCGTCCTCCTAAAATATATCTCCATTTTCTTGCTTCTCAGTTAATAATAAAAAATTTGACCGGAAGTCGACCTCGGAAAAGAAATCTGATTTCCGGTTTCTATATATTTTTGGAATCTACTCTTCAAGCTGAGTCGAATGATATATATCTCGTCCTCCTAAAATATATCTCCATTTTCTTGCTTCTCACTTAATAATAACAAGTTAATAATCTTGCATGTTTTCGTAATTGTAGTACATGTCGCAACCTCGAAGATAGCTTTGTAACTCCATAGGTGGAGGTAGATCACCTTAAGATTCGAAATAGTGAACACGATTTCCGTATTTCTTATAACACACCCAATGGGTTCCATTGCCCGTTTCATTGTCCAAATCTATAATTGCACTTTCGTTTGTTCACGGACGACCTTTTGGCAATTATCGCTTATAAACACTGCTCTAACGTTTTTAATCTCCTTTGGGTATTTCATCAAGTCCACATCCGTCAAAGCTCGTCGAGGCAATTTTATTAGTTTTATTGGTTTGTTTTTAAAAATAGCGCGGCACCTTCGCTGCGACTCTTATTCATCTTAGTGGTGTTTCGTGGAGTTTTAGTAATCTTCCCACCTTTGCTATATGGCTTCAAATAGAGCGCGCTGCCTGTTTTCTCATAGGGTTTTAGATATAATGCACCGCTATTTTGCTTGCTCATTGCAATGGCTTCCATAGTTTTGTTATGTCGCGAAAATTCGGCGAGTCGCTTCTTCGTATCGCTAACTTGATTAATTGCTTTCACAATACCCGACACACCGCCGGCCAGACCATCTAAGGCAGACAAACCTGCAAATGATGGCACGAGAGGTAGAACACCGCCTTCCTTGGATAAGAAAATCTGTCGAGGAATAGCAATATTCCTTTTTCCACCGACATCTTACAAAATTTTTCGTGCAACACCTATTGCACTTTGAATTACACTCATTCTATCAAGACTCGCATCTTTCGGAATCTTTTTATTAATTTGGTCCGTTAACTTTCTAAAGAAACCTTTGCCTGCAATAGCTTTTTATTTTGCATATCGTCGAGTCGGCTTCGTCGTCTTCGTCATTTCACCACCTAGTTTTTGCTTTGCCTTCATTTCAGTTGTTACCGCCCACGCTGCCATCTTCTCACCGGTAGTAAAGTCTGTTGATTTTACTCTATTCCAGGCTGCCTCTTCCAATGCCTTATCGGCGCGATGTCTACCTTCTACACTAGATCTTTATTTGTCGCATATGCAATATCATGCACTTTACACGATTTATCCAGGGGATTTATACCTGGATCACCTCGTTGTAATCTTTTGGCTAAACGTGTTTCCGGACCACAATATTGATAACCACCGGGCAAGTGTAATTATACAGGTAGTCTATTGATAAGGGTGTTGAGTAAACCTTCGCCATAAACTAAAATTTAATGAGACATATCCTTCAAGCGAAGGTGATGGCAGGGACTCAAATCGCTTTGAAACTATTCTTCAGAGATTGGATAAGATTGTGCAGTCGCAAGACACCATATTAGAGGAACAAAAACGATTAGCCACGGCGATGCTAGCTTGCCAAACCGATATCGCTGATATCAATCGTACGGTGGATAATCTCGCGACTAAATCAGAAGAATGCAATAATAATATTGAGAAATTGCGAAGTGCAAATCTCAAATTAGAAAAGCAACTACTGGAATGCAAGACCGAACTACACGATATGCAGCAATGATTCATAGGCGTAATCAGGGGCGTATCCAGCTCAAAACGGAAGGGGGGGCAACTTTCTAAATTCAACCTTTTTCATGGGAGAGGGGGGTCTATGGGGCCCATGGGGTGGGGAAGGTGCCATGCAATAATACACAATTAAGAAAAAGAAGAACAGTCAACACCATTCATTTAAAAAAAATAGTTTTTGAACAATAGTTTGCGAGGATTAAATGCACATTTTCTTCAAACTACAGCTTCCACTAATTGCTCCTTGTTTGCGAAAACACATTGACGATAATACTTAGCATGGCAAACCCATTTAACCTATTTGCACCAATAGTGCTTCTTAGCGATGTTCTTACTTGGCAAGGGAGCTAAATGAACGCTCTATAGTACTTGTTGTGCAGGGTTGTGAAAGCAATATCAATAGCGCCTTTTCAAATTGTAAAAAGTTGTAGGTACAAGATTCCTCCAAAGAAATATCTCTCGTGTTACTCGGATGGAAATGTGTCAATAAAAATGCAAGCAATTTGTCTGCAGAAAATCTGACTTCTAAAGATCATATGATGGAATCCAAGTAAGGAATTATTAGAGACCTCCAACAGTCAGATGAATTTTCGGCTGAAGAGTTGCTTCTATACTTTTGTCGACCAGTAACGAGAGTGTCGGTTATATGAACATTCAAATGCTTTGCAATGGCGCCTGCTTCTTTCAAAACGGCAGCTGTGACATTCTCCGTATCTTTCCGATGATCTCTTAGCACGTCGAGAGTAGTTTCAATGTGCTGGTTGCCTTTGACTATGTTAAGTATTTTAAATTGAAGTGTATTTGCTACGAATTGCAGTATAGCGAAATACTTCGCAATTAATGCTACTGACACAACAAATTAAAATATGCGTGCCACTGCATGCATTTGATATGCATTTTTTCTTGTCGCTTCATTTCCCTGTTCAGCTAATGTCTTTACTGCATCAACAATATCAATGAAGTGACCCTTATAAACCGGGATGCTCGTATACTTCTTTGATCATCTTGTTTCACATAATTTAGGAATGTTAACAATAAGCTTGCGTTGTAAAACGGACTCGCGAAAAAATATGATTACCTTCTTGATAAGTTCCATCACAGGTCGAATTTCTGGGATAACGTTTAAGTCGTTCACGAGAAGGTTTAGCTTGTGCGAGGAGCAATGGAAGTACAAGGCTTTTTTGCGCTTTTGCCTCAGAAGCGCCTGCAGACCCCTTTCTTTCCTAGACATGGTGGAACATCCGTCGAAGCCTAACCCCAAGCATTCCTCAGGGTCAAGTGTTTTAAGTTTGTCACAAAATCTTCAATGGTTTTGGAATTTGATATGATCCAGAGGCACGCAAGGGCCTCAGCCATCATATGTACGTATGGTACGCCATCGCCACGCAATCAGAATCAAGAACAAAAACAAAAATTAATAAATACATCGCGAGCCCAAAAGAACGCTATGCACAGCTGCCGAGCCTAAACCGCGTAAGCAGTTCTCACGGCCGGCTAGAGCGCTAAAACCCTCATAAATACGTCAAAGCTAAGACGACAGTTAGACAACAGCGAAAACGCCGGCTGTAAACGGGCCCACCGCGCGGAAGCTGCCGCGACAAGTGCAGAAATCGTGATTATACACCGATAGGCGCTTTTGTTTCGGTTAGGAAGAGCGGAAGAGCAAGATTTGAATGCGGGGAAATTCACGCATCAGCCCAGTACGCGCCGCCGAAGAAACAAACCCCACAAACGCACATCGGTACACGATCCAACACTGCCATAACAAAAGCAATAAAAGGCCTTCGGGACCTTTTACAAACAGTTAAATATGCCGATACAACGGAAACATTTACAGCACCGAGGCGCCGGCAAGGCTAGGAAAGAGCCAAGTTCAAGCCGCGGTCAAGAAGACAATAGGAATATATATCGCGAGGGCTAATTAAATTAGAAACACACAAATCACGGAACTAGTGCGAAGGCGAGACAACGAACGCGAACGCAGAGCAGTTCACCGATCGCCGCTTCTGCAAAAGAAAAAGCTCGTGCAGCAAGCATATGAATGTTAGTGTAGGATAAGTTTAATCGAGAATAAGAACCAAATTGCAAGCGAAACTGGCCGAGTAAGGACTCAAAATTCAAGTTGGTTTTAGACAGAAACCGTACGCTTGGTTTCAACGCAAGGGAACTTCGCGCCGCGGCGTAGAAAAAAAACTCAGAGCTCGGCCCCGACGTAAATAATCCCATCCAAGAGATTACAAATCGCAGCTTTATTATTAGACGAGCAAAACATGAAATAAAGGCTCAAAATGCGAGTTTTTCCAAGACGAAAACGATGCAGAGACTTTCATCAAGGTAGCACTTCGCGCCGCGGAGATCCGAGCCGCGGATGCAAATTATATCAAATCTGCAAGCGTCCCCACTACCGTTCAGCCAATCACGAGCAAGGGTGCGGCAGACAAAGCCGGCCAGGCTCTTATAAACCCCGGTGTTTCTTGAGGAAAAGGAGAGTTTCAGCCATCAGTCCAACCATCAACATCGAGTTCCACACGCTTTCCTTTAACACGCACCCTCGTGCGGACTAAAGGCTAAGTGTCAGCGGGACTTAGCCGAATCACGAGTTCCACACGCTTTCCTTTAACACGCACCCTCGTGCGGACGAAAGGCTAAGTGTCAGCGGGACTTAGCCGAATCACCAGTTCCAAAACACTTCCTTTAACACGCACCCTTGTGCGGACTAAAGGCTAAGTGTCCTCGGGACATAGCCGATTAGCCAGCAAGTGCCATAGGGACAGAGGATGACGTAAGCAGGCCGCCACAACGCACCTTCCAGTGTTTAATTGATGTGTTTGGTTTTGTTGTCTCGTTTTGTATTGTTTTTTTTTGTGTTAATTTGTTTGTCCTTCCTTGCCCCTCCTTAGGTTGAAGGCCTTGTTCGACCGTCTGTTTGGGCCCACGTCGCCCGCCACCCCCGAAGCAGCCAGTCCTCAGGGAGCACCTCAGGGACACCGGCCCCGGACGCCAGGCCGCGCCTCCATCCCCAGCCCGGCGGTGGACCCGCCCTCCGCTCCGACCGACCGTAGCCACCCGCGGAGCCCCGCCCCCGGCGACGAAGACCTCCACCACTCTCCAGTGCCGGAGTGGAACTACACCTTCGAGCAGCTGTGGAACGCCGTCCTCCGAAACGCCGCCGCCCCCATACCCTAGGCACTCCAAGAGGTGGACCTGTCCCCGCGCCGCCACCCAGGAAGCAACCTCCGGTCCTCCCCCCGGGACCCCAGGCGCCACGCGTGCGCGCTCCGGCGCCCGCTAGCACCCCTGAGCCAACAGCCCCGGCTCATCCCCGGCAGTCGCCGCGGACAACGCCTTCGGTCGAAAGGACGCCGCCGCTCCGAAACGAGCTGCCACTCCCCGGCACCGCCCCCTCGTCGCGAGAAGCGCTCAGCCCCGGATCGGCCTCGCCGCCCAGCGCCGCGCCCTCTACAGCGCCGACGCCCGTCGCCACCGCCCCGGAGTCACCACCCGCCGCCGTCCGGTTCAAGCAGGCCCCGAGCCCGAACGCCGAGTCCTCGGTGCCGCCCCCAGCACCAGGCCCCCCGCCACCCTCGGCGCCCCCTCCCGCCCCGCTAACGGGAGAGCCGTCCAGGCGTCCGATCGCCCTCTTTTGTATATAGGTGTAAATACTGAATAAAGAACATAAAAAGAACTTTGTAAATAAATTTGTGTCTCTCTCTCTCTCTCTCTCTCTCTCTCTGTCTTGCTCTCACTCTGAGGTCTGCCCCGCCTACCGTGGAAAGCACCATTGGCCGACTGAGTTACCAGGGCAAAAACACCAGTCGCCGGAAGCCCATTTTGCTTAACCCTCGCCCGCCCTCCAACGAGGCCACGGGACTGAGTCGTGTTAAATTACTTATTAAATTAAGTTCTTCATGCTCTACAAAGGCTACACATTCTTCTTCGGTTTCGTTATATATTTTTTTCTATTTAATTTAAAATTTTATCCACCTTGGAAGGGGGGGGGGGCAGCTGCCCTCCATTGCCCTCCCCTGGATACGCCCTTGGGCGTAATACATTAGAAATGGCGGGAGTGCCGGAATTTCCGAATGAAAATATAATTAGTTTAATTCAGGCTACTGGGGAATGTGTTAATTTTGCTCTAACAACAAATATGATTGATGCAGCGCACAGGTTGAAGCAATATGGTGATCGACATCCGAATATAATTGTGAAATTAGTTAGAAGGGTCGATAGAGATGAATTTTTACGCAAATTTAAAATTAAAAGAGGCATATCTCTATCTTATCTAAAATTAACCATGGATGGGCGAGTTTATATCAGGGAATCATTAACGTCGCAAAATAGAAAGCTTTTTTCTGCCGCACTGGATGTGAAGAAGAAATACAACTATAAATATCTCTGGACACATTATGGTTAAGTGTTTCTGCGAAAGACAGATGGTGATAGTGTTAAAGCCATTTCAAGTATGACCGATATACAAAAACTATCTTCAACCTAATATGGTTAAAAACAATGGAAGGTACTGTTTACTATGTTTGGATTTTGTTTCAGTTTATTATTAATTTCATGTTGCGTATACGGGTAAAACACGCAAACTACAATACATTGGACATATTATGAGAAATGGACAACGATATGAATTACTACAGCTTATTCTACAAGGTAAAGTGGACGGGAAGAGAGGACCAGGAAGACGACGGACCTCTTGGTTAAAAAATTTAAGAACGTGGTTTAATACAACAACAGTGGGTCTCTTCAGAGCTGCAGTAGACAAAGTACGGATCGCCATTATGATCGCCAACATCCGGAACGGATAGGCACCGTAAGAAGAAGAAGTATACGGGTGCCAAAGTTTGTTTATATATGTTCTTTCATAAAATTTATGTTGTCAACATACCAACATAGTTTCTGTTTATTTTTTCGGTGTGTAAATAATTATGTGCCTATTTTGCATTGTATTTTAAAACTTAGTTGTAAATGTTATATTATTTAATTTTTCTTTAGGAGTTATGGTTGATAGTCAAATATCTATATATTATCAAAATGTGCGCAGTGTCGGCCGTCGCACGCAGATAACTTTGGAAAACGTAATGGCATCCAATTATGATATTATTGCTTTTACGGAAAGTTGGCTAACACCGGGAATGCATGATAGGGAGATTTTTGATGAAAGATATATAGTTTACCGCAAGGACAGGTCGGCTGATCAAACAGGTAAGGAAAAAGGTGGAGGTGTGGTGTTGGCGATTAATGCAAACTTTCTTTCTACTCGCATTACATCACTTGAGACAAATGACATTGATTGTTTATGAGTGAAAATAACAAACTGTAAACATGTTTCATTATATCTATGCCTTCTTTAGTTTGAACCCAAATCTAATCAAGACAAATATTTCAGTCCTTTTAAAAAAATTTAAGAATATGTGCGCCCGCCCTATAGCAAAGTAATTTTATTAGAAGATTTTAACTTAGAAATTTACGGGAATGGGTATGATTTAGTACATGTAATCTGTAGACATTTATCGAACTTTTTAGAGTTCAGTGAGTTAACAATGGTTAATAATATTCTTAACGCAAGACACAAAGCATTAGATCTGGTTATAACTGATCTTGCAAAAATCTCCGTGCAGTTGGCCGATTTTAATTTAGTTAAAGTAGACAATGTCTAAGTATAGACACTAAAAGAAATATAAAAAATGAGTATAAAAACACAAGGGCTCACAGTTCTTATGATTTCAGAAAAGCAAATTTTGAAGGAATGTATAGAGAAATGGCGGTTGTTAACTGGGACTTCATTGATACTTTTAGTGACGTTAATTTAGCAGTAGAATGGTTCTAAGGAATGTTGTACTCTGTCCTTGACAAATATGTCCCAAAGTATCAGAATAGAAAAAACAAATTCCCATATTGGTTCTCTAGGGAACTTATTAACTTAATAAAGAGGAAAGATAAATATAGGAAAAAGTACAAAACCTCGGGATATGTTAATGATTTACATTCTTTTAAGGAGTTACGCAGAGAAGTTAAACGGCAATTATCTAATGCGCATAGACGATTTATTGATGGGGTCGAAAATGACATCTGTGCAAATCCTAACAAATGTTGGAGTTACGTGACTGCAAAACAAAAGTCTTGTAATAATCCTCTATAATGCAGTGGTTTCCAAACTTATTTGGGCTACCGCCCCCTTTTCAGAAAACAAATTACTCAGCGCCCCCTGAAAATCTACATTCTTTAAGCGAACAAACAGAAAGATATTGTAGTGATAGCTTCTTGAGACTGATAATTATCTATAAGAGTATTTCTAGGTGGGAAGTTATTTTCAAAGAATAAATTAATTAGCAATTAAAAAGTACAAGGAAGGATTTATACATTAAAAGTACAACATAAATATTTGAGAATTGTTTAGTGAATGATACATTAGATACAGTTACTGTTAAATTGCGAATAGTTTATTAAAAATCTGGTGTGATACACTCACACAACTTCCTTTTACAGTGATCTTATAATTTGCGAAAAAAATTATTTTTAATTTTTAAGCATTTGTCAAAAATTTTCAAAAAGTTAGAAATTCTACAAAAACGGTACAAAATAGAGCATTAGTGAAAGAGACAAACTTTCTGCAGAATTTTAAGCTGAATTAAAAATGTAATAATATACCGGGTGTTCTATTTAAAATCGGAGTTAATAAAAAAATAGGAAAAAAAAAACAAAAGAAATCCATTTTAGAAGTATTCAACTGGAAAACACCTATCTCACATCAATACACATTAAAAATGTACAGTTTGAAAAAAATCGGTAGAGCAGTTTTTGAACAAATCGAAAAAACTGAAAAATCACAAGAGTAAACACCTACTTCCGGTTATGCGATTTTCTTCAAAAGCTTGCTGTCTCATCTACATAAGACACAAAACTTATATATAAAATTTAAACGCCATACCTCTTTTTGTTTTTGAGATTTTCTGTTCACAGACAGACAGACAGACAGACAGACCAATGAAAAAAAATTTTTTTTGGGATCAAGTTACTCTAAAACGTGCAGATCTGTTGAAAACTCAATTTCGAATTTTGGGGTGAATCCAATACTTTCTTTATCGTAAAAGGAAGTAAAAAGGTTTGAGCATATAAGTTGATTTAGTTAGGACAGTTGTTTGGTAACACCAGAGCTTAGATTTTAATTTGTAGGTATTAACTGACAATCGGAACAACTAAAGTGAAAGCCAAACTCAAATGATTATCTGAAAAAGTCAATTATGAAATGTTATAATAAAATATACCATATAGAAATTTTGTATAAATTATTACTAGAAAAAATGATATTTTTAAAATAAGCAAATCTTTTCTGAATTTCTAACCTGTATTTTGAGTAAAAGCAAATTTGAATAATAAAAGCCCTTTGTTACAATAGTATTTACTTTCTGGACGGTGTATTAAAGAGTGTGAGAAAGTAAAATTAGAGAAACGGAGTATAAACAAACTGAATAAATAAAGTAATAAATGGTACGAAGAAGAATAAGAACATTTAATAACGGAATAAATAAATCTGTAACTTGTATTTCGTGTGTTTATTTGGAAAATAATGTTACACTATGTTACACAACAGATGAAATATGTACGAATGGTTTTTCTAAATCTTCTTATCTTCTCTTCCTTTTTTAAGCTTTCACCGCCTCCTTATTTTTATTCACCGCCCCCCAAATGCACCCGAGGCTACTATCGCCCCCCTGGATTGTTCCAGCGTCCCCCAAGAGGCGATATCGCCCACTTTGGGAATCACTGCTCTAATGTATCAAAATAAAGTTTTAGATTCCTTTAACTTAATTACTGAGGGTTTTGCCAGTTGCTTTGAATCCGTATACTCCGATCCTGAAACAGTTCAATTTGTAGACGTATTATAATCTGAGACGATGAATGGTGTCCCTTGCTATGATTTTTTAATAATATCAGTAACTGATGTAAGGAAAGCCATTAAAAAATTAAAAAGTAAACGGTCTTGTGGTCCAGATTTATTACCTGCATATTTATTTAAGGGCCTTGCCGAATTCTTAGCTTACCCACTGTGTCAAATATTTAATTTATCCATAAAGACAAATACTTTTCCTGATAGCTGGAAGATTTCCAAAGTTACACCAATATTTAAAAGTGGGGATAGAAATATGGTAGTTAACTACAGACCAATTGCATTAATCTCAGTACCAGAAAAAGTATTTGAATCCTTAATATATGATGAAAACTGGAATCACTTCAGACACCACCTAATAATTGAGCAGCATGGGTTCACCACTAAGAGATCTATTGTATCAAATCTTCTAAATTATGTTGAAGAAATATCAGAAGTGTTGGATAAAAATAAACAAGTAGACTGTATATACACAGATTATCAAAAAGCCTTTGATAGAGTATGTCATTTTAGATTACTCAAAAAACTACATTTTTACGGTTTTTCAGAAAATGTTATTAAGTTTATTTCTACTTACCTGTTGGCCAGGCCACAATGTGTACATTATAAGCAAGCCTTATCAGAGAAATTTATTGCATTGTCAGGAGTACCACAAGGATCCAAGCTTGGACCACTGCTATTTTGAATTTTTATTAACGATATTGGAAACGTAATCACTGGAGCCAGATATCTACTTTATGCGGATGACCTCAAAATATACAAGACAGTCAATGATATCAATGATTGCCACAAACCACAAAGTAATTTTAACAATGTACTGCAGTGGAACGAAAGAAACAAACTGTTTCTTCATCCACAGAAATGTAAAGTTATGTCTTTTTCTAGAAAGAAATTGCCAACGCCATATCATTACCTAATTAACGGGAAACCTTTAGAAAGAATAAAACATGTGACTGACCTGGAAATTCGGTTTGATAAAGAAATAAAGTTCAATGATCAGATTTTAGAAATGGTTAAAAGATCCTATCGCTGTCTCGGGTTGATTATAAGATTTGGTTGCGAATTTAGAAATAACTCAACGTTAATTTTATTATACCAAACTATAGTGAGGTCCAAATTAGAATACGCAACATTGATATGGAATCCATCACACAATTATCTCAGTGATCTAATAGAACGAATTCAGAAAAAAAATGTGAGGTATTTGAACTACAAAGAGCATAACATTTATGCTATTTTGATACCATAGTTTGAATTGTTACCGCTATATGAATTTAAATCATTAAAAAGCAGACGAGATTTCAATAGTCTAGTGTACATATACAAATTAATGACTAATATGATAAATGACTTCAATAGTTTATCTAAAATTGGTTTTTACATTCCACCGGTTCACATTAGAACTCGTACACTGTTTCATCAAAACTTTGCTCGTACATCTCATTATTATAATTCACCTATAAATCGGATACTTCCACTATATAACGCGAAGGCTAACACTGTTGATATATTCTGCACAGGTGGTTTAGCTAACTTTACATTATGCTGCTCTGGATTAGATATTTGATTTTCAGTTGTGGCTCCCCGTTTTTTCACACAATAATAGTTATAATTTAAAAAACTAAGGTGTGATCGGGGATTATTTTCATCTAGTGTGGCCGTGGGGTGCTTGTGTCAAACATTTCCTTTTTTTAGTGAGTTATGGCTACATTCAAGAATTGGGAGTGTTCCGTGGCCCTGCTGGATGGGAGTAGTTTTTGATCATACTATATAACTGTATGACATTTTCATTAATTTTTGAATTTTCAAGCTACAATATAATAGGGCTCTTCAGCCTGTTTTGTAACCGTACATATATAAATAAATAATCTTAGTATGTATCCACATTTCGGCCTTATCTCCCACTACCTTTGCCATCAGCACTACTACTATCCCCACCAGCACATGTAATCCCAAATAATAACATACAGATATAATAACACATTTATTAGATTAATAATTACATATGATTCGCATTATTACATTTGCATTTTCATAAAATACAATCTTAGGCGATTTTAGCGCTCTCCTTATTCACATCCTCTATAAAATTGTCTTTATTCCCTCATTATTAAACACTCTCGCGTAGCATCTCTTTCCAGGTGTTGAGAGGCCATAAACAACGGATCGATAATGCATGTCGCTTTCATTACATTCACCATCATTTTTACCATAGACACATAACTCTTTGATATATCTATTCTGTTGAGAACTTCTAGTCGAAATGCCACTAACAATGCCAGTTCTTTTTTTTTTTAATAATAGCAACCATATCAACAAACTAATTGTTACAAATGGTAATGTTACAATATGTACAAACTTCTATTAACTAAACAATTGGCTTAATGAGGTCAAGGGTAGACCATTTTACAAGAACTATTGATTTATTTTATAATTCTATTCGCTATCATCAGATGAACACATTATGTCCTGAGGCAGTTTTCGCTTAAGCCTAGTGTGTAAGTGTTTTTGACCTGTGTTGTAAAATACCGCACTGTCACATCTGTCCATGCTTTTAAAAAACTTTTTAGCCACATGTCTTATATGTTCTTCTATAGTTGGCATATTAAGTTTCGCATGAATCTGCTGGTTTCTCATATACCAGGGAGCGTTCACTATTATCCTTAAAACTGTATTTTGCACTACTTGTAGTTTGTTTATTTGTGATTTTGGGGCACTACACCATACCGCACAGCAATAAGTTATTATAGGTCTAATTATGGACTTATATATTAAAAGTGAGCACTCAAATTTTAGGGAAGATTTTCTATTAATTAAGGGATATAAGAGAGCTAGGCGTGCATGGCACTGGTTCAACTTCGTATTGATATGGTATCCCCACTTCAGTCGTGTATCCAAATATACGCCTAAGTATCTGACTGCTGAATCTTGAGGGTTCCAATCAATTAGTTTTTCATTTATTGTAAGTCTTGTCGGGTTTCTTATTCTTCGAAGGGTAAATATTTTCGTTTCACATTTTGTTGGGTTTAGTACAATTCGCCATTTGCAAAACCATTGTGATAATTCATCGACTGATGCTTGCAGTAATGAAATGGCTACGTTTAAATCGTGGTGTTGAGTTAAGACTGCGGTGTCGTCTGCGAATAAAGCTGTTTTGCTATGTATTGTCTCCGGTATATCATGGATGTAGATGTTAAATAATAAGGGTCCCAAAAGGCTTCCTTGAGGGACACCTGCATTGGCATTTCTTTTTGTAGAAAAGGTAGAATTTATTCTTACTACGAACGTTCTTTCCTGAAGAAATGAAGCTAAAATTCGAATTAGGTATGAAGGGACGTCCAGCTGGAATAATTTATACAGCAATCCGATTATCCAGACTTTATCGAATGCCTGTTGAAGGTCCAAGAAAGCAATTGTTGTGTATTGTTTCCTCTCATAACCTTTCTCAATTAATTCTGTTATTCGCAGCAGCTGATGTGCTGTAGAATGCTTTTCTCGAAACCCGTACTGAAAAATTGGCAATACCTGTTTTTCTGTTATATAGGCTTGCAGTCGTACATAAATCACCTTTTCTAATAGTTTAGAGATTGTTGACAAAAGACTGATTGGCCTGTAATTTTCTGGATTTCGTTTGTCTTTGCCAGGCTTATGGAATGGCAAAATGTGAGAGTGTCTCCACTGTTTAGGGAAATAACTAAGACGCATGCAAGCATTAAAAATACTTGCTAGAAAAGCAAGTGATTTGTTGGTGAGGTTCTTTAGCGCTATATTAGGAATTAGATCAGCCCCAGGTGGCTTTTTCAATTTAAGTTTTTTAATATACTCTTGTAATTCCTTGGGAGATGTAGGCTTGAATTGTCCTATTTCTTGTGGAATATGATTTTGTACATAGTTTGATATTTCCTCAATTTGGACGAAATTCTCTGGAGTGAGATCTGCTGGTGTACAATTTTGTTCAATTTGAATGGCTAGAATGTCACTTTTTTCTTGATCTGAGGAATATACGGTAAGATCTTTGATTAACGGTGGTATTAAAATTGGTTGTCTCAAAATCTTCTTGGTAACCTGCCATAATGAAGGATCACGTGGTTCAAACTGTTGTATATGGCTTTGATAAGTTTGTATTCTGAAGTTATCTAACTTCCACTTCACCTGACGTGATAATTAATTTAATGTGCGTCGTAATAGGGAATCTCTCAAGGTTTGCCATAATCGACGGGTTTTGTTCTTAATTTTTATTAATTTAATTATATCAACCGGAGGATGTACGTCTCTGGAGTTATATTTTCTGAATTCCTTAACTGTAGCCTTTTGTATGCTGGTTTTAATAGCATTTGTATAATTAGTTATAGACTGATCTACTGCTTCTTCATTTTCAAGATTACCAGGAGCTTTTATGTTGGCATTCAATTGATCTTGAAATAATTCTCAATCTACTATGCCATTTATTAGTCTGGGGAGTACTGGTTCATAAGATGGAGTTTCGTAAAATGATATTAAAACGGGCAAATGATCAGAATCTAGTTCAGTAAGAACTAATTGATAAATAGGTTTGGAGAAATTTTTATACAACATTATGTCCAATATATCAGGCTGTTGGTCTCTGCGATAAGGGTAGTATGTATAGTTAGCGGGTGCAAGGACTTGGATTCCTAAAAAGGTTGTAAAATTATTTAGTTTAATACCATTTGGGTTGTTCATTCTGCAGCCCCACATCGTATTTTTACAATTTAAGTCTCCTATTAGTAACGTGCTTTCATTGCTTTGGAACAGATCGATAAGGTCTTGCTCGTCTAATCTTCGATTTGGTTGTTTGTAGGCTGCTATTACATTGACGTTGTTATGGTTGTGGAGTTGCAATTTGATTCCTATAGTTTCTAAGCTATTTAGGTTTAGTTTTGGTAGTTGGGAATAACCATGCTTTTTCCTAATAATGACGGCTGCTCCTCCGGAGGCTATGAGACCAACTCGATCATTTCTATATACTATATAGCCCGGAATTTTAAAAGTTTCGCCTTCTATTAGGTGCGTTTCAGAAACACAGGCTATGTCGACATTATGTCTAGAAAGGAAATTAATAAACGCAGATCTTTGAGTCTTAATTCCATTGGCGTTCCAATTTATTACGGTTATGTTGTGTATTGTTATTTTTCTATTTGGAGACATGTTGAATTATTGTCGGTAATAATGTTAAAAGAAATGGTTTTATTTTTTCTAGGTGTGGTAGGATGGCATCTATTATGGCTTGGATAATTGTCGTTATTATGTCTGTAGTGTTACTATTTTGGTTTGTGGTGGCATTGCCTGTACCTACAGTAACATCCCTATATGATCTATTGGTTGCTAATTTCGGTAAGGGTATTCTTCGTGACTGTCGTTCGGTATTATTATTGTGTTCATATTCTGATGGGTTGTTAATGTTGTGAGTTTGTGTAAGCTGTGTAGATTTTCCGCTAATTTTGGTAAAATAGCTACACCCTTTGTAGTTGGCGGGATGTTCTTCTCCACAGTTTACACACTGTGGCTTGTCGTCGGGTCTTTTTGGGCATTCACTAAATAAGTGATTCCCTGTGCATTTTACGCAGCGCGGTTCTAGTCTGCAATAGTTTCGCGTATGGCCGTACCGCTGACACCTTTTGCATTGAGGTATTTCATCTGACTTTCTACGAGGTTCCACAGATATTATGCAGTGATGAAATTTTGTTAAGTCAAAAATTTTCATAGTTTTTTCATCTTTAATGAGTTCTACTGTGCACAAGGGCATCGGAAATTTATTTTTATTGTAAAGTCGCACAACTTTGGTGACTGAGAAACCCAAATTAATTAATTCGGCGATGATTTCCGTTTCTGGTATAGAGATTGGCATATTTCTTAATATTACAGATAAATTCAGCTGTGCTTTTTCTGGATCTCTAAAAGTATGGAACTTCAATTGATGTTCTGTGTAGAATTTTGTCAGACTACGAAAATCGTCAGCGCAAGTTAAATTGATTCTTAAAAACTGACCCTTAGTAACTGTTGAAAATTCAAGTTTAACAATTTTCTTGATATCGTTTAAAACTTCTTGATAATTACTGGCATTGTGGAGATAAATGGGAGGTATTTTAGGCTTCTTGTCTGTTTTTACGTGCTCAGATGGGTCAACACACGTCTTGCATTTGAGAATTTTGTCCTTGATCGTCAGTTTTATTTGCATTATTTAAAATGTGGTTTGGCAGATAATATCTATTGGCAGTTATTAGGATATTGTTTTCAAATAAATACCTTTTACTGGGTTCAACTAAGGGTGGTGGTGTAAGACTGGAACTATCCCTTTTGTTAGATGCGCTGCTGTTGTTATTAGGTATCGTGACTGAAAGGCGGGCCTTCCGATGGGCCTCACGTGTTACTTCTCTAACGTAATGCGTTATTTGAGTAGGTACTGGTAGGAAAAATGGCTGAATTAAATTATATTTCTTAATGGCACTGGTCACTCTAGTAAAACCAATAAATTGCAAAACTACGCTATCACATCCGTTTGCAACGGCTGATGGCACGAGACTTCCTAATGCCAGTTCAAAAACCATGTCGTGGGCTTTAAAACTATGCTATGCATGTCACTATCGATAAATGTTGCCAATTTTTTTACCGTACACGTAACGGCATACCACCGACAGGTGGTCGTTTAAATGTACACTTTTCTCTGTCTGCGGGCCATCTTGCCACCCCTCGAAAAAATGTCTAGCAATCAGTTCCACTTTAGACGTTTGCAAAACTTGCCAATCTTTCTCGGAGAAAATTATCTCCTCTTGACAATTGTTTCTTACACATCGGATTTTTACAACTGGTAGAAAATTTTCGGCAGGACACAGTCCTACTTCTATTAGATTCGTATGAGCTTCATAATACCAGGTTTGCTTCTTTGCATGCCTTTCGAGTAGATATTGACTGTTAAACAACAGGTCTCTTTGTTGATAAGCGCACCATAAAGGCGATACTTTTTGCACAATTTGGAAACTTTCACTGTGCCCGCGCTCGTAGACGTCGTCGACAATGTCATCACTGTTCTTCATCTCCTCGCTGTTTGGACTACGTATCCACGATGGGGTTCTTGAATTTTCGTCTATAGAACTTTTTTCTTCGGTAGACATATTCACCGGTGATGTTGACATGTAGTTAGTCTTACTATAGAAATTATAAGTGTCTATTATCTTTGACATATCGTTACATATCGTTATGCATTTTAGCGAGAAACGTTTATTTGTATTCCCCCCACATGCACAGTTATGTGACTGTTGCAACAGGTTAAAATAACGTTTGTCATGATGCACACGTCACTTCATGTTTACACACTGTGCATCTGCATCACGTGCATTGGCAAATACCGCGTATTTGTTGTTGTCATAGGGCAGTGCACGCATCTTATCAATGTAGGATTCAAAACTCTATCAGCGTAAATTAAAAGTTATCTCGCATTCATAGAAATAGATTTATCTTCTTAATAATATTGTTTGTTGCACTGCGGGCGCTATTGTATTGCATGTCGCGGAAGAAGTCACCTTCACTTATCTCCCAGTGTCGATCTGCATTTGTCATTGTTTTTTAAATTACAATTCTGTGTCGCCGCTGATGCCGCTGGTTGAAACACGGTCATCGAACCTTACACCACATCCAAATCTAGTAACTTATTTAAATCTAGGAACTTTTATCCAGTTACATGTACTGGAACATACTGTATGTTGGTAGAACTGCGTGCTAGACAAAGCCAGCTTCCATATAAACCCATGTGCTAGAGAAAGATAGTGCGCCCATTGAATCTTGATAAAGAAACAGTGTTTGTCTCCAGCGTTCGATGCTATCCAATCTTCAAGACATCTCTGTCCTCTTTCATAGCCCATACGAACTTTCTCTGCCTCATCTTGACGTATACCGACCGTCTCATTTTCGATGAAAATCTTTCACATTTTTAACACAGAATTGTTATATGTCCGAGTGGTCTAGAGGATTGAGTGTTCTATTTATGATACACACGTTGCGGGTTCGAATCCCGCCGCAGACTTTGCTTTTTCCTTATTCCAAAATGTACTAAGTCCCTTATCTCCCACGTGCATCTCTACGTCACCCATTACCTACCGTAACTATCCACTCATAGGCAACGTAGTAGGAATAGTACAAGTCGTTATCAGCACCCTTAAATGCAAATTTCTCACACATCTGCGTCATACGATCAAAGCCGTGACCTACTTCCAGTATACTGACCTTGGTCAAGGTCGTGACCTACTTACCGGGGCAGGTAAGTTACCTGAGGCAGGTGATTAACCTGGACATCTAAACAGGTACATAGGTAAGAACAGGTGTACAGGTGAATTGCCTGTGGACCAGAATTGGCATACCTACACTACCCATTTTAAGACGGATGGGAAAAGTGCGGGAATTGTTATTATCTATGAAAAGTAAAGGGAACATCTAGGCCACATAAACAACAGCAAAAGCAGAACAATATCATATTAAGTGATTATGCAAGGTAAAATTATGGGTAAAAAAAGTGTAGGTAAGAGGCGGAATTCAAGAGGCTACAATTGAATTAACACAGCTGCCTTATTTCTAGCGACAGCATCAAGACTAAAAATCGCTATGATGTTTGCGCACTTCCCATAGGAGACGCGCATTTAAGAAGAAGATCCATGGCCGATGATACCATTATCATCACACAGCCCGCTTTTAGCTTATTTCTTCAAATTACAACCGTATACAAATATAGAATTGCCGAAACAACCATTGACTACAATTGAGAGTGCGTTTCAATGTCAGAAACTCTTTTTATACTGATCTGTTTTATCGGGCTTTTTATACCGATCGTTGGTCTAGTGGTATATGTGACAGGCTAGTAATCACAGCGATCAACGGTCCTGAGTTCAAATCCCGGTGTAGGTACGAGTGTACGTATAAAAACGTACAATATCAATACTCTTCAGGACTAACTAGGAACACCTGAAGACGGAAGTAGATCAAAAATTCCCAAAACATCGTGGGATATACACCCTAGACAGTAGAAAAAGTCCGATAAAACATATGATAATATACCACTGTCAAAAAATGACATTCAGAGAACAACTTCTTATACTGTGTTGCCTGTTGCCTGTTTCTTTGGGATTTCGTAAACTTTTAGCTGTTTAGTTTCCAATTTTTCCAGACATTCAGCCGTCACGCATATAGACATTCTTCAGGGCATTACAATGCTCCGTGAGACACTAATTTTGTTTTTTAGAAGTTTAGATAGGTATATTGTCATCTAATGTTTTATAACTCCCAAAGCAAAAACATTTTCCCACTTTGCTCCATTTTCTTTTATTGATGGCTTCTCGCATCCAATGTGTATCCGCCAACTTTCTAATTTTGCCGCTTCATCTGATATTAGGCCTTTCCGTATTTCAGGGTCTTATTCTGGGTCTCCGCTGAATTACACATTTTTTCCATTTATATCTATGCTTCGAGAACCTGACCTCTCCATTTCCACTTAAGTGGAAACTCAGCAGGTTAGTGTTGGAAGAACGCATTGCTTATAAAATTAACCTCTTTAAAGTGTTAAAGTGTCTTATGCTATCCATGACATGGTCCTCTATTGGCAACTTCATCTGGCATATTGTTTGTCGTACCTAGTTGTTAATGTTTGTTCTAAGGATAACTATGTAACTATCAACCTCTTGTCAGGCCCTTTTGCAGTCTTTAGTAACTCAATTAACAATTTAAGCCTTCAGAGCAGCCTGACTGTATTTCGAATTTAGTTTAGGCAATAGTTCATCGCATGATACGGCAATAATGTTTCTCAACACCTTTTAGCGTCGTTACCCCTAGTTGGCAACATTTTGGGGCCACCCTTTGTATGCTGTTTACTACAGGTGTTCGTCTGGAGTTCTTTCTGCAACGTTGATTTTCAGGCCAGTTAAAATTTAGCCAATGGGTGCGACAAGGAAGATTAGGTCTCCGGCCCGCGTCGAACGGTTGCGGGATTGAGACGTGTTACGCTGTGAATTGTTAAAACGCTCTTCGTCTAGTCCAGATGCAGATGACGCACGCTTGGCTAGCGGCAGTTCCAAGAGGGAAGTCGCTGAGCGTGGTTGTGGGGTGGTAATCCGTTTGTTTTGGTCCTTGCGCGACGCTGCGGGGGAGTGCTGTGTTTATACATAAGCTTATCAAGTTTTTCCGTCCTCCTGTGCTGTTAGGCGGGACTCCGTTTTCTGTCCCCATTCAAGCCGCTGTTACGCCGTCATCCGTTGGCATGACCGAGGGAGGTCGACGCCATTTCCGCCCTGTATAGGGGATCCGTCAGGACACGTAACCCATCCTGATTTCGCCACAGCTACATTAAGCGCCAGGTGCCAGTACATCGACCATTATGGAGCGTTTCCTCGCCTACTTTCGGCCGAACTGACTAAGGTAAAAACTTGTAAAATTATACTAATTTCGCCCGCATGTGTGCTTATAGTTCGATCGCTCAAGTGTTTGCTTTCAAATAAGTGTAGTGTTAAGTACATTTGTCCAAAAAGCTACTGCATCACATGCCGTATGCATGAATAATATCAAGTACATTCGTCCAAAAAGTTACTGCATCACATGCCGTATGCATGAATAATATCAAGTACATTCGTCCAAAAAGTTACTGCATCACATGCCGTATGCATGAATAATAACAAGCACATTCATCACATGCCGTATGCATGGATAATATCAGGCACATTTATCACATGCCGTATTCGTGAATAACACCAAGTACTTTCATCCTAAAACTTTTGCTGCGATCAGATACCGTACGCATTAATAATAACAAGTGCTTTTGTCCCAAAATTTACCGTGGTGTGCTACCTCTGGTGCGGCCGTCAGTTTCAATTAGACCGCGATTGTTATTTAAATCTGTTTGTAAAATTACGCAGTGCGACGCACTGTCAGCCTGGCCTTTACTGGAGGGTACGGACGCTGAGGCTATGCGTCATCTTCAATTATTTCGCCCGCATCGTCCAATTTTGCCAGTATATAAATGGCAGTTTGTACCGCCAGGCGGCTTTGTTGATAGTTATAATACATGACGTTCCGGCTACTCGGGCCCGAATTCAGGCCTTATTCTCACGTGTCACGGGGTCACGCATTTGGACGTAAGCCTTTTGTTTACCCCTCTGTAGCCGGCCTGGATTTGGAGTTCGGCTCTACTGGACGTCGTCACCTTAGCATAAGGCGCCTCTCCAGCTGGGCTTAACGATAAAGCTATATTAACAATAGCCGTGTTTATGGTCTGTAGCGCATGTAATGTTTAGTAGGTTACTATCTTGGTGATCCAATAGATGTATTAACCTTACCGTCTTGTTCTTTTCTCTGTTTTTTTTTGCATGTCTGTTACAAAGTGACTGTGTCACTGTGCTCCGACTGCTGTTAGGTGAGGCCCGGGCGCGGCTAATGAGCGTTCCAGGTAGGTGGTTGTGTCTGGCCCTGCACCGTGGTTCCCGAAATAGTTATTCGAGTATTTTTCCCGAAATAGTTATTTGAGTATTACAGTTATTCGAGTATCTTCCCGACATAGTACTGTGAGTATTTCTCGACCCGTCTAACTGGCCAGGTCCGATTGAACGTGTATACCCCGAGACATACCTGGTGGCGCCCATTTCTTTAACCATACCCAGGATATACCTTGACACGCTTGCCCTGTGGCGTACTGTTTTGACCCACTCCTATCTCCCTGAGCGCATTCCAGCCGAGGCCTTTAGCCTGTTTTAACGATCTCTCAGGGTGAGCGTGTCGCATTTCCCGAATTTATTTAGCACTCGATACTCGCCTGTCGGCGGGTGTCGTAAGGACAATTTAATACAGTAACACTGTTCTAATTATTGTCTACTGAGTAAAAGATTGGCATGCGCTTTGACATTTGTCATTATTTTAGTTTTGCTGATGTTCATTGCAAATCCACCTGCTTGCGACTGGATGTTAAATTCATTTATCATACATATTTTGCTGCTCGTCAGTATTATGTCGTCGGTGTATGTATCTGTACCAGTAATGGACCAATTCATATTTCGAAATACATCTTCTCAAACCGTAATAAATAATGTAGACGGAATTGTGTTGCATTGACGGATACCTCTTTTGATCGGTCTTGACTCAGTTTTCTCATTAAATTTTACATTAATTTTTGCTGAAGTATAAATGTTCCGAACCAAGTTAATATATCTGCAGTTCATCAACGAATTCAAGAGTGCCCAGAATCATACAGACATCTACAAAAGGTCTGCACCATATGTAATCATTATTAATTCATTCTTGTTTTTAAAATACCGCTACGTATTTTCCTTATATTTTTCAATTCGTTATTTTGTCCTCTTTACTAATGTATACAATTTTAACGGAATTGTATAACAAAGTTTTGTTGAAAATCGCGTCTATAGAGATTGCCATTGAATACAAAAACTGTAAGTCGAACAATAAACGCATTATGAGATGGCACTTTGACCAACTGAAAGTACAAATTTTGTCGCAAAACCAGTGGAAAATATTCCAGCATTATAAATAACTGGTTTTTAAACAAATCGAGATATCTTCTAGCATTCAGATTGCCATCATAAAAGTAAGGTTCTAATAATCCTGATGGTTCGTTTTTCTCTTCCAATAAGGGTTGTTATCCGACCAGAAACGATTGTTTATTTTGCGTATTGATCGTCAATTCATAAAATTCGGTCGAAAATTTATTAGATCTTCAAACTGCTCAACTAGCCATGGAATAAAGGTCAATCTATAATCAGGATTTTCTGACCATTTCTGCACTATATTTACTTTATACCTTGTGTATTTTTTGAAGTACGTGCACTAATTGAGGCGATACTTCTACTTCCTGAGCTACATGACTAATGAACGAATGTGAATTTAGTCTGAAATAAACTAAAACCTCTAATTCTCTTTTTTAGTTCAGCATGTTATTCATGCGTGGTCCTCTATTGTTTATGCGAAGTCCAGAAAATTATCTTTCAATTTTTATAAAATTAGTATGTGAAGGTTGACATCTATCTAGGTACCTTTCTGCATACAGCGCGGTAGCTCTTCTTGAATTGACATTATGACAATAAATTGTTGCAATTTATAAACTTTCTGAAATCTGCAGTAGTTAAATGCAAATAATAATTCTGATAGAAGTGAAATAAATTCAAAAAACAGTTTTATTTCTAAGGCTTTGTTTTCTTTAAACGGCTGACTTGTGTCCCTTAGAAAATTCTTCCATTCAATTTTTATTTGCTTGCAATAACCGTATTAAAATTTTATATGTACGTAAATAAAAGGAGATGAATAATTGCATAATTAGAAAAATGCATAGTGCATTTGGAAAACAGAAGTTGAAGTGAAGTAAAATAGAAAATATACCCTCACACAAAAACAATTCAACTTATTTCTGTAAATCCTAAGATAAAAAAAGCTAAAAAAGATTAAGTGTCCTCTCTTTCGTTGAACATATACGGTATATGCAGTGACAATTGAATTAGAATTTAATTAAATTGAAAGAATAAAGCGAAATAATTTTTCAAAAATCGTAACATTACTTTTAATGCTATATTTAATATTGCCAAAAGTACACTTCTGTCAGGTTTATTACAGAAAAAGTAAAGACTTTTACACGGTACTTCCATCGAAAGTGAAGTTTTTAAACTAAAAATTTTGAAAATATCAAAGTAAAAAAATGAGTTTGATTTTTAAAGTGTTCGCTCTGTATATTTTGGGTCCAAAATATGTCTATATTCGTCAAAGGTAAGAACCTGAGTTATGTGCAAAATATTACTTTTATTTAAGTAATAACTCTTGAATTACAGCAAAAATAGGCAGTTTTATTTTTTAATGTGCTCACCCTGTATATAATTTACCGAAGTTTAATCTGTTTTATGCGAAGAAGGCATATAATCCATATGCAAAATATCGTCTTCCACGAACAAATATATCTTGAGTTATACCGGCAACAAACGGACGGACGGACGAACGAACGGACGTACAAACAGACAGATGGAATTGAGAAAATCTGTTTTTCATTATCTTCCGACCCTGAAACGTGAAGATCTGAACAAATCTCGGAAGGTGATATTTTTGCGATTGTATTAGTACTAGGGATGGGCGCGTGACGTGAAAACAGTCGTGTCACGTCGTGTCACGGCGTGTCACGTCGTGAACGTGACTAATATTTGAAAATCGTGACGTGAACGTGAGTGAACGTGAGTGAAAATTTCCAAGGCGTGATTCACGTTTCACGTTAATTTCACGTTAAATATTTAGTAACGAATAAAAAACTGCAGGGTGCAGCAACTTTTAAATTCATTAAATCACAAATTGTGCCAAATAAGTTACATTATGTGGCTTTATTTTTGGACCCTAATTATAAATCCTTAAAGTTCATACCTTCACATAAAAGAGAAGAGTATAATGCAAATAAAACTATAGATGATAATAATGAAATACATAGCAAACGACTCAAAACTGGTACATCAGCATCAGATTCTTATCTTTCTACACTTAGAGACAGCTCTGACGATGACACATGTAATTAGAATGATGTCGAAACAAGAACTAAATTAGTTTGTTAAATTAAAATTTGGAAATGTAGATGACATTTTAGGATTTTGGAAAAACAGTGTAAATACGCCACTGTTAAAAAAACTTGAGAAATTTTAAACATACCGGCAAGTTCCGCTACAAGCGAAAGAGTATTTTCTATAGCTGGGCGAATTTTAGAAGAGCGCAGAATTCGACTTAACGCTGAAAATGTTGGTTACATATTACTTTTAAATCAACATTTTAATGTGTAGATATGTAGATGAACTTATTATTCTAATAAAAGTAATGGCTTGTTTTTTATACTCGGGGCTAACGCTGAAAATGTTAATTACGTTTTATTATTAAACCAAAAATGTATTGTGTAGATGTGTAGATAAACCTATTTTTAGAAAAGTACCTAATGTTTTTTTTGTATACTCGCCTTAACGCTGAAAATGTTGATCCTTGTACGTAAAAGTACTTTCAAACCTACGAATTAAAAGTGCTGCCTAGCAACATATACTTTCTGTACTCATACCAATAAGGGAAACGTCAATTCCAATGATAGCTTTTAGTATTAAAAGTAATGTCTCTGAAGACAGCTGCAAGAAATATATTTGCGAGAAATCAGTATTTATCCCTTGTCCAAGTTATTGTAGTCACTTTTTTTATGTCAACTATTCTGATTGCAACATATCACGTAAATTATGTCAGGTGCAAAACATATTTTTAGTTCTCTTTAGCGTTTTTTCATTGGTTTTAAATTTGAACATTCTGTTTGATCTGAATTTAAATTTTGAAATAAAAGCTGCGTGTCACGTCGTGAGTGGCGTGTCACGCCGTGAACGTGAGTGAACGTGAGCGTGAACGTGCGTGAACGTGACTGTTTAAAGCAAGCGTGAAACGTGCGTGACGTGAGCGAAAATTCACTCACGCGCCCATCTCTAATTAGTACTTCCTCGTCTTTTAAACAAGGGAAGTAATAAAAAGATATATCATGCAGTACTTTGTAGTATAGGTATTATACTATACTATTTAATATTCTTCTAGATGACAGCAGTCCACTTTTCTTCTTCCTCTTTTATCAGTTTAAATTTATCAATTATTAACGTTTTTAAATGTTTAAACTGGTCGTGTATCAACAATTCAAGAAATAAATTCAATACTAGGCTATTTGCAAATAAAGATCGAGTTATCAAACAAAAATTATTGTTAAATCCCAGATGTCAACGGATTTCATTCGACTTATCTAAAATTCGTTTCAGAGTTCGACTTATGGCATAATTGCTATATAGATGTGTAAAAAATAAACCCAAAGCAATAATCCTACAATTGGGCTCTTTGAAGATCCTGATTATTGAATACCGAAAGCATTTTCCAATGGACTTACGTACAGAATTTTGTTTCCAGTAGTCCAGTATTCGACCCAACTCCTAAGGTTATCAAAAACATAATTGGAAACACAGTTACCCTGGGGCGGCTCTAAGGTGGTGCGAGTGGTGCGGGCGTGTGACCGAATCAGAAGACGCCGTATGGGAAGCGCCAAAATCATTAAACAATTTTGTAGTGCTTACTTTGGTACCCTTTTATTTTTTGTTTGTAAATATAATACGTTCTAAATATGTCACAGAATCGAAACCAGCCTAAAGTTATTTTAGGAACCCAGGCAGTTAGAAATGTGCATCTGTGGGTGTGAAATTTGGCACTACAGAGGGTGGTGTTCTAATGCGAGAGCTCTGGTGCAATTTTTGAAGTAACTTCTAGTAATTATGTGGATTAATAAAAAGTATAAAATAATAAGGTTTATAATAGATATTATTGCTTGAGTAGGTTTGCAATGGACGTTGTATAGAGTTCAATGGTAAAGCTGAGTGGGACACTGTTTCTTTGTTGTTATTGCTGCACTAATTGTAGAAAGTTTGGATGCTCATTATTTTATTGCAGGACTGATGCGAGACAAAGGTTTGACGCGCGCTGCCTCCCCACCTAATAGCTTTACAAGACCTATAAAACCAGTTGCAGAGGTCATTTAGACAGATTTCTCATACCGATTTTCCACACCGATTTCCTCAGTCCGACTCCCGTTCCCGATTATCCCTTCCTGTGTTTCTGTCCGGTACAAAGAGAGATTTTTATAGAAATTTTCCTTCCAATAGGCTGTCCTCCCAGAGAGTTCCTCTGTCGACTCTACCAGTACCTGGAAAATCCTGATAGCTAGTTCAATTTGGTGGTTCCGAAAGGACGTCTGAAACGCCAGCTAATTTCCCTGTAAAAATCCTGATAGCTAGTTCAATTTAGTGGTTCCGAAAAAACGTCTGAAACGCCAGCTAATTTCCCTGTAAAAATCCTGATAGCTAGTTCAATTTAGTGGTTCCGAAAGGACGTCTGAAACGCCAGCTAATTTTCCTGTAAAAATCCTGATAGCTAGTTCAATTTAGTGGTTCCGAAAGGACGTCTGAAACGCCAGCTAATTCCCCTGTGAAAATCCTGTACCAAAATCCGTTTGTAAATCAGCAATAAATAACGTAATATTTAAATCCCAGCCCCCCTGCATTTTAAATTTGGCGCGTTGCTATTCAAGCAGAATTAGAAGCTACAAGCTATCTAATTGAAATTTACTTGTGTTAATAATTGAGAATTGCAGCGGCCGTCTTGCCTGGGAACTCTGCAGACCGAACCGACGCCCTCGCCAGAGAATACACCTGCAGGTGCCAAGGTTGCTAACCTCGAAAATCCTGTCGATTTGATAAATCGATTTACAAGCGAAGCCCCGTTGTGCGGCGAATCTCACGGAGTATTTTAACAACAAACTGTAGCTGCACAAATAGGGTAAGAACTCGCGTTAACAGTTTTAATTTGTTAATTGTTTACAAAAAGCAGAGCCCGTAAATAAATCGGAAAACTTTGACAGACTGTACGGCGTCGCCCCAAGCGCGCAGTTCGACGCCGAACGAGAACGCCGACAATCCCCGACGCTTCCGAAGCGGAGCGCCTCCGACGTCCGCAGCTACATCCAACACGGATGTCAAGCGGGTTGCAGCAACCGTAGAAACCAGCGACATTATTTCATTACAAGAATGTTAATTTTATTCAATATACATCTCACTTTTCTTTATTACACGTGAATCTAATTATGTATCATAGTTACACAAAATAAATTGTTATACAGGATACTCCGGGGGTGTCTTTTGCTTATTTGAGGTATATCTAAGTGAACGATTGAACTCTTCTCCGATATATGAGCTATCCCGTGGTAAATAAATATTCATACCCTTATAAAGAAGGGTTGGGTGTTACAACGTCTCCACTTTGTTGCTCTACGTCGTGTAGCTCCACATTTATTTGGTTTTTTGATAGTTTATGTGTTTGTTTTTGTTAAACTAAACTAAATAAGTTATTGTAACAAACCGAAGGTGCAAAACATGACCACTAAATAATGTAATTGCATTTACAGCTTCATCTGGTGGAATTAAATTTAATCGCGGAGTTTTCAGATTTATTTTAACGCCATTTTAACCAAACTACTTTTTATTAATAAACAGTAACCTATCAAATAAAGTTGCATGTTGTCTAACCAAAGTATTAGTCATCCTAACAGTCATTGTGAGGGCGGTGCTACCATCTCGAAATCTATTACAGCTAAAAGCTGCTCAATGTAAGAAGTAATAGTGTTACCTATGTGTACGTTTTTTCACAATGTTTTCAGCATAATTAACACAAGAGTAGAAAAAGTATCGTCATTTAAAGTCGCCCTGCATAAAAACTGCCCTACAATAACGATCATCCAAAATAGAGGCCTATACGTATATAGTACACTTTTGAATTTATACAGAACGTACAACATTACTCGACAATTTTTGTGAAATGATATCCTAACCTTATCCGAGTAACTGAAATAGACGGTGAAGGACTTTTGTTCTTTGTAGTCCATCACGCGGACTGCATATTTGAAATATTATTGCACGTTCATTACTGATGTCTGAAACTGCAATCGGGTAAAGCCGTCAACGGCCACAAAAGCACACAACCACAAACATGTTTATTATAATAAACACAAACGCTGGTCATAAAACGCCAGTGTCAGAAATGAAACGCTGATTAATGTAACACAAGCTGGCCTTTTTTGCCACGGAAACAACAAAGACAATGTTATCTAAAGTTATTTGAGGCTGACTTTTCAACAAAAGCTCCGATGAGCTGTCAACATCAAATGCTTAAGTGTTTGGACCACTCCAGACTCGACACAAAAGATACCGTCATTCAAACAACATTAACGTTACCATTGTAATATATCGAGAGTGCTGCGGCTCTGTGCACCAAGCCTAAGGTTTATTTCAAACTTTATTTAGAAATATGTCAATCGGAGATATTTCGCTACAAAATTAACGAGATATTCAGCACCTTTGTGAAATAATTAGGAGCAACATAAACATATCGTAGATAATCTGAGAGCGACTTTAACTTACGAATGTAACACCAGGGTATGTTCTCTTTTTTATAATAATATCGGACTTATCTGTAATGCCATTTAAATTACAATTATCCAAAGATGGAAAATAAAAAACTCAAAATAAGAGGTATTCAATGCACATGATTTGTAATATTCATCTTTAAATCATTGATATCTTCCGCAACAGAAACAGTTAACAATACGTTACACACACACTACGTTACAGTTGAAACAATACTTTATTTATAACTCAGTGCAACTTCTAAGAATTGTTACAATTCCTTTCCACATTAAAATATTAACGGTTTCACATTTAATTTTTCGTCTATGCAGAAACAAATACATTTTTCTGGAAAAACGTAGTACCGTAACGCAATAGAAAATAATTATATGCTACGTATCGCTTATAATTTCAGTAAAACCTAAAACAGATGCCTGGGTGTGCGTGACTAAGCAGAGACTGTTTTGAAAGGTGATTGTAAAGGCAACAATGTGATATCTATATAACAAACCAGAATGTAAAATCTTTCAACAAACCCCGTTTTATTCTTCGTGACAAACCTACTTTAATATCATACACACAGAGACCTGTCAAGTGTCTGTTTTTAGTTCGTTTTGTGTACAGTTGGTCATGCCGTGATTGGTTTAAGCAGGGTCGAAAACGCAAGTCATATAGCTCGGAGTTATTGAAAAGTATACGTTTCTGACAAGAGCACAGTTTAATATAAAGTCGAGTACCGACAAAGATTTTAGACGAAAATTACCGCTACTTTAGAGAACCTGGTGCTGCCCATCAAGTTCTTCCCGTTTCTTAGTTTAATTAAGCAATTTCTGCATCCGCAGAGGATAATAAATGCTCTAATCTAATCTAATAATAATAGTAAACCTTTTAAACCGCATTAGCAGTCCAAACTTCAATAATATTTTTATACTTGATTCCACGAAGTAATTCTGTTCAATATTACATTTTGCAGTGCCTAGTCAACTTTATGCACAAATTCTCCAATGATTCACTCAGAAAATATGTTATCACTGTTATCAGCCATCTCTATTTAGTTTGAACGAGAGAAAAGTCATTTAAGCTGGATAACATTATTTAACAATATCAAATGTTTTAACGAAACAGAATGTCCCTTAAATCGAACCCATTTTGAAAAGACCAAAGTTATCTAAAGCTTTTGTTTTGATAAGATATCAGTTCTTTAAACGAGGTTAAGGGTCAATTTATCGTGATTAACAGTCATCTTATCCAGATCTTTTAAAGAGATTAAGTCATATTAACAATAGTTAAATTCGTTTAAACGCGATTAAGATTCGATTTAGCTTGTTTAAAAGTTGTTTAAATCGTATAAAGGAAAATTAATGCACCAGATTAAACATTATTCTAACTAAATGCGAGTTGATATTTAAACAAAATTTTGTTTTTTCCATTAAAAAATGTTTAAACAAGATAAGTGTCGCTTTTCCCAAGTTAAAAAAGGGTAACAAGATGTTTACTGTAATTTAAACTACATAGCTTAAAAGTCATGTATGAAAATTAAAATTCACTCAACCAAAATTAAGAGATTATATTAATTTTAGCGAAATTTACAGTGATGTAAACTATCTTATAATGATTTTACGAAATTCTTTTGTAAAGATGGTCAAAGCCATGGTAACGGATTTTTAATGAAGCTAAAAGTCATATAAAACAGGTTTACTGCCTATTAAACAACATTTTACGTTTTTATAACTAGATTAGTAGTAATTTCAATATATTTTAGTTGTTTTTGTTTCTTCTATAATAATGGATTTATTTAGCAAACATACTCGTGTGCAAAACAGTACCTAACCTTATATACAAGGTGATTCAAATTAAGTGCGCACCATTGCTATCTTTGTTATCATTAATTTTACAAAGTAGGTTAAAGTAGCAAACTAGTAGTGTTTTCTGTGCTGATTAATATGCAATTAATAAAAAACAATCGAATAACGAGTTTGCGACAAAATTAAAAACTTATGGTTTTTTCATGGAACACCCTGTATATATTTCAAAAACTTGAAATAAAAACTAATTTGTGATATAAAAGTCTTAATACACTATTGTCTTAAAATGAATATTACAGAAGTTAGGGGAGACTTTAGTTTACATATATCAACAATACACCGTACCGGAGCTGGGCAAATTACTTTTAAAAAGTAATTAATTACTAATTACCAATTACCGCCCAATGTAGTAATTTAATTACCAGAGATTCAATTACTCACAGGAAATACTAATTCAATTGCCAATTACTTAGTAATTGTAATTGTACAACATCAATTACTTTTTCAATTACTTTCAATAAAAATTATTGTCATATAGTTGTATTTAGTAGAATTTTCTTGCAAGTTGCAATTATCATTAGTGTCATGACGATTCGTAATCGTTATCTAAAAATGCTTAATTTTTATGTTTTGTTAACTACAGTAACCTAATACTTTATCACTCTTGAAGGTTTTCTGATAATTAAATCTTGTAGCTACAAGCAACGTTCACCAAAACCAAAAGGTTTTAGTTTGTTTTGATGTAAGATGTAAGTAAATAAATAAATTCAAGGATAACAATTATACAGGGTGTCCCAAAAAAAATGGGACACCGATTTGGCATAGATTTCTTAGGTTATAATAAACCGATTAAACCTTATATACTTTAGTACAAAGTCCCTTCAGTAAGAAGGTATAGGGACTTGGAAGTTCAAATCTATAGTTTTTTTTATATTAGTTCCACATAGTTATCACGATTGTGTATTTAGTTGCCGAGGCCCGAAGGGCCCAAGCAAATAAACCACACAAGGATTGAAATGGAACTTCCAGTGCCCAGGGGTACATTGTTTTTTTAAATCGAGAAATTGCGAAGTTACAACATTTTAATCAACTTTTATAGGTTCCGTTGACGTCGGTTGACGTTTACCTATCGCCCAGCCCTCTACAAAAAGTTGTAAAACAATGGATTACTTCACTGCCGATTTCTCGTATTTTATTTGACGATTTCGACGTTCTTCACTGCCAATTAAAATTTTCGAATATGAAGAAATGTCGAATTTAATTTTGGCTAGATTTTTTAATGATATTAGAAAAAATAGCACGCTGAATATGTTATAAAAGTGATTTTTTCATGTTCGTGGTAAATTAATCCACTCCCTTTGCATCACTCGCTCGTAAATTAAACGTTGAAGAACGTTCAATTTTCTTAACTTGTAGAACAATCTATTATTAAATACGTTTAACATGAGGCTGAATGACGAAAATATGTAACTTACCTAAGTATACAGGGTGGAGCATTGGATTTCTTAAGTGTTTGACAGCAAATTTCTATTTAGATTTTGTAGAAGAACGATCCAATTGGCGCAACTTGAGCATTTTTTGATGGCTCTGTTCGAAAATACTTTTTTGCACTCCTTGCGTACAAACCACGTTTTCGCGCACTCTATTGAATCACGGAAACGCCTTCTTTACGGTCATTCTACTACTTTGACACACACGTGCGTGATTTACGCACGGTTTTTTTTCAGACTAATTGATAATTCCATAATAAAATAATTACTATAATATTAAAGACATATAAAGAAAATGTAATTTACTGCCATTTTTACTTCAAAATATTTAAAATTACCTCAAAAAGATATTAAATTAAGATCTGACAATTAATACCTACAGCGCCATTTGACAGAAATGTTTGCTACGCATCGCCGATGTTCGTAGAGTCACGGCCAACTAAATTAATTTAGTTGGCAGTGGTAGAGTGTCGATGTCGCTACACCCTGCATTTCTAGCTGTTATTAAATAGCACCGAGGTACGTCGACGAATTTTGCCACTGGTAAAGTAACTTTTTATTTTGTAGTAAACGTAAAATGATTATATCTATTGCAACGAACGCATATAAATCAATCAATTTAAAAGTTTTGTTAGAACTGACAACTACTTAGCTAGATACCTACTTTACCGACATAATAAAGGTCAAACTACTTCTTTTACGAAGAATATCGAAATAAATTCATATTAAAATATGATTTACTTTTAGCAGTTGTGCAAAAATAGTATACATGTCTTGTGATGGAACAAGTAATGGGAACTTGTAGCGCATGCGAATCTCGTGCGCTAAGCGCACTCGAGTCGCAAACCGCGCTACGCGTTCCCAAAATTCTTGTTCCCGCACTTATCATGTAAAATACTATTTTTTACCCCTTTATACGAAAGTGACATTTTCTGTCGCCTGTTAGGGGTATAGGGAAAATATTCGTTTGGGTCCCTGGTTGGTTTCCAATGGCAGTGGGAGAGAATATAACACATTGACTGCCGTTGCCATTAGAGACGCGAGACAATGTGATTATAATTAATAATAAATCAACTAGCCTCCTGGTTTTCATATTTAAATATTTTTGAATGCAGCTGATTACAAAAGATAGTCTCATCATAAAATGTAAAAGTGTTGTTTGTATAACTCTGGACTAAAACGTCATTACATCCCTTGCATGATTACAATAAAGTGATTAGGTACTGTTCTCGCAAACTTTGAAGAACTAAACTACATCTGCGGGAGGGAATGATACATTTTCCTCCCTAGTAATACAAATAGTTATTAAAAATGTAGTAGGTAACTTCTGAAATTTTAAAACAAAATATCAATTTGGTGTTGATCAGGGACCATTGAAGGTTGACAGATGACTGATAAACCCAGTTGAAAACAGCTGATTGAAATAAGAATTCGTACTTTAGATACAAAAACAAAAGACATTTGCTCAAGCACGTAACAAAGAAGTCATTTTTACATTCAAGTGATCTTTATAACGACAGATCAATAATAAAACAATTAAGGCAGGCTGTGATGTGTGTTATATGTTTGGCAGTACTGAAGTGTATTGCTAGTCTATGTCAAATTCGAGATTTGCAGGTTAAGTTTTACGTCAGTCTGTGTCAAACAACAAACAAAACCTAACCTACTAATCTCAAATTTGATATAAACTGACAATACATTTCAGTACTGCCAAACGTATAACACATATCACAGCCTGCCCTAATGGGTTTTTTTATTGATCTGTCTGTACTATGTGTTCAAAAAGAAATTACATAGGGGTTGAATATGGCAATTTTTAGAATTTTCAATCGCGATATCAGCGTATAATATAAACTTATGACAGCAACAACAGTGATTATGTTAATGAATTCTAAAGCTTGCTGTTGCCAATACTTTTGTATTCCATGGCCAACCCTTAAGTAATTTCTTTTTGAACACACCGAATAAGAAAATTACTGTGAACGCTCGACAATTAAATTGCTCAGGTTGCTTCATATTTTTACTTCAAATTTCAAAATGTTATTAACATCTTTAATAATACCTATTGATTTTTTGTTTAGGGCAATAATATATCTGAAATTACGTAAATTGGATCACTGTACACTGTTCTTTTAAAAAACTAAATGGAATTTTGTGTAAAATCATTAAGAAGTCAATATTTGAATGTCTCCTAATTAGCAAGGGGGTTTTTAATAATAAACGAAGCTAACATGCTGCAGCAGTCCATAAAAATTATGCACTAGTGCCAGTATACAAAGCAGCATATGAACATTACAAGGCAAGAAAGCGACAAAGAATGGATAATTTACAAAATGTTCAATGCAAGAACTCGGTAAACTTATGCTGCGGCGTTTTAAAATTACCAGACGCCATAATGCATTTTTGAGCCAACCAGACATGGGATTTTGCAATTAGGTACATTTTATATATGTGTTTTCCGCTGTTTAAATGTTGTTATCGGATTTTGTCCGTTTAATTCAATTCCTCACTCAAAAACGTAATTTTCTGTACTTAAGGTCTGTAACACTTGCACGGATAGTTTAAAACAAGCAAATTGAAATAAATAAATAATCATTATAAACCAATATCGTCTAATAAAGCTATTTAAAATTATTATTTTACCGTAGGTATTGTAATCTGTAATGTACTTACCGCAAATATTCTTATAGCGTCTTACACTTAGCGTCTCTCACAACAAATTTAAGTGTCACTCATATATGTAATACTTACTAT
Organism: Agriotes lineatus; assembly: GCA_940337035.1. Lineage (NCBI taxonomy): Eukaryota > Metazoa > Arthropoda > Insecta > Coleoptera > Elateridae > Agriotes > Agriotes lineatus. The sequence goes on along the minus strand of OW679202.1, from coordinate 257,315 downwards.
ATTGCTAGCGGCTATGAGTGGGAAACTCACGAAGAAAGTGAGACAAACAACCAACTCTTCAATGTAGAATGGTAAGCTGTGCGCAAGCGCGGCGGCGTCGTCCGCCCAATGGGAAAATGGTCAAGTTTAAAATTCGCTTCTAAAGGCGGAGTTCGAATTCTCACGCATGCGCACGAGACGCGTTATACTAGTGAAACTATGTCGGCTCCGTAATATTTTCGGGCGTACCGAGGCCCTGCTAGCGATATATGTATAATACATATGTGGTGTTACTATTACAAGCTACAGATACACACACTAATGCTCGTGGACGCGTCACACAAAATGCAGAAGTTGCTGTTATTCGACTCGTCAGAGGAAATAATAAATTAGGCTTATATTGCGCTGGGAATAACCTGCAATTTGCTTAATATGTAACTTAATAACACCTTATCTTATTTATGCGTTCTGGAGATTTAGCACCCTATCGTCAGTAATTCAGTAATTGAAATACCACAAAGTAATTCAATTACCTCGAGTAATTTCAATTACCACAAGTAATTCAAATACCTATAAAGTAATTTAAATACTTTAGAGTAATTTAATTACACAAAAGTAATTGAGGAATTGAATGCAGTAATTAATTACTTTTAAAAAGTAATTTTCAAGTACTTTCTAACAAAGATGGCAATTCCCAATTAGAATTACCGCATTTTGAAAAGTAATTCAATTCTAAGGCAAATAAACAAAAAGGAATTTAATTAGTAATTTAATTAAAAAGTAATTAATTACTGCCCAGCTCTGCACCGTACTTACGAAAAATTCATAGTAGGCTGCTACTAAAAACAAAAACAATAACGTAAACATCAGAACTGTCACAATCAATTTGTCGTACGTTTGGTTGTCGAAAGTAATTAGTGTTGTTTATTTATTTCAATTAAAAACTTAAAACAAGCCTGCAATGAATTTTTACAGTAGAATAATGTATGTATTTACCTATAAACTGAAACTTGCGATAACTTCTTTAGTATTCATTTTAAGACAATAGGGTATCAAGACTTTTATATCACAAATTTATTTGTATTTCAAGTTTTTGAAAAATATACAGTGTTTTATTTAAAAAAAGGTATTTTTTTAAATTTTGTCGCCAACGAGTTATTCGATTGTTTTTTTTTATTAATTGCATATTAATCAGCACCGAAAACACTACTAGTTTTTTAATTCCTACTTTGTAAAATCAATAATAACAAAGATAGCAATGGCGCGTACCTAATTTGAATCACCCTGTATACAACCCCTTACTTACTAATACTAAAAAAGGCAAAGTTCTTTTTTTATAAAGATATAACTAAACAGTATAGTAATACTAATAAAAAGTTGAACTCAATAAAAGTAAACAAATATATTTCTCCTTAATCTTTTAAGTAGGTACCTTTTTAAATGTAGCTGAAGGCAATGTGTTAAATTAATTTAAACCATTACGGTATAAAGACGCCGTGGTTGCAGTAAAATTAGTTTTCTTGCCATATAAGTTTCTTGTATTACAATCATGAACGTCGTTAGTAAACATGTATTCGTCACTGAAGTATTTTGGCACTAACTTATTTAATATTTTATATATGAATACAAGTGTATTATATTTTAATTTGGTTGTAATTGGCCATTATAGAAGTATATTTAATATCACGCAAATATATGTTACAACTAAAAACAATTCTCATAGCTTTATTTTTATATTTCTTGCAAAGTGTCAATACAGGACTTATTCATCATATACAGTGTATCTCACTTTAGACGGCACCACCCCAGTATTTTTTTATATATTATCGATTTAAAAAATCTTTTTTTATTATACCTCTCACTAAATTCTACTTTTAGGGTATGTTACTTTTCCTTTACGGTAAACTACTAGCCTACTACGATTTATAATAAACATCAAAATTGAAAAAGTCGTAATTAGAATTTTTTTTATCAAAAAATCTCAATAAAAGTTGTTCAGAATCATCCAAATAAGCTGGTAAAAGAGATAGGACAATACCTGCTAAAAACATTACATCAAGACTTTAAAAACGATGCATCTCGAAAGAATGGTAGAATTGCAGTAATTATCCCAACACATAAAAAGAGGATCCGAAAGAATGCAACAACTGCCCATGCATTTGCCTTCTTAGTGTACTAGGAATACTTTATTTTGGAATAATGTTTAGATGTATGCTCAAGAAAGCAACTTCAATACCAGATGGAAAAGTATAAAGTAGACAGATTTTGGAGAAAATGATTCTATGTTAAAAGGAAAAACATGTTTGATTCATAGACTTACAGCAGGGATGTGATAGGATGTCAAGGAAGGAAACAGACGAAATGTCAGCGTTGGAATATAAGAAGCAATAAAAAATGTTGATTCGAGTTTTTAAAACATTATGAGGGGTGCGATTACAACGGGGTGACACATTATCACTATATTTATTTGTTACCATAATGGATGATATCACCAAAACATGGGCTTAGAAAACCATGGGTCTGAAAGCTGATAACCGGATGACGAAACTAGTAAAGTTCTCACAAGTAGTATAGGCTGACGTTCCAGTACTAATAGCAAAAAATTAGTGAGACTCACAACAGAATCTAACTATTTGGAGACAAGAAATGGAGACAAGAGGTATGATAATAAATAAAGAAGACAGAAACCATGATAATCTCGAGAGAAATAAAAGACCACGCAATATATATCAATGACTACAAATTAAAGCAGGTTGCCAGACTTTATCAAACCATAAACATAAGTCGTTCATATACAAGAAAGAGTTACTTAAAGTAAGCCCGAGATGTGAGATGAATGAGGAAACATCCTTTCACTACTTGGGAGAATGCGAGGCGTATCAGTGATTGAGGTATAGAACCTTTGGAGCAGATACGCTTCGAATGGAAAGGTTGAACTGCCTATCCTGGGCCGATATTCTGATCTTCATTAAACAATTAGGAAGGTTTAAGCAGGGAAAAAGCCCATCGAAGAGGATGATAATGAAGGTGGCTGAGGGGATAGCATGGGGTTAGAAAAAAGGGCCTATGGTGGCCTACTTACTAGACTTCGGTCTTCTCACAACTACCACTACTACTACTGCTTAAAGAGATTAATACGGCACTATAACGATCTCATGCAGACACTCATCCTTGAATCGGAAACATGGTGCTTGTGCTGATCTGAATTACAAGTAAAGTCTATCTCTTTTTAACATGACTCAGAGCAGGTGAGACTCCTAATATTTTTAAAGTGTACTAAATTAACCTTAAAAATTTCACTAACGTCACTTTTAACAACTGTTTGAACACTGCATCAGGCATTACAAGGTTTTGTAAAATATACCTTCAAAATGCCAAAAAATCTAACAAAAGAGACTAAGCAAACGATTCATTTTTGCTTTCGTAAATCTAACAACAAATTTTTAAAAATAAGCGGAAATTTTAGTTCCATGTTTCCTTGCTAACTTCATTTGTAACGAACATCAAAACGTGGTTTTGAACTAAATTTCTATCTACACTCTTACAAAAATGTAAGGTCATGGCCTGCTCTGAGCCATGTTGAAAAAAGATATATCAGTGATTTTATTCGTAGTAGATATTAATAATAGAAGAAGGCTGGTTTACAGCCTCAAAGGCCAAATAATTATGGCTTGGAAAGCATACCCTTGTACGGGTGCATGAGTGAAAATAGATAACGACTAATACTGAATTTATTGATAAGACTCGTTGTTTTCATATGCATTTTTTTACAAACTGTGCGCAAAGAAATATTAACATGGTAATCTAGTAATACTAGATGACGTAGGTGCCGCAATTCATTTACACCATGTAAATGGATTTCGCTGAATAGTGTTGTATGGCACTGTAGGCGACCCAATGCTGATTTTAGCCAAGAATGCTGACTTGCTACATCAGTCCATTCTTGAGCTAATTAAACCAAATGAATTGCTTAAGAATTTCAAATCCAGATTAATGTTTAACAAGATTAAACTATGTTTAAACTCCAAACACAAATCTTTATTACAAGCAATGGAGATGAGATTTCGGAGAAGAGTTGAAAATAAGAACAGACTATATAGTATCAGAAATAAAGAAATCAGAATTATCACCAAATCTAAACTCTTCTAGATGTGACAGAAGAGAAATAACTACGATAGTTCGGTCACATCACCAGAATGGAACCCACAAGGTACCCAAGACTTGCCTGGAAATCAAAGGAAAAAGAAGGGGAAAACAAAATGGAAAGAACTGATTAAGGCAAAAACAAAATGGGAAGAAATTATTACAGAAGCTATTAATAACCTTAGCTTCACATGGGAAGAAGCAAACTAGCCTAGCCAGAGATATGAAGAAATGGAAAAAATCCATGTATACACTGTAAGTAAAGCTAAGTAGTATAAATATAATTTTACACCGTCGCCTATGGATTGCGATTTTCCCTAAAAATTGTTCTACTACGAAATATGGTAAAAATGAGCTGTTGTCTCAACAGCATTAAACTCTAATATCACGTAAACTCCTTATTCAAATTAGTAGACGTTTCAGAGATACGCGATGGAGCTAAGAGAATTGCGCAGGAAATTATTTCAAAATACCTACAACAAAATAACAAACTCGGCGGTGCTAGGGGGTGCACGGCTGGGGTGAGGTTTTCATTATTCCGCGTTTACTCGCTGTTTCACACCACGATGCAGATCTGAATAATTCAATAACACTCTAAATAGGCAGAACTAACACAGAAAGGCGCGTTCAAAATGCGCTGAATTTAAAATTGTTATAATTTAGACGCTCGCAAAGCAGAAACTGCTTTCGGTAAATTATTTTGTTCCATTTAGCTTTTTTCTTTCGAATAATTGTTCCCTCCGCAAAACAAAAATGCCGGCGTTGCGAACGGAATTTGCTTATTGTTCGCGTTTTGCATAAAAACGACGAGCTCTAAAATATATTCGTCCGGAACCAAAGAAATGCAAATAATAAAAAATAACGGGAATTCCTAGCCTCCTGCGATTTTCCCGCTTTTACATACCAACCTGGTCCCTGCGGTTTCTACTTTTCAGGCTCCAGAACCGTATTTATGACGTTTGGAAAAGCAGTATTTTGGCTGGCTCATTACTTTGATCTTCTATAATATCTAGAGACATGCTAATTAGTGATGGGCAGAATCGAATACTTTTCAGAATCGAATGCAAACAATTCGAATGCAAAATCGCACTCGAATTCAGATTCGAGTTGTGTGCTCGCTCTCGTACTGGGGGAGTGGTGAAGTGTGACCTAGGGCATCCAATCCAGCGATCCCGAAATGTCGGTATCCCGGGATCCCTAATTTTTTTATCCGGTATTTCAATCCCGGTATTGTTCCCCAATACCGGAATTTTCGATATTTTTGGGATTGCTTTTGTGTGCACTGCGTCGCAGTTCGCAGTCTGCGAGTCGCCTTACCCGGCCTGGCCGGCGCCAGACATGGAGCAACATGTTGATAGATAATAATTAGTATGGTTCAGGGTAGTAGCAGTTAGAGATGCGTCCATAAACGGCGTAAACTGTGTTCAGTTGTGTTGTCACTGTTGCTTGAATATTTACTTACCTATTATAAACTTATAATACTAGAAATATCGGTTCTGAAAACAGGGAATCCCGGTTTGAACACCGGAAATCCTGGTATTAAATACCGGGATCCAGATAGAATTTCTTCAATACCGAAATCTTGGGATTGAAAATTCAGTTCGGTATTGGATGCCCTAGTGCAGGGGTGGCGAACCTTTATTCATCTACGTGCCATTTTTTTTAAAGAAATGTTTAATGAGGCCATGACGTGCCATCAAACAATTTTGACTTAGTAATTAATGGGGAAAAAATAACACTCTATACTATCAACTTAAAACTGTTTATTTTGCAACCAAAAATATACATTTTGTACAGCAATAGTAACGTTATGTTTATTTAAAGAAAAAAATTAGTGATGCTTCTGCTGTTGCAAATTAGATGCTAAATAACTTATACTAGCTTCATACTTTGTTACTTTTAGCAGAATGCAAGCTGAACTGTAGTCATCTGACAAACGGCTTCTAAGCGAGTCTAATGTTATTCATTACTGAAAATAATGACTCGCTGGCATAGGTAGTTTTACTCTTATTAGCTCATACAAGTAGTCTTACTATTTCATTTAATTCCAACTCTTTCCTTGTTTCGATACATTTTTGAATCTATATTGAACTAGACTGGAAATCAATCAGCTGCATTTCAATTTCTTCAATTTCCAACCAATCAAATTTGGCCAAGTTCAGCTTATCAAATGAAGTCACATCAGGATACTTAATAAACTTCAGTGTTTTCGATAATTCTTTGAACTGAGAAAATCTCGATGAAAATTCTTTGATTGAAGAATTAATTAGCGAATTAAACTCTTCAATGAATTTTGCTTGATATGGTTTTTCGTGGAAATCCAAATTTCTAGTGATTTTTTCAAGTTTGGGAAATACTTGTAGTTTTTGGTAACAATATCGTTACTTAAAACTTGCAGTTTATCCTCGAAAGCACGAATGAGATCTATCATAACAATAATTGTTTTATTTGCGCTTTGAAGCTTCATGTTCAATTCATTGTTAAATATAGATTCTTTTGATTAGGTACCTAAATTCCTTAATTAACGCCGTGCCCAAAATATTTTGTCGCGTGCCATCGATGGCACGCGTGCCATTGGTTCGCCACCGCTGCCCTAGTGTGACCTCGGCTGGGCGATACGCAACACCAGAGATAACGAGACGTTGCACGTGCACAAAGCAAAAATAAAAAATTCTTTTGATTGTAGGCGGTTCAGCTTACCCTATTAATAACGTATAATATTTGTTTTGAAATACTTATGTTAAATTTATAGTACCGAAAATGAATATGAGAAAACGATTGTTTATAAAAGATTTGTTTTTATTGTTGTTACTGGCCTATATGTATTTCTTTAAAATAAATTATTAAGACAACCCCATCGTTTTGTTTCTCTTTCCCTTCGATGTATCTGTTTAAATTTTTAGTAGATTTAGTTGCTTATATGATTTTGGTGGTGCTATATCGTTTGAGTGTGCAATCTTCAGTGTGTATGGTAATATTTTAATTTTATATTTAATTCTGTAGTTTATATTTAACTAGAAACATTTCAGCACCAACTATTCAAGTGAGACCTGGATCAAAAAAATCTGTCGTTTGAGAGTTGATTCCATTCCTGCCTTCTATGGAAATCAAAATACCTCTATGTAATGTCTATCTAAAGTCGAAACTTTCGGAATGGCAACGGGCAGTTCTTTGTGCATTCATACCTATAGTTGCTTTCGGAACGAGCTTGCCGCGGCGCGGCGGGCATTCTTTAAACTCCTATGATACGCAGAGCGGTGCTATCTAAAACTGAAACGATTCGAGTGCGAATCCGAGTACCAACCGCCGCCAAGCCCCGATGCATTCGAATTCAGCATTCCGATAAGAATCGAGATCACGCCCGGCGAGATTTACAAACACCGATTAAGTATTCGATTCGAAGCCTTCGAATACACTCAAAAGAATCGAATGCATTCCAGATCTTGCAAGAATTGAATACTGTAGTAATTTGCATTCGAATAGTCCCATCACTAATGCTAATACGTATGAATTAATGTGCAATATTAGCAAAAGCTATTTTTTTAAGATTTTACAAATATAAAAACTTACACTGATTTTATTTACATTTTAACTAATTATAACTACTAAACTAAAATAAACATATTCTGACAACCATGAAGTTCTTAAATGTCAATATCTTGTAATTTCTCTGGAATTGTCGAACTAAAGAATTTTAAACTTTATTTGTTGGCAATTACAGTTATACCGGGTGTTCATTCTCAAAGTCGAACATAGGAAATTAACATTAGTGCATTCACTCTTTCTTCATTGAAATAATTCATTTTTCTGTAGATAATTTTAACAGACATTGACAGAAAATACCTGATTTACACCAACTAACTAGTACCAATTTGTTTGACAAATACTATCGAACTTGAAAAGCAAGGCATGGCATATTTAAAAATTCCCAAGTTTTAAATTAGTAATTCAAAATAAAAATGGCTTCTTGAATATTATTATTCGTATCATTTGATGCGTAATAATTTTATCTTTTCATTGATACCATTATCTTCCCTGTAAGTTGAATTGGCGAGCAGGAATGGGCATAAACGTTCAATACTATGTTAATCGCCTATGTTCGACTTTGAGAACGGACACCCGGTATATCAAATACATTTAAAGAACAGTGTTGCCAGGGCTGAAGATTTTTCCCCAAATTTGGAATTTTTTAATGAGGTTGGGAAATAACTGGGGATTTTACGGAAGTGCCGATTTTTTGGAGATTTCTTGTATAAATAACACTTTTAAGAATAATTATATTAAAATTGTCTTTTACTCCTTAGCAGTTTATGTGATTAAAATTGTTATAAATAAACTTTTACGTGTGTGATTTGGAATTTGAGAAAATCGTGATTACAAAAATTTCTCTCTAGATTCCAGTATAGCTGACTGCTGATCGTGAGCTTTTTGTAGCCCGTTTAATTTTCACATGATTCAGAGCAGGATGTCAGAAATGGAGTAAAAATGTAACTGCAAACCAACTTTGACATTTCTCCAAAATTTATAAACATAACAAACATAACAGTAATATGTCTCGAAATAAATACTAAGAAAGCCAAATCTTTGTTGTTTTGGATTCAGATTGGCACTTTTATAACTGATGAGGTGTGGAAAACAATATTTTACACCTGGTAACACTGCTAAAGTTTGTACAGTAAAACATTAACAAAGTCGAACACCACGTTGCAAGCAATCGATTTTAAGGGTTTATAAACAAATCACTTTTACTTGACTAATTTAATAAAAATAACCAAAAAACCATTTTATTAAAATGCTTCAAAGTATTTGTAGAAGATATTATAACATTAAGTTCTGATACCAAGTTGATTTTGACATGAACGATAACTAAGGCTCGGATTCTCCAGTATCAACAAATTTTACGATATTTTGGAACTAAAATTTACAAAATTTCTTGTTTTATAAGCCAGTATGTATTAATAATTCTTATAAAAATTTAAGCTAAATAACTGTGCGCAACAGACCACCTGTGAAGTTGAGTTTTTCTTAGGAGTAGCGATGGATATGAACTCGCTATTTAACTTAGATTAAGGTTTGCTGAATATGTGGTGTGTTTGAGTGGAAGGGTGAGAGAGAGGGGTGTAATAGAAGTCTCATGCGACCCATTACCTCCGTCCACTTCTCGCGCGGAATGGTCTTCGACGGCGAAATGTGAGAGAGACAATGAATGAAAGAAGACTATGAAGGACATAGGCGTAGTAACAAATGATAATATTCTTATTAAAAAAAATAAACAAAAATAAAAGATTTGTTATAACAATATGGACCTGACTTGGTCATAGATTAGCTCGAATAGCCGAAACAACAAAATTTTAATTTTCGCTAATTGAAATTTAAATAATTCAGGTCTTTAAAGAATTATTACTATAATTGTTTCTCTACCACTAGAACCCATTGTTACTAGATGGGGAACGTGATTTTTGAGCCATTTATGGATTTATGATACTGAACAGTATCGATTCAGAACTGCCGGGATGTCTTAAAAGACATTTGGAGTTTTAAAGGGTCTATCAAAAGCATTTCTCGATTATTTAAATTTTCTATAGATTTGCTAGCAAACTATGATGTTTGCTAGCAACTATAAAATAGAAATTAATCGAGAAATGCTTTTGATATATTGTGTAGATTGTCAACGACTTTGTGCGACAATCAAACAGTGAAAATTTACAACAAAAACTTAAGACTGTTGTGGTTTTAGAAATAATTGACAATACTGTCAAAATATTAATTAGAGAAACAACCCTGGTTGCTGCTATACAGAAAGTGCTAGTAAATACGCTCCCTTAATATCCGTGGACCTTGAGAGAAGCTTCTCTATATAAACGTTGTAAAATATCTGAGGCAATAATTATTTTCGATTGACAAATATTTATTTCTAAATGGTTTTTTCAATAATAGAGCCAATAAATTAATTCATTGTTGCTTTGAGTTGTTTCAATAGTTGTACATTCAGTTCATTTTAATTTTTTCAATAACATGTATTTTTCAGGTTTTCAGGAGTTTCTAGGTTGTTAATGAGTTTTTCCTATTTATGTAGATGCTTAAATATTACAAGAGCTTACTTTTTAAAACATATGCTTTTTACAAGTCGTTGTATTAATAATAAATAGAGCTTAGATTCTTAATTTAACCAGTTCAATTCCTAAAAAAACATTTAAAATCCTAATCCACTAGAACCTTCATTCTCAATTATTATTTTACATAAAATGTATATTCTGCAGAATAAGTTAATTAAATAAATATTTGTTAATAATCTATTACAAATGTAAATTTAGCGTTTCTCTTCATTTTGAAGTTCAATAAAAATTATTTTTCTGCTAACAATTCTGTACAGAAATTACATTTTACTATACGTATGTAACTCCAATACTTTGGTCACTTAACGCGTAGAAATCAGGACAATCTGGAAAAGCTTATGGTCCAGAGTAAGACAGAAGGAACTCGTTCAAGGGGAACGCTAGTAATACCAACTACAGCAGCCTACCAGCTCCACCCTCAGGATAATACTACTAATGCACAAAATAAAGAGAAATGGAGACAAACGATCAAAGTAAACAACTAAATTATCGAAAAGATCACAACTAGATAGAGAGATATAACCATAACCACGTCTTCATAAAGAAGGAAATACTTTGCTTGCCCATAAGATATTGTTCTGATACCATAGTGATGAGTGTCAGTATCACAGGCATAACACTATTTACTTGCGACGTACTACTGTGTAAACTAAAATATATTTTAGGTAAGCTTCCATTATTATTATATATTATTAACGATTTAAAAAAAGCATTTTGTTCTTTTGCATACAAATCAAGGCCGTATTCATAATAATTCACTTTAATTTTAAAGAACTGTTTCCTATCAAAAAGCTGATATTAGGATCAAAAAGTTTGCTCCATGTCGAAAGCTAATCGATTATAATTTATAAATGTCAGTGTTTGTAGCGAAATATTTCTGATATGTTGCCATGGTCTTTTGTTAAAATATTGTTCACTTTTTAACCAGCATTTTTGAATTTTTAGAAAGTGTTTTGAAATTGTATAACATATCACTCTGGGCGTTAATGATGCATAATTTGAACTTGATTGGCAAACAAACAAAACCACCTGCCGACCTAATGTCCGTACATTTAAAAAATAAAATTGTGTATTTATCTACCATGTGTTTCCAACTAATTTAATTGTCTAAAACGATCTGCATTATCTAGCGAACAAATTGATTTGGCAAAGATTTTTGAAAGTATGTATACAGAGTGGCTACCTGAAGCCCTTTACTATCTGGTACTGCGACCCAACGTGAGCATTTTATAGCTACACAGATACCCAATATTTACCTAAAAGACATACATATTGATTACAGTTGCTGCGCCTTAACGACAATTAAGCATCACAACTGTAAATTTAAATAACAGTAATATGACTTACATTATGAAATTTAAGTTGTGTTAACAATCGTAGAAAAATTTACATTACTTTAGTGTGTAGAGAATTCAGTGGAGATACAGATGAAGCGTTATCCATTGCACAGATTCTTCTGGAAACATGTACCGTCAGTTATATTAACTAACTACCTAGGTTCAGTAACAACAACAACTCAGATCGATATGTCTTTTAGATAAATATTGGGTATCAGGTTGCCATGATAAGTGTATGCTGGGTTGCAGGGGCTTCCAATTTCGTGGCGCACCCTGTATATAAACGTACTTACGCTTCTTTCTATTGCATTTTATTATTTTTAATTACTTATTTGACATGTACTATGTATAATTCCATTAAAAATGGAGTATATAGAGAACATTTTGAAAGCTTCAACGAAGCTATCTGCAAAATACATAACGACAATTTAACCAAACAAATGCAATACACTAAGCCTTTATTTCAACCACACGCGAGAAATAATTCAATCCCGTCCTGTCTACACAAAATGGAGCTAGAAGCTTGAAGAGCGCCGCATAAAGTTATCCTAGGGCTTTTATGTATATATTCCGACGTTTGTCAGTTTTGGAAAATAGAGAATACCTTATTTTGGAATAAAGCGTCCTACGCTCACGTAAACTTGCCAGGTTCTTAATTCAATCACTCGTTGTTGCTCGCTTCCAGCTTGTTAAGAAATAAGATAAATGTGAACTAAATTATTCAACGAGCACGTTCGTTTTACTCGACGTATTTGTCCACAATTCTCGCGTTTTAAGTTTCGAGAGAGTTACTTTTATTTATCGAAAACTCAAACTGTTTCGCAGCGCTTCTTGTTGCTTTTGTACGCTGTATGTGTCTTCGCTTTCAATATCTACATTTTCACCCCTCGTGTTTTCATATTCAGGTCACTCATGTATGCAGCTGAATTCTGAACGTGTCTGAATTTTTACATGCGAGAAAATAAGATCAAAAACAATTTTTGTCAATCTATTATTTGACGACACAACAGTCTTCAAAATATGTTATTTAAAATACGTTTGAAATAAGGGAACAGCAACTGTAGTAAATATTTTGCGGGTTCGGTTTTTGGTATACGTCATCAATTGTATTCACATTTTGAACAATCCTTAACAACCCATAAAACACATAATTTTCAAATTTTTAAGCTAAAAACAACAAAATTTTCTGAGTAAATAGTTAACTTCGACAACGTTCTTGTATATCTAGACATTTTTAACATCAAAAGTCAGAGAACTAGCCGACGATCTACGCGTACTACACGTTCCATTGTCAATATTGTTTTTAAACAATTTAGATCATGCCGAGATTAAATGAACACATAGTATGATGTGGCAACTAAACTGAATTTATTCTTGAAAATTCACCAAAGATATCAGCATTAGTACATCAACTTAAGAGTCTAGGACAATTCGCCGTCGCTGATTGGCCGTCGCCGATTCGCCGTAGGTACAATTTGCCGTCGAAACATTCGTCGGATAGAGTTTCCAATGCATAATAAGCTTTGGTTTCCTAAGAAAGCGGTGCCGTTATCTAGCGGCCGTAAGATGTAATATACGGCGGCGTCTTTATGCGGCCGTCTTAAACGGTGACGAGGCTATGGTTTCCTAGTGTCAGCTTTCACTCAAGTGGTGTGACGTACAGTGGTAGAAAATGGACGATCTAGACCAGTGATTCCCAAAGTGGGCGATATCGCCCCTTGGGGGGTGCTGGAAGAATCCAGGCGGGCGATAGTAGCCTCGGGTGCATTTGGGGGGCGGTGAATAAAAATAAGGGGGCGGTGAAAGCTTAAAAAAGGAAGAGAAGATAAGAAGATTTAGAAAAACCATTCGTACATATTTCATCTGTTGTGTAACATAGTGTATTATTTTCCAAATAAACACACGAAATACAAGTTACAGATTTATTGATTCCATGAAGACTATTTACCGTTATTAAATGTTCTTATTCTTCTTCGTACCATTTACTACTTTATTTATTCAGTTTGTTTATACTCCGTTTCTTTAATTTTACTTTATCACACTCTTAATATACCATCCAGAAAGTAAATACTATTATAACAAAGAGCTTTTATTATTCAAATTTGCTTTTACTCAAAATACAGGTTAGAAATTCAGAAAAGATTTGCTTATTTTAAAAATATCATTTTCTCTTAATAATTTGTACAAATTTTTATATGGTATATTTTATTATAACATTTCATAATTGACTTTTTCAGATAATCATTTGAGTTTGGCTTTCACTTTAGTTGTTCCGATTGTCAGTTAATACCTACAAATTAAAATCTAAGCTCTGATGTTACCAAACAACTATCCCAACTAAATCAACTTATATGCTCGAACCTTTTTACTTCCTTTTACGATAAAGGAAGTAGTATTGGATTCACCCCAAAAATTGGAAATTGAGTTTTCAACAGATCTTCACGTTTTAGAGTCCCCTGATCCCAAAAAAACATTTGTTTTCATTGGTCTGTCTGTCTGTATGTCTGTGAACAGAATATCTCAAAAACAAAAAGAGAGATGGCGTTTAAATTTCATATATAAGTTTTGTGTCTTATGTAGATGAGACAACAAGCTTTTGAAGAAAATCGCATAACCGGAAGTAGGTGTTTACTCTTGTGATTATTCAGTTTTTTCGATTTTTTCAAAAACTGCTCTACGATTTTTTTCAAACTTTACATTTTTATTACATTTTTAATGTGTATTGATGTGAGGTAGGTGCTTTCCAGTTGAATACTTCTAAAATGGGTTTTGTTTGTTTTTTTTCTATTTTTTTTTATTAACTCCGATTTTAAATAGAACACCCGGTATATTATTACAGTTTTGAATTCAGCTTAAAATTCTGCAGAAAGTTTGTCTCTTGCACTAATGCTCTATTTTGTACAGTTTTTGTAGAATTTGTAATTTTTGAAAATTTTTGACAAATGCTTAAAAATTAAAAATAATTTTTTTTCTCAAATTATAAGATCACTGTAAAAGGAAATTGTGTGAGTGTATCACACCAGATTTTTAATAAACTATTCACAATTTAACATTAACTGTATCTAATGTATCATTCACTAAACAATTCTCAAATATTTATGTTGTACCTTTAATGTATAAATCCTTCCTTGTACTTTTTAATTGCTAATTAATTTATTCTTTGAAAATAACTTCCTACCTAGAAATACTCTTATAGATAATTATCAGTCTCAAGAAGCTATCACTACAATATCTTTCTGCTTGTTCGCTTAAAGAATGTAGATTTCCAGGGGGCGCTGAGTAATTTGTTTTCTGAAAAGGGGGCGGTAGGCCAAATAAGTTTGGGAACCACAGATCTAGACCAAGGATGAGCAACCTCTTTTACAACGGGCTAGCTACAAATTTAAAAATGTTGTGCGGGCCGCATGTTAGAAACTTAATACAAACACTGAATGATGAACTCCAATTATCTCTCTATTATCAAAATATACCTAGTATAAAAAAATACAAAAATAAAACATTAATTCATAGAAATACTATTAAAAAGACGGCCAAAGATATATGTGGAAAAAATAATTTAATGAGAAATAGGGTACAATGATGCTGTAGGGGACACTGTAGAAATTTTTAAAAGTCAAAATGTAAAATCTTTGAAGGGCCGTACAAGAATATGTGGCGGGCTACATGCGGCCTGCGGGCCGCGGGTTGCTTATCCCTGATCTAGACCTCGCATTATTAGTATATTTGGAAGATAAGGAGTAATCGGAAGACGAAAACCATAGTTTGCGCGTCGACATCTGCACTGCAATGAGGAAAAATTCAGGAAATACTTTCGCTTAATACCAGTATGGCTTGATTATGTACTGAATCACATATGAGATGACTTAACTTGTAAACCATATAATAGACACAAAAAGCCTATATGTCCAGAATAAAAGTTATGTATAAGTGTGAGGTAAGTACACTGAATTACACACAATGTGATGTCTTTTTAGCTGTAATATACTGTGTTCGCCAAAAAGTCGGCATAATATGGATTTTTTTTTATTTTTGATTTTTCAAAAAAACTTTTTACGTCAATATTTTGTGCTTATGTAAAAACCTATTTAGCCTCTATCATATACACCGAATGATTTTTACTTGTTTAAAAGATGGAGTTTTTCGAAATTGTCAAAATCCAAAAAGTGCTCGTTTTCGGAAATTAAGTAAGATTTCAATGAGATTTTTTAGAGTGTTATTTTGAGCTAACTGAACAATATCAAGGCCAGAAAACACATATTTTTTTTAAAATAATTTAAATATTATAAAACTACACTCGCGGCTATACACTAGACACACCGTCAAAAAAACGTTGCTGAACTGTTTCTACCGTACTGGCCAACCGCTTCAAATGAGGAAGCACGGCTCTATTACGTTCGCTGTGCCCTACCGCTCTTTTGGAAAACACCTCGCTTATTATAGACGACACCGTTTTTCGTGACGTCACCCAGCGTATTTTTACGGCCGTTAAATGACGGAGCCGCTTCCTAGGAAACCCAAGCTTAACCTACTACCCTCAATTCAGTATAAACCACACAAAAAAAAATAAACATGTTTCACATGTCCTCACTGGTGCACTCGTTAGAGTTGATCCTGTCCAATGTCCCATCTGTAATTAAGTAGTTTTGAAATAAAAACTTATTTATAATACGTCAAACACAATAAGTTTCAACAATTCTTGGAACAACAATTGCACAGTTTAGTAATAATTAGAACGGGCTTTAAAACTATAAAAACTCAACACAGAGATAAACTATGGTCATTAAAATTGATCAGAAATAAAATTGCAGGTTATTTCTTTATTATTTATGCATGTAAAAAACAGCTTTTAATGATGGCAAATCGAGCCGACGGTGAATCGGATGGACGGCGAATTTAGCATACGACTAATCCGTGACGGCGATTCGCCTAAGACTGGATTTCGGTAGCTAACACAATCACACATGCTCACCAGTATTTAAACCAAGTATAAGTCCTTATTGAGCATGAGATTTTCAATTTTCACAAAGCAAAGCGTATATAATTTGTCATAACAAAATACTCAAAATAATTAAAATAAAGTCAAACACTAAAAAATAGGTGAAGCTTTTCAGGTACAAACATTTTCCAGTTGATAAAAAGAATAAAAGTATAGTATATTCTGTAACAAGGTTAGAATGAAAATTCGATACGAGTGGAAGGTTCAAATTAAAACATTTTCGGAAAAGGAGTCAGTTTTCTTTTCTTGTTGCCAATCCCTAAACAGTGCATAATACTTTTCATATTCATTTCTCGATTTTTGCGGCAGCAGGTTCTAGCTTATATTATTTGCATAATTTGTAATTTCTGATGGAGTATTATCAAATTCCATATCTGATTCACTCCTTTTTTTTACTCATTTTTTTCTAAACTAGGACGCCGCATTTACACGAGATGTTAATAGCAGCACACGATTCCGCTGCGAGAGTCAGTAATATTGTGTACGTCGACCACTTTGAACTATCGTTTCTAGAGGTAGTAATGTAGGTGAGATTAAACAAAATTATAATAATATTATTGTACAAAGGTACGAATTTATGTTAGCGTTTTGCGTGTACTTAGTACAAACATTCCTGTGTAATGTAAAAAATGTGTGTAGACCATAACAAGAGGGCTAATTTGTCTCTCCTTCCAATATTACTGGCTCTAGAAGCGGAACCGTGTGCTGCTACCATATATGTATTACTTCTATATTGCTAGCCACTGCACTGTAAGTGTGGAGGTCACACGTAAGTGAGGCAGACAACCAACTATTCTCCGAACTTGGTGAGCTGTGCGCAAGCGTCGTCAGTCAACACGTGAACACAGAATAAACACCTACCGTTAGGTGTTTATTCTGTGACGTGAACGAAGCTGTGCAGCTCGAATTCCAGGCATGCGCATGAGACGCGTAGTACTCAGAGTGAGACTATGTAGGCGCCGTAATGTTTTCGCCCGTTCTCAGGCCCTACTAGCAATATAGAAGTAATACATATATGGCTGCTACTAACACGATGTGCATTTACATCTGACACTGACTGTTTTGAAATCCATGGCAATCTTGTATTTCGTTGAACATAATTATGGAATATTCATTCTGTCACTTGTTATAGAATGAAAATACATGCAAAAAAAAATTATTTCGGAATTATTACATTCGCTAATGGTCGTGGAGAAAAAAATATTCTAAAATTATTTTTTAGATACAAGAACTTATACTGCTCTTCTCAGCATGAAAGTCGTATCTACATCTTATTATAGTAATTAAGATATTGCAACTACGAAATGCAACAACTAATTTCGCATTTTAGCTCGGTTTCGCTGTCGTATCGTTATTTGATACAAAGAAAAAAGTTTGATTGAAGTATTAGCAAAATGTGTACCTACAGATATTGTTATTTAGATTTCAATCAGGTTAGTTATGTTTATTTTCCTTTTTTAATTGAGCATAAACATACCAAGCCCAAAAATGATAGTAAGTAGGTACTAAGTTTTCATATTTTTATTTTGAAGAAATTGTGTCTAGTACTTACAGAAAAATTATTTGTCAATCTAGCACAGATAATGTTTCCTAAAACGAACAAACGGAAAATTTAGTCAAAATAATAAAAACTGCTCCAGAGTTCCAAGCTGATAAAAGCGATCAGAAAATTTTAGAAACATATATAGAAATAAATCTGCACCAAATTCCTAAAGCTATTTATATAAAAAATAGGAATAAAAATTTCAGAATGGAAGAAGCAAGAGACGTATAAATTATAGAAAAGTCTGTTTGTAGGTGGTAGTGATGAGTCTGTTATTAAAGCTGATTATATTTCTACTTTAAGTGATACAGATTCAAATAGCCACAACTTTAAAGTAAATATTTCATCACCACAGCAGACTATCTCACATGTTGTAAGACTATAGGCTATAGTGGGAAATATTGCTACAGCTATTATAAAAGCAGAAGATAATAAATATCACATGCTCAACACTAAAAGAGAAATATGAAGAAAAATATTTAAAAAACTGTAAAGACAACTGCAACAAGAAAGGTCTAACTAAGATAAGCAGAAAATACAAGAACATATAAGCGAACAATTTGAAGTAGTCTGAAGCATTTATGCTGTATCACAGCACCAAAGGAGTGGTGAATCGAAGGATTACAAAAATTTCAGACTAAACAATATATCTTTAAGTACACTCTCCACAATAAAAAGTGAGAAGAGCATGTTGTCTGCAAAACCCTTTTCCGTTCTGCATTAGAATATGAAGCTCAAAGCGACAGAATAGTAAGAAATGTTTTATGTACTAATGCTCCAACTTCTATCACATCCCTTGTATACTAACGTCGAAAACAGATTCACATGGACAGTTTGACAACGATATATGTAAAGGGTGTCTCAATAAGAGTGGTACAAATTGAAATTTCCGCCATTCCCTGTTGTTTAAATAAATAGTCAGTAAACTTGACACATCGTCATGCAAGGATACAGCATTGAACAACCCGTTCAAATTTATTATCAGAGTTAGTGTCAAGTTACGCCAACTCATCGTACACTGTGAAATTTATGGTATCTATAATCGACCTTCTGTACTTACAATTCATCGAATTGTATACAAACTCAAAAACACAGGATCTGTGAGTGACCACAAATCAAGTACGAGGTCTCGAGGTATTTCAAGAGCAAATATTGCAGCTGTTAAGCAAAGTGTAGATGACAATCCTGAACTCTTCATTCGCAGACATTTCCTACAATTGCATCTTTCAAGATGTCTTCCTTCACCCTTACAAAATCCAACTGACGCAGAAACCAGCAGGTAATTTGACAAGTCGGTGGTTTGCTAATTGGATATTGTAACAGTTGGAGTTGGATAAATTTTTCAATGAAAATATCACCTTCAGTAACAAGGCTCATGTTCATCTAAATTAATTCGTTAACAAACAGAACTACCTTATCTAAGCAGCTTAAAACCCTAGAACCATTCGAAAGCGAAAGGGACACGGTTTGGTGAGGTTTTTGGACACATGGTGTGATAGGTCCATACTTATTTGAAGATGAGGTTGGTAATGAGCTTAATATCAATTTTGAACGCTTCCCAGAAATTCTTACCGATTTTTTGTGGCCTCAATTGGATGATTTGGACCTGAACAATAGGTGGTTTCAACAGGATGGCGTCACATGTCACACAGCCCGAGAAACAGTGATGTTATTAACAACCAAATTTCCGCGTAGTATCTCGAAATGGAAATGTGCCTTGGCCGCCAAGATAATGTAATTTAACCCCAATGGACAGCATCTGTGAGCGTTAGTAAAGTCAAAAGTATATGCCAACAATACACATACCATCGAACAACTAAATGCTAAAATTCGTGACGTTATTGGTGGGATTGGGCGCCAGTTATTCCAAAATATTATGGATTACTTTTTAAGCAGTCCTATCAACTAATAGTAATGAGAAAACATTTCAAATCGACCAATATCATCAAAATTACACTGACTATTTGCTAGTAGCTGATTACAGCGACTATTTTTTTTAAATAATCACGCCGAATTACATTCGTGGTAATAATTTTTTTTATAATTTTAACTAGATTAGCACTTCGTCCACTCGTGAGATTTCTTAATAGCAACAAAGATTCGCGAATCTAGTTAAAATTATCAAAAAATTACCACCACTTATGTAATTACTGTTGAAAATCCGGTAAAAAGCGTCAGAGCAACCCAACGGAACTGCGGCAGTCATTTTCTAATACAATGTTTAATATTGTGACGCTTCGCGTGCCTTCAAATTGTTTTAGAACGTTTTAATTGCCGTTATCAATTTGTAGATGCTATCACTGTCACAAGACTGAGCGACGCGTGAACATTTGGGGCCACGCGGAGGGTAAGAAAAACCGAAAGAATTCCATCAAGAGATTCTGCTGATAGTCCGATAAGAGCTCAGATGTAAAACCGACGAGTTGTACAAGCTTCGCCGCGCTACTCGATCCGCGCATCCTTACTTTCCATCCGCACCGAAGTATCACGTTTAACCCCTCCTAGATTTTTCTAGGTAGACAACGTGGAAGAAGAACGACGCATATAAAAGACCGATGCCCGCTCAGTCCGAGATCTAACTCGTTCCTCTCAGAATCCAGACCAGGACCTAAGCGGGGCTAACTTGGGCCCAAGGGGCTCCATCAGGCACTGCCAGTCTAGATACCCGTTCTTTAAACCCAGAATCCTGTCCCGCAATACCTGTCCTTTCCAGTTCATGTAAGTTATATTCCCGGCTTACAATTGAAAAGTTGAACTGCCTGAGTCACCCTTAAACCTGACCTGATACCCCCCTTGCTTGGATTAGTGAAACTGCCGAAGCAAGCCTGTTCATAACACACAGTGTCCTAAAACTATAACTTCCTCGTAGGTTCTAGTGACACCAATTTTGGGAGAAGGTTATACGAATACCTACATTTTCTATCTTGTGCTGCCCCTTAATTTAGGTTTTTTAGACGGTAACGTTATATCAGCTCCTACAAACTGTTCTTCTTCTATATATTTGCTTTTAACACAAGCTGTTGTTCCGTTGAATTAGCAGGAATAATTCCCTCTCGCAGGGATGCTCGTGCCTCACAGCACCGGAGATCATTCCATATAATCGATGTCAGCGTGTCAGGTTCAAACTCACTACCTGGCGACTGGAAACGGAAACGTTTGCTATAACAAAGCTCTAAAATGTTGATATTATATACTAGTGAGTTACCCGAACTGTGCTTCGGTTTCCTAAATTAAGAGAGATTCATTAATATAAATTTTAAAAAAAGGATGCACCGGGCGGGAACCGTACCAGGGCCGCCCGCGTCACAGGCGAGGATTCTACCACTGAACCACCGATGCTTGGTTGAATAAAGCGCTGCTATGATAGTATATAAACATAGCGAATCACCCGACTAACAGCTGCCGCACCGCAGCCCAGGCCACAGATGTGTCGCTCCGCTACTTACACGATTTAATTAAATTACAATATTTTCCTACTTTTTTTGAAATTAAAAACCGGCCTACGATCTAAGTCTAAAAATTATCAAAATTTTAAGCCATCATACAACTTAATCGGGCCAGTATCTTTGGAGAAGATAGCGAACAAACATACACGCAAACATACAAAGAGAGCAACGATTTTATGTTATAGGATATTTGGATCGTCCGGACACAGCTTCATGCTAGATAAAAGCATTTGGTTTTACTGTAGAGGAACGAACGTTTTACTGAAACCAATTCTTTGTACAAATATAACTTTCCTAAACATGTCACGTCTTTGATAATCTACAGAAAGAAATCGATTATGTGAAAGTAAGTATAAAGGTTTTACCGAGTTTTTGTGCTTTTTTTAAGATCGTTGGAATATTTATCTCTGGCACGTGTATACCTTCCCTTATGTATCTACCATGTTTGACAATCATCTTTCTCATAATAACTATTCGTTGCATACAAGTTGAATTACTCACAGGTCGTTCGTACCTCAATTTTACAAAAGAAATGTTTTTATTTGCAACAGTTTCACGATATAACTCATAAGATATGTTAATGTCTCAATGTTTAGTTTTAAAATCCTCATATTTTGCTGATAGTGTAAAATTATGGAATAAAGCAATTCTAACGGGTGTCTGAATAAGAGCGATACAACTTTGAATGGTATAATCCATGTTTTGTATGTATATATTACCAGTAACCTCTTTCTACCTAGCAGTATAGAGGATGGTACTTTGTACGCTTTAGCATCTGGCCTTGCAGTGCTCAACTTGGCCCGTGTTTCCGAGTTACAAAGTTGGAGGGCGCCTTTTCCGTTGAAAGCAGAGATGATCCTGACTTTGTATTGCAAATCAAAGAAGCATTTCGAACGTTTTTTGTATGACTGGCTAGTATTGAAAAGCTATGGTATAGACGGATCCAAAGACTTCCTAAGGGGAGTCAACTAATTTTTGTAGATTAAACAGTAAGGATAAACTAATAGTTTAGGTAGGTAATGCATACTATGGGATGGTACTAGGTAGATATTTAGAATAGAAGAGGTAAAAATAAAAATAGATTTTTCATAATTGATCTTTTTTCGATTTCAACAAATAACAGACACAAGTGAAATTAACACTATACTTAAAAAGAAATATTAAACCGCTACTTTAGCTATATAGGCTATACAAAAATAACAAAAAAAGTAAACTCTACACTATTTAAAAGAACTAACAATACACCGTTCTAGCTATTCTAAAATAAAGGTAAATTATTTACTGGGTCTAGCAACGATGGGGGGGAGGGATATTTCTAAAACTATGAGAGTTACATAAATATTGTGTATACAATATTGTGTATATAAAAGATGTAAGTATGAAGGTGGTGTACATTACTAAAATAGTTTTGATTGTGCAGGGTGGCTCAAAAAAGTGTGGCGAATCAAACGTACTTTTTTTTAATGGAATGTCCTGTATTTCGGTAACTTGAAAGTTTTGCATTGAAATACTAATAATTTTATATTAAGCTGTATGGGTCTAATGTCAGTTGTTTTGGAGATACATACCTATCAAGCAGCAGAGTTAAGCAACGCTGTCTCTGGTCAGACCTTGGATGGAAGTTCCACGGCTGCATCTCTCGGCGCCTCGTGGTACGGCTATCACGGAAAAAAGTTGGTCCCGGCGGTCATACAACATCATGACAGTCAAAATAAACTTTAATCATGGTTGCAGGAGATGGATCGACGCCGTAACTTGCTACTATGACTTCCCGTACTGATTGGTAAATTTAAGTCTTAAAAATTTGTTACATCAATAGTTCATTTGGTTTCATTTTGGTTATAATAATACTTTTTTGCAACAGATGCAAACATACTGTATGGAGCTGACAAATCAATGTTGACCAGTATGTAAATTTGATTCACAAGCTTTAATATATCAGTAATCGGAATTCTGGTATAAAAAGAAGGTACAAAGAATAACGGTGAGAAACGAACAGGCCTAGCGGGTACTCTTAAAGTTAATAGCGAAAGCAGCTTGCTATCGTTAATCTTATTATTCCATAATTTATAACAAAATTTTAATGAATTTAAGGTACATAAACAATCAAAATATTTATATAACAGTACAAAATAACAGAATAACTAATGTCTAAATTAAGTATGAAAAGGAATTGCAATGGATAAAGTATAAAGAATATTTCGAAGCCATTTATGCTAAACAAACAATCAACATATTTACAAATTCTATCAACGCAGAATAACAAAATAATTCTATTTATATACTGCTCCACAAATGTACTGGACCACCCATTAAAAATGTATTTATTATATTACGTCACAATATATATACATATATATATATAAGCTGTTGTTTTATAGTATACTCATATTAAGCATATTTAATTTCACTATTCTCAAATACCAACTGAAGAATTAACAAAATCATATTAATAAAATTAAGAAATTATGAAACTAGAAAAAAACTATATTTCACAAAAATAAGAGGAATCGCAAAAAAAAAGTTAATTACTAGTTTTTTGAGTCTCTCTAGAACGTTTAAAAATCTTTGGCAACAATTTGGCATACTTTGTATGCAATGTGCTATCAATATTTGGGCAAAACTCAAAATTTTAAAATGATAATATTTTATTAATGGACTTGGTTTTCTTTAAACAGAATTATGAAAAGAAATGCTTTTTATAGTAACACAATCATGAAAGGTTACCAAAAATTTCATGACTGCCCTTTTGGAAAATATTTTTAAAAATTGCACCAATATATGCAAATGGTCCAGTTCATTTGTGGAGCAGTATAT
Source organism: Agriotes lineatus (assembly GCA_940337035.1). Taxonomy (NCBI): domain Eukaryota; kingdom Metazoa; phylum Arthropoda; class Insecta; order Coleoptera; family Elateridae; genus Agriotes; species Agriotes lineatus. The sequence continues at coordinate 232,938 of OW679202.1, read as the reverse complement.
TTACAGAGTTCACATAACCACTTTCCTTCAGGAATTTTTTTAATTGTAGGCATGCTGAATGGTACCATTTTATTCTACATGTTCTGTCATAACATTTTACCATTTGTTCGCCGTCGTCTGGTTTCCTACAGTGACACCATAGCTGCAATCCATAATTAAAATAGGTACATAACATTGTAACATATAATTCACAAAAATACAAACCTCTTCATCATATGTCCCTATTACGATGTCACTGGAAACTGAACCAACACCTATAGCTCGCATGTCCATGGGGATGTCGTCTGAACTTGGACCGCCACTCGTAGATGGCATATCCATGGCGATGTCACTACAACTTGAATCCAAACCAGTGGTCATAGATGGCCTAATGAACTAATGTTAGAATCTAGTAATTTCCAAGTTTTGTATTGGTAACACTTTTGACATCTATCATATTGACATTAAATTGTTAACCTTATTTAAGCTAAACGACACAATAAATCGGAGGCGTACTCAACATTGTGGTATGGCGCATTTCAAAACAGAATTAACAACACACACAAAAATAGCGACAATAGCAATAACAAAATAACAGAATTAACAAAATCAACAGCAATATTCACACTTTGACTTGCACAATATCGCAAGATAGTCCAGTTACATTAGACGGAGAACCGCAGCATCTGCCGAAAAAATCCAAGTGAGCTGAAATTTGCATACACCTTTATTTTGATATTACAAATAATGTCTCAAAAGTCCCCATCGATATCGCGCTTGCGTTTTGAGTTATTCAAGGTCAAATGTCACAGAAATAAGTTTTTCGCAAATATCTCGCTTTCTATGGGTCGTATGACTTTTTTAGTTATTACAAAAAATGAAGGCTAGGAAATTCTCTACAAAAAAGAATATATAGCTTTTTTACACACAACTAACCGTTCAGTAAATAACACACTGTTAAGTTTTGCAGACGGGTTTTACTTCTTTTTACGATAAAAAAAGTATTGGATTCACCCCAAAAATTCGGAAATTGGGTTTTCAACAGATCTTCACGTTTTAGAGTCCCCTGAACCCAAAAAACATGTTTTTGCTCATTGGTCTGTGTGTCCGTCCGTCGGTCTGTCTGTGAACAGAATAACTCATAAACGAAAAGAGGTATGGCGTTGAAACTTCATATATAAGTTTTTTGTACTATCTAAATGCGACAGCAAGCTTCTGAAGAAAATCGCATAACCGGTGTGTATTGATGTGAGATAAGTGATTTTTCAGTTGAATACCTCTAAAATTCAACTTGAAAATCACTCATCTCAATCAATCCACATTAAAAATGTAATAAAAATGTAAAGTTTGAAAAAAATCGTTGGAGCCGTTTTTGAAACACAAGAGTAAACATCATACTTCCGGTTATGCGATTTTCTTCAAAAGATAGCTGTCGCATTTAGATAGTACACAAAACTTATATATGAAGTTTCAACGCCATACCTTTTTTTTCATTTTTAAGATATTCTGTTCGCAGACAGACAGACACACAGACAGACAGACCAATGAACAAAAACACGTTTTTTTGGGTTCAGGGGACTCTAAAACGTGAAGATCTGTTGAAAATTCAATTTAGAATTTTTGGGGTGAATGCAATACTTCCTTTATCGTAAAAGGAAGTAAAACCCGTCTGCAAAACTTAACAGTGTGTTATTTACTGAATGGTTAGTTGTACGTAAAGCACCTGTATAATCTTTTTTGTAGAGAATTTCCTAGCCTTCATTTTTTTTAATAACTAAAAAAGTCATACGACCCATAGAAAGCGAGATATTTGTGAAAAACTTATTTCTGTGACCTTTGACGTTGAATAACTCAAATCGCAAGCGCCATATCGATGGGAACTTTTGAGACACTATTTGTAATGTCAAAGGTGTATGCAAAATCTCAGCTCACTTGGATTTCTTCGGCAGGCCGATCCTACTGTAGCTGGGCTAAGAAATTTTTGTAGGTATAGATTACAGTACAAAACGCCACCATAACTATGCAATAAGCGTAAACTTGTGGGTTGAAGATACGAAAAGTCTACGTGACGAGTGTCCAGTATTGTTATACCGGGTGGCCATAAATATCTGAGATCTCGGTAGCCATGGAATTATCTACTTATAAATGTTGGATTAGTATTATATTTCAATTACAATAAGTATTGGTACCTATGTAATGTAATAAAATGCAATAAGAGGAAGAGAATGTGCCCCGGATTCTGCAGTTTACCCTACTACTCGATTATAAAAATCTCCTGTTCTAACTCCATTACTTATTGCAATCTGTAATAATTTTTGACAGATAGGAATTTTAGTCGTCATGACATTAATGACATTTAGTTTAGTTGTATTCATCGCTTTAATAAAGCGGTGTTGATTCCAAAGGTAATGTGATATCAGATATTTATGGCCACCCGGTATAAAGAACAAGGTGTTGAAAGTGATTTAGGGCTTCTTGATATCAACAATTTTGCTTTGATAATAATGACGTCTTTTCAAATTTAACAGTTGCTACAATTTGGTTACAACAAAATAGAAGTAAATTAAAGACGTATCAAAATTTAATAAACCAACAATTGTTAAAGAAAAAAATATAATGGATGGCCTTTTAAATAAAACCGACGCTACTGAAAACATTAGCACGAGGTTTGACCACACATATAGTTCGTAATTTTGTTTTTATTAAAATTTGTGATAAGTTGTAATTTGTTTTATATAATAATAATAATAAATCCATTTATTGAATACCACAGAGGTATACAAACCGAGAGGGTTTGGCAAAGCCAGTCTTCCACGGTTTGCGGAAAGTTCGTTCTCCACATTTCGTTCCCCACATTTTGTACCCCACATTTCGTTCCCGGGATATTTCGTCTCGCCACATTTCGTACCTGGAAACTTCGTTTCCGAGCGAGCTCAATTTGTCTCCTAGATTACAGGGTGTTGAAAAACGAGTGCAGCAATCGGAATGCGGTTAGCAAAATGAAAAATATTTTAATTAATTTATTTATTATAATAAACTTATAAGAATAGTATGTCCCCGGATTGAGTTTACAAGAGGGAATTAAATTTTATTTTTAGTTTTACATAAAAATGTTATAGGAATTAAAATTCCTGCTTCGTTTGTAGAGAATTTTAAGAAAATTTTCAGTTTCTCAAAACTAAGTCGGCCGTGACAGTTAAGCAAAAAAATTTTTTTTCAACTACCCTTATTGTTCATAATACGGCAAAATATTACTAAGAAAAGTTGTTCAGAATGAGAAATTATGGCCGTATACAAGATATAAGGAAGATACTTAGATTAAACCGCAACTTTTAATAAATAATATTTATCTTGTTCTTGTAAGTTTATTATAATAAATAGAATAATTAAAATATTTTTCATTATCTAACTGTATTCCGATTGCTGCACTCGTTTTTCAACACCCTGTAATCTAGAAGACAAATTGAGCTCGGTCGGGAACGAAGTTTCCGGGTACGAAATGTGGGGAGACGAAATATCCCGGGAACAAAATGTGGGGTACGAAATGTGGAGAACGAAATGTGGGGAACGAACTTTCCGTATCCCGTCTTCCACCCTCCCGGGGCATCACACAAATATAAGCAAATGCTGTACACACACAAACTTAATATAAGACAATACAGTACATGCTAGCAACATAACAAGACTATCTTAAATCGTGTTACTAACTAATTCTAACAAAGCACTCTTAATAGAAAGTGGCTGCTCTGGAAACATATCAAAGAACTTATGTAACAATGTGGGAGCCATATATAGAAAACAGCCATCAAATTTAGCTGTTCGATGTTGTGGTATTGTATAACAATTGTACCTGATATTTACATTGTGAACTTCTGATCTTTTGCTCAACAAGTCGTACAAATATCTTGCCGTTTTAGTACAGATCAGAGTATACAAAAACATACAATACAGATACATACTACGTTGTTTTACATTGAGCTCTTTGTATTTAACGTTACAGACAAATCTTACGCAAGCGTTTTGTACTCGCTGTAGTTTAGTTTTGTTGTATTCTGTGAGATTTGGAAAAAACACCATAGTGCAATAGTATAAATGCGGATAAATAAGCGCCTTAACTAACATGAGTTTGGTTTTTTCGTCTAATAAATATTTTAAGCTATACAAAGTACGTAATTTCATAAATGACATTTGGTAAATATGTCTCACATGCAATTCGAATGATAAATTATCGTCTATTATAATACCTAGGTTTTTTGCATGACTACTCCACTGTACTACTTCACTATTTACTACAATGTTATGATTTTTAGTTATATAATTACCAGTTCTTTTATCGGAGGTTATGCAAATTGCCTGCGACTTTTTGGCGTTTAATCTAAGACCATTATTGCTAAACCAGACAGTAAGATTATGTAAATCCTCGTTTATCTTACAAATAGCCATGTTTAAATTTGATACTTCCGTTGTTATATATATCTGAAGATCATCAGCGTACATATGTATCCGGCAGTGTTTGATGACTTCAGACAAGTCCTGGGTATATATTGAGAATAGAGTTGGGCCTAGTATGCTGCCCTGAGGTACGCCACTAATAGTTTCTTTGTATTCTGAATATGTTTTATTTATTCTAACAGTTTATAGCCGATGAGATAAGTAATTACGAAACCAAAGCAACGCATTAGCGTCTATTTCATTATAATTCAGTTTAGTCAATAACAGCTCGGTGTTAACCACGTCAAAGGCCTTGCTTTGGTCTAACAGAACCAAAAATGTAACCATTGCACTGTCCATAGCGGCATATGCATCATTTACTATTTTAAGTAGCGCAGTGTTAGTACTGTGCCTTTCCCTAAACCCTGATTGACATAAAGGCAATATTGCGTAAGTATCCAAATATTCCCGTAATTGAAGAAATACAATCTTTTCGAGTAAGTTCCATAAAGTTGGCAAAATACTTATGGGTCGAAGGTCTGTATTGTCCTTAGGGTTCGAAACTTTCGGTACTGGTACTATAATGGCTGTTTTTCCAAATTTGAGAAAGCAGGCCTGTTGCTAAAGAACTATTAAATACTTCTCTTACTGCATCTATACAATAAGGCATAACAATGTTCAACATTTTCAAATTTATATTATCAATTCCGAAAGCTTCGGACTTCATCGCCTTTAGTTGCTTATATATATCATCATTACTGACAACTTTAAAACTAAAAGACGCTTCGTGCAGCTTATTACTATTAAAGAAATTTAGCACATTTTGACTGGTGGCAGAATCACCCGCAGCACTTACAAAAAATGTGTTTAAATCATCTGCGTTAAATAGTTCTGCAGGTAATTCGTTACACTTGTGGGATTTATTACAAACACCCCAACATGTTAATTTTTTTCCAAACGGAGGACTGATTATTATTACCTTTTTTTAACTCGAAACTCATGTAAGCCTATTTCTCATTACGAATTGCTGAGCTTACAATATTGCGCATATCTATATAAAAATTTCTGTGGCAATCTTTTTTGGTTTTGAGGTATTTATTGCTAGCTTTATTTTTTATTCTAATCATCTGTTTAACGTTATAAGTTATATAAGGCTTAGGTCGTTTCGCTTTATTGCTGGATACATTTATTAAGCAAATGGGGGCATGTTTATCGAATAGTGCAGTAATGTATTCATTTAACATATACACTTGCATATTGATATCATTGCAGCAAGAAATGCTATTCCATGGAACCCTAACTGCGTCAAATGCGAACTCATTAATTGAAAAATCATTAAAATTCCGGAAACTAACAACATTGGGCTTAGGAATAGCTTTTTCTATGCTTAAACTACATTTTACTAACAAATGGTCCGATAATTTGTTTAGATCAAGTGTACAATTTGTATTGTAGTATTATATATTAGCACTTACACAGATAACGTAGAGCAGAATTGATGAAGTGCGAGTGATTCTTGTAGGTTGATCAATAATTTTTTGGAGATTATAGTCCGCTAGTAGATTGTAGAAACACCGCGATTCGTACGAATTTGGATTTAATAAGTCAATGTTTATGTCACCCACGATTATATTGTTTGAATAAATTTATTTTCACTAGGTATAAGAAGTATTTTTCTTCTGATTTGACACGTGTCACTTTTTAAAATTAACTCAAGTTGCAACGGTAATGTAAATTCTAAACTTTAACCTCACTTCTAAATGTCAACATCTCAGATCACGCGTGTCTCGCGGCAGAATCGTTGATATCAAGAAGCCCTAAATCACTTTCAACACCGTGTTCTTTATATAACAATACTGGATACTCATCGCCTAGATTTTTTATATCTTCAACCCACAATTTTACGCTTATTGCATCGTTACGGTGGCGTTTTGTACTATAATTATACGAAAATCTCTTGCGATATTGTGCAAGTCTTTTTTCTATAAAAGTAGGATTTGTTGTAATTTCTCTTTCGTCAAGTCAGCATCACGAATATCATTTAATATGTGCTCAAAAATTACACCTTGTTTTAATTTGCCTAAAACACACAAAAAGTTTACAGAGCGATGACAGTTGTAATATTGTTTCTTACTGCCATCCGCCAGCAATTTAGATGAAGTGTGAAGTACATACGATGACAAAGTGCGTCCTTCAATTTGGTCTTTCCACTGGTGAAATGCTGGAAAGCATGTATCATGAATGACTATATTATATCAAATGATTTTAATGACGTACCTGAAGAAGAATCACTCCAATTCATTATACTCAATTTTCACTTTATGTACACTTGACAAATGGTTTTGCAGGTCAGCATAATTTGAACAATTTCCGAGTGGGCATAAGTAGGATTTGTTGTGAAAATAATAAATGTAAATTCGAAACTTTAACCACACTTCCAAACATAAACGGCAAAGATCGGTTACGTCACCGATGGCATCGGCACCACTCGGGTCAGAATATGCAGGGTTGCCAGACTGATTGCATGAGCGTTTTAAAAATATATTTTTGTACCAACGGTTTCAAAATGTACCAGATTCGTAGAATTGTACCAGGTCTGGCAACGCTGCTGTGCAACCGACAATATTAACAACACCCCCAAAGTAGTAACTGCACATAGACCACGCGTCGAAATGTTGTGACCTTGAGAATTTTCTGCTTTATTATAGAGGTATGATAGACAAGCCAAGTATGTTCTCTGAATGTCATTTTTTGGCAGTGGTCTATTATGATATGTTTTATCAGACTTTTACTACTGTCTAGGGTGTATATTTATCCAAATAACTAATACTAAAATGTATTTCAATTACTTTCACAACTATATTCTTTTATTAAAGGTTTGTTATTGACCTTATTGATAAAATAGCTATTATTAAAAGTTGCTAGAGTCAATTAGAATAGATTTTTCCAAGTCAAGGCCTACTATGGTAAAAAATAAAAATTGCAAGAAAAAATTTTTTGTTTAAAAAAATTTAAATTTTGCAAGACTATTATATGTAGTTTGACTCGTAAATTCAGAAAAAGATAAAATATACAGGGTGTTCTATTTAAAAAATCAAAGTTGGTATCATTTCCGGTGAAACCGAAAGTCACCCATTTTGACTATATCTATCGGCCAATCAGAAATTATGTCTAGTATCTGGGCATAAAATTTTATCCAAATGGATTCATAAATAAAAAAGATATAAGCATGGCTCTAGTCTTATTGGCACCCGGTATATGTGAATTACTTGAAAATCAAGTATGTACGTTTTCGCTTTCACGCGAAATGTTATAAAATAAGCATTGTTTTACATACGAGTACTTAACTATAATTGAAATTTTGCAGACTTTGAAAATTCTAAACTTTGACTAACTAGTACAATTTAAATTAAACAATAAAAACATTATATTTAATTGAATTTATTTCTTTATACTGTCACCAACAATGGCGTGAGCACTAAAATTAAGTAACAGTGTACAACACTTTTTACATATACAATACGAGTGATACCTTATAGTGGAGTACTGGAAAAAAGGCCCACGATTCCGTCCATGATTTTTTTAAATTTTTTTATATATACTTCGGGTCTGTATTTATGTCTGGAGGTGAATGTGACCGCACTATTTAATGGACGGGGAGATAAATTGTCCCGAAAAATGTGCAAAAATGGGTTTTTCACGGATGCCTTCGACAATTCAATTCGAAATCAAAAAACGTTCGAATAAAAAATGGAGCTATTCTGAATACAAACAATTTGAGCTTGGATTTACGAAAATCGGTTAACCGGTGCGAAAGTTACAACCCTTTGACCGACCTCGCCCGTTGGAATTGTTTCTCAGGGATTTCCTACTCAGGGCGGTCGGTCGGATCCTGTTTTTTTTTATTTATAGATTCACGGGCATACGAAAAGATTTGCCAGGGGTAAGGTGCTTGGTCTAAAGGGGGCAGAGGAGGAGGGGGGGCCGCAAAAACCCATTCAAACCTGCCTAATTGCCTCTGTAATTGGCCTATTTCAAAAATCTTAATGCCAAAACATCGCGCGCTTTGCCTCCTTTAACCAACACAAAGGATTTTAAAAACGCGCGGTAAATAAAAAAATTATAGCAAAAAAAGCATTTTTTATAATTTTTTTTAAATTAAAATTGATTTTTTGGGGGTAAGAGAAAGCGAAGGGTGTAAAAAAACTACGTGATGGGACGCAGTTTTTTTTCCTACAATCTGGATCCGGGCACATTTTTGTGCGGTGGTTAGGAGGGGTGGGGCGGGGGGGGGGGGGTCAAAGTTTCCGGCCCCTAGCAGGGAAACGGAAAGGGTTACAGTGTTTACACTTGGTTCATAATGAAGATCTATCGTTCCTCTTCATAATATATTTGTCGCAATTTCCTACGTTAATTAGGGCCTGCAGGAGCCCGAGATACAAATTAGAATCTGCAATGCATTTTATGCCGAGTAGCAGCGGGATGCCGGGGGCGTGGCTTACGCTCATTGTTCTACTGTCGTATTGGTTGCACGTGGTTTCTGCGACATTTTATTCTGTGTACAGTAAGAATAAATATTGTTGAAGTTTTGTTGATTCGGAGATTCATTACGCTACAAGCAGCGGTGAGTGTATCTACAATTTTCCACGGGATGCTTCTGAATGTTCTCGATACGCGACACTATTATACTATACTATATGCTTCATACATATAATATATTGTAGCGTTGATTTGATAGGTAATCGACAGACACATTTGCTTCAAGATTGACCCTGGCATTAGAAAACCCAGTACTTGTCAGTATAACAATAACAAAACAAAGCTATTACAGTCGCCCCGTTTTTTATTTTCCGCTGTGTGTGGCAAGAGCATACTCGGGAAATACGCGAATAATAACACAATAAAAGTAAGCGATTCCGACAAAAATTGAGGAAGATGTGGCCAAAATAAGGTTGAAAAATTTGAATCGTAATTTACCGCTCTCCTACACATACAGACACTAAAAGTATTTCAATGCGTTAGTGAGGTAGAGCAGTGTACAAAAGTCGGGAGTGGGAGCGTAAGCCACTCCCCCGACATCCCTCTGCTACGCGGCATAAAATGCATTGCAGATTCTAATTTGTATCTCGGGCTCCTTGCATGCCCTAATTAACGTAGGAAATTGAGACAAATATATTATGAAGAGAAACGATATATCTTCATTATGAACCAAGTGTAAACACTGTAATCCTTTCCGTCTCTCTCCTAGGGGCCGGTAACATTTGACCCCCCGCCCCTCGCCTCCTAACCACCGCGCAAAAATGTGCCCGAGTCCAGATTGTGGGAAAACAAACTGCGTCCCATCATTTAGTTTTTTACACCCTTCGCTTTTTCTTACCCCCAAAAAGTCAATTTTAATTTAAAAAAAAATAATAAAAAGGCTTTTTTTGCTATAATTTTTTCATTTACAGCGCGTTTTTAAAATCTTTTGTGTAGGATAAAGGAGGCACAGCGCGGGATTTTTTGGGGTTAAGATTTTTGAAATAGGCCAATTACAGAGGCATTAGGCGGGTTTGAATGGGTTTTCGCGGCCCCCCCCCCTCCCCCTGCCTCCTTTACACCAAGCACCTTACCCGTAGCACATCTTCTCGTATGCCCGTGAATCTATAAATTTAAAAAAAACGGACGCTCTAATTGCATGCCATCCCCCCAAAAACAGGATCCGACCGACCGCCCTGAGTAGGAAATCCCTGAGAAACAATTCCAACGGGCGAGGTCGGTCAAAGGGCTGTAACTTTCGCACCGGTTAATCGATTTTCATAAATCCAAGCTCAAATTGTTTGTATTCAGAATAGCTCCATTTTTTATTCGAACGTTTTTTTATTTCGAATTGAATTGTCGAAGGCATCCGTGAAAAACCCATTTTTGCACATTTTTCGGGCCAATTTATCCCCTCCTTTATTGAATAGTGCGGTCACATTCACCTCCAGACATAAATACAGACCCGAAGTATATATAAAAAAAATTTTAAAAAAATAATGGCCGGAATCGTTACCAAGCCATTCTCAGATTTCAAGTACTCCACTATTATAATACAAATAATAACTGAATTACAACCTAATGAAAATGAATAAATGTAAACACAAATTTTAAATAAAACCTTACTACAGTATGTAACAAACATAATACAGAAATAAAATAAAATAATAATCCAAATTAAAAACTAAATGTTCATAGGAAGATTGGGATTTTGGTCAAATATATAATACATAACATTAAACGCAAAAATTTCAAAATAAAAATACAATAATTTCTTAATTTATGTTGTAACATATAGTATTCCTGGAATGTCAGTGTCGCATACTGCACGAGAGCAATCTTGTTAAATTTTTTCTGTGTTACTATTAAATATGTCAATACTATCAACGAATTTGTTGGCTACATCACAAGCAAGGTAAAGCGGTGAATGACTCAAGATATTGGTTCTTGATATTTTGAGATAGAAATACATACGGTAGCGTGATGTTGGTCTTGGTACATGGAAGATTAGTTGCATGAGAATCACAGAGCAACAATTAATCTCGTAATGAATTACACGATGCAAAAAAACTAGGGATGAAAGACGTCTGCGCTTTTCCAAGGTTTGCAAATTAAACAATTTAACAAGTGGGAATATGGCGTAAACAAAGGGTATACGCCAGTTGATTTATATTGCAAAAACCATGTAAAACGCTTCTTTCGGTATCCTTTCGATTTGCATCTTGTACACATTATTATATTATTAGCAACATTTAAAAATACGTCGATTATGCAATAGGTGCAGTTCATTGTTTTGTCTAGTGGGGACTGGTAAACACTAGACAGGTCACAGAACCGACATCGACGAACCACGAAAACCCACCAACGCTGGGGGGGGGGGGGGGGGGGTAATGAAAGCAAATTGAAAAATGTTGAAAAAGCATTCGGCAAATTCAAATTTAAATTACGAGCGGATGCTATAAGGGTGCGTTTTGTTTATAATTAAAACAAAGCAGTCAACTTTTTATCGGATTACATTTTTTAAGAGGCCCAAAGGGGTGTCAATTGACCCCATTGACACCCCCTTGGATCCACCAGTGAGCTATGGAACAATTCAGTGAAACCAGAAGACATATTGCACGCGAAATCAGCGGAACACGGAAAATGACTTATGTTTGCAAACGAACAGTGCCTTGTTATCTGTATTACCACTGCTCAGTTATTTAGTAAAAGTAATTTCGACGGGCAAGGCTGGCCACCTACCCAGCCTACTTGCAAAGAGGGCTCATAGAACTAGATTTTTTTTTATTAAACAGTCCACTGGCTGAGTATAAAAGCAAAAAAATAAAATATCGTTTGTTAATTACCTACTGCGACTTGTTTTGCTTTAAATTGCTTGAGGTGCTCCTTTAGAGGCCGTATTGTCGAATTATTTTTTTAAGTAAACACATTTCAAAGTGTCACACATACAAAATCCAAATTATGGACTTTTGGCATAATATCAAAAACTAATAAAGATAGGCGGAACACTAGCGAATTATTATTATAATAATTAACAAGAAAATTTTATTTGTAGTATTATTTACATAATTTGTGTAATGTTCCTGTCAGAAAAAACAAACGTTGCATTAAAACTAATGTATGTTTTAGTTATATTTAGTTCAGCTGTCATATTCAACAAAAAGTACAAGCAATTCGCATTTGGGATGATGGATGGAGGAAAACACGCAAATCACGTATGATATACCCACAGCAAGTACAAATAAATACCAAAAAACAGGAACGGCCGAAAATTCAGTCAACAAAAATTTTTAAGAGCATTCCTCTGTTCCTCTTGTTTGATCTACTTTTGGCGTGTTGCCTTTTCGGAACAATGCAAACGGCGCCGATGCAGGTCGAGCTCTCCGCCACGAATTTAACAATTTCTTCGCCGCGCTTCACATTCTAATCGGAAAAGTAGTTTCTAGCAACAACTACCGAGCAGCGGCTTCTAAATTACAGCCTATAGCATCTACAAAGCACTTAGATAAAGGTTGAGATATTAGTCGAATATAAAAGCATCGCGGCGGTAAAAACAACACATGACAGCCAATCAAATTTGCTTACTAATTATCGTGCCGACCAAATTGTGTCCGATAAGAGTCTCTTAGCCTGAGTTTCTCTTACCTTTAAACGCCGTATTGCAATCCCATTTGTCCTAATACCAAATAATATAATGTTTTAATACAACCATCGAAAACTGATGTTTAGTCATGATGCTTAACTTTTGGCGATAATTGCTCATTAAAGCACTACCAACAATTCTCTTTTCCAACAGAAATAATTAGAAAATTCAAAACCACAGCTTTAATATATCGAACTAGGAGTTCTTTTCATAACTACCTTTTATTGCTTGCAGTTTGAAAGCGTAGGTATTGTAGATTTAATAAATTGTAGTGAGGTTATGCAATTTTGTATTTGCTTTTCTTAAATTCTTCTTAAGTATAAGTTTTGATGTTTGATATTACACTTAAATAATTCATTGTGAGTTCTCATATGGAAATTTTCATTTACAACCAGTAAGTACGATGCCGCGCCATATAACGCATTTTGTAACTATATGAAAAATTTAACAGGTGCGCGAAATATTTCAAGACCTTCTTAAATGAATGCCTGAAAGAAGAAGGAGATACATACTGCAATGTTACGCTTAGTATATATTTGAAAAAAAATGTATAGTACAGTTGTTTGTCATCAAATGTTTTTTCGCTTAAGCTTGCATAAAACTGTATTCCTTTAGTTGTCATATTGACTTAACCCAAGTTATTTATGGTTATGTACTTTGGTATATTAATCATTTACTCGGTGTACTAAATAAGTATAGTTAATTCAATCTCAAAACTAGCTTCTTTAATAATTTATTGAAACATAAAATTTCTTACTCAAGTTTTATTATTTTTAAACTTCATATCATATTTTTTACGTTCAAACTGTGCATCGGTTATTTATTTATTTATTCATAAAGTAAAACTTCCAGGCCTTAGGTCTAATTAGAAGTTTTACAACTAAACATGAAAATTAATATGTGCAAAAAAAATTAAAATAATGAGTTCTTGCCAGAATGTCAGAGACTCAACTTATTCATTGTTACAAATTGACTATGTATACGATAATGTTTTAGTACTACTTTTAAACTAAGAAAATGTGCCTCCAAAAATGTCTAAAATAAACTTTCCGACAAACTGTTATAAGTACGTGACATTGCAACTATAGAGGATTTTAATCTAGCAGAGGTGTGACAGTGGCCCACCTCGTAGATATGTAGATATCTTTTATCTAAAGTGTATATTCTCACTCATTGATGGTAATTATTAATCAGACATTAAATGGTTTACTTTATATAATAAATATTTTCTTTCAGATATGTTTTATTCTAGCCTTCTACCCCCAACATTAGTCTAACCTTATTAAAACGCTATGTCTACCGCATGGGTCCAGTGGACGCTAAATCGATTTGGTCGTTGGCTTATTTTGGTATTACTCAACTTACAAATCTGTAGTTTTTTAATTTGTTAATATAGGACATTTTAAATTAATTACAATTAACATGCAACTTAATTATAAAGCAAATAAAAAAGATATTGAGTCGAATAGCACTGTTTTATCATTAATATTTCTATTTCCTACAATAGTATCGGCAGTTCTTCAGCAAATCTGACTGTCAATTAGCTAAAACAAATATAAATTAGAAATAATCGTAGCTATTAATTCAATTTACATGTAAAGTTTTAACCGATGCCATTTAATTGTCCATTGGTTGGTTGCAAGGGTAGTTCAGTTTGGTTGAAGATGATAACATTTTTTACCAAGTTATTCTATTAGTCAGGTTTTATCTGTAAAAGAAAGATTATCAGAAAATATAAATAATACGTTTATTACTTACATATTTCTTGTGTAAAAGGATTAATGATGCAAAATAGATGGGAACGGTCACATTTGAGAACCTATACCTAAAAATTTGACATGTTAGTTAAAAGGTCATAATGGTTGATAAGTAGGAATTCGTAATTTTGATATTGTAATTGCATTTATACCCAAGGTTTTGGTGGAGATCATAAAAAACTAACAACAACAAAATGCGTGTGTAACATTTTTTATGAAAATGACACCAGCTTAAAATAAGAGCTAGTTACATAGAAATTCAATTTAAATAGTAATAAATACTGTTATGTGCCCAGAAGGAGTGTTTACACAATAAATGTGATCATGAGAAGAATTTGGTGTAATCAAACTAAAATGTTGATGGTGTGTGCATGAAGCATAACCAACAGCGGTTGCTGACGACGGTACGAGCAAACAGTCGGAGGTAGGAGGTGCAAGTGCATTTTACCAAATCAAAGAAAAAGAAATTGAGCTTAAAGAAAGAAAAGTTCAGAGTGTAAGTAAAAATTAAATATTATATAAGCAAATACCAGATCTGAGTAAAAAGCTAAAAGTTAAAAGAACTAAGCTGCTAATTTGAACAACGATAAAATTGATTAATAACAGCTATCAATAAATTTGCAAATTTAATAAAGTTAATAGTGTTCAGAAGAAAGATTTAATTAACAATGTAACAGAAAGCATTAATTATAGCATCGTTAAAATTAGTTTCACGTCAACATACTGTATTAATTACGTGAAATTGAATTTCATACTAAATTTTTAACTAACGATATTTTCATAAAACTTGTTAATACTAGCTGAAACCCTCGGCATATGCCGCATTTAAAATGTACGACGAATTTAATAACTTTTGTTGTACTAAAGAAAGTTTTAAAAGCACGCTAGAGATTGGCAGTAAGGAAAAGTTCCAAAAAATATTTTTTCAAATGGAAAGTCTCTGGAAAGGAAACGCTTGCCTCTGGAAGGCGTCCTAATTAATACGACGTTGTTGGAACGCAGTAAAAAAAAATTATGGAAAGAATTGTTATACAAGTTAAGAAAAGTGAGAGTTTTCCAGTGAATGTAAAAGTTTTACGTGAGCATGGAAGAATGACGTTGTAGCCCACGGCACATGCCGCATTTAAAGTTTTGGGCGTTAGATAGATATACTTTGTTTGTGACATTACAAAAAAAAAATCTTTTACACACGTCTACTATGGCAAATACTATACCAAATACATACAATATATACAGTTCACATTTAATTATATATATTTATTCCTAATTCAGTACGTAAAACATGCTTAGAGCCATGTTTTTGATAACGGTGATAAAACTTAGATTACATTTAGATTTTAGTTTATTGGCATACATGTTTAACGTCAGCGTACAAACAATTTCCAGAATATTTTATACCACATTGAATATTATGTATCATCGGATGAAAAATTTTATTATTTGGCCTGAACGAGATCAGCTGATTAAATCAATGCCAGAATGCTTCAAGGTAGCATTTGGCAACAAGATTTCAGTAATAATCGATTGTTTTGAGATGAGAGTGGAAAAATCAAGTAGCCTTGAAGTACAATGTACTACATGGTCTACGTACAAACAACATAATACGGTAAAGGTACTAATAGGCATCACTCCTCCTGGATCAATATCATTTGTATCACATGGATATGGTGGCAGAATAAGCGATAAAGGTCTAACAGAGGATTGTGGGATTTTAAACAATCTCTTGCCAGAAGATTTTGTATTGACAGATCGTGGCGTTTTAATAAAAGACTCCGTAGGACTACATATGGCCACAGTGATTACGCTTCTGCTTTTCTAAAACGGAAACGGCAACTCGATCCAAGGGATATAGCATCAACCAGGAATATAGCAAGCGTGAGGTAGTGCAAGTATATTGTTATAATAATTATCTTAATTATATCTTTTTTTCAGAATACACGTCCCAACGCGTTATTGGTGTCCTTCGTCAAAAAAATACAGTTCTTCACGAAACGATGCCCATGTTCCTGGCAAAAAAGAAAACTGACGATGTTGCTGTGGTAGATCAGATATTAACAGTTTCTTCTGCACTCTTAAATTTATGCTCTCCTATAATTGTATAATTATGAAATAAATTGTATTAACAAAGTTAATCTAATTATTTTTACTTTAATAATAATAATAATATCTACAAAATTATTAAAATTAGTTAATTAAGGATCTAACGTTAATACTATCCACCACCATTTATTATATAATGTAAAATTATTTGATTATCTTTTTCTGCATGTGGCCAATAATTAATAAAAATCAAAATTACAATATCACATAGCAAAAATTATTAAATAGTACCTATACGCTAAGAAACATAAAGATATTTCGAAACTATGTAAGCTTCATTAACAATCAATAAAATTACACATGCTGTCTACACAACATAAAAGAATAATTAATGTCTAAATTAAGTATGAAAAATAATTTTTTCGTTGACCGCTTTTAATTTCAATATTAATGAATTATTTTTCCTAAAAAAGTATGGATTAATAGACGCCATTAATACACTGTTTTTGATTAATCCACTCTTTTTCATTAATTAACTGTTTTTGTGATTTTGACGTTTTGATGATATTTTGCATGGAGGTTAGTTCTATTAATCAAATTTTTCATCACAAAAAAAGATTTTGTGGTCAACAAAAAAATTTTGTAATCAACTCGTTTGTTAATGGGCGATTAATAATCTCAACTATTAAAGGCACTCACTCGCTATCGCTCGTTCGTGCTTTAAACAGTTTCGATTATTAATCGCCTTCATTAACACACTTGTTGGTTAAATAACTATTAATGCATAAAGCATAACGGATATTTTGAAGCTATTTAATATTTATTTATTGTGGCATCTCTAACAGGTGTTACCCTTATTACAAGAGATGCAGTGTAGATATATTCTGCTATATGCAGGTATGAGATTTATAGCATGTACGAGGGTAAATTGAAAAGTCTCCGGCCTAGACAAGAAAATAAACGAAAATCATGTAAACAGTAATTTTATTTTTCAACGTAATCCCCGTCAAGTTCAATGCACTTGGTCCACCTATATTCAAGTGCTCTTATTTCATCCCTATAAGCCCTTTCATCCAATTGGTCAAAATAGACATTTGTGGCAGCAATCACATCTTCATCGGACTCGTACTTCTTTCCAGCATGACATTTTTCAAGTTTGGAAATAAACTAAAATCTGAGGAAGCTAAGTCCGGCGAGTAGGGGACATGGGGTACCAATTCAAAAAGCAATTCATTAATTTTTGCCATGGCAATAACTGACTTGTGACAGGGCTCATTATCCCTATGATACAGAATTTTTTTCTTTACTAACCCGCGTCGTTTTTCAAGATTTTTTTCGCGGCACCCATCGCGCATACAACTTTATCATCCCCAAAACTTCAGTTAGGATATAATATGTCAGCTCTGTTGAAATGCCCATAGTATCTGCTATCTCCATCAACTTCAATCGCCGGTCATTCAAGACAATTTTATGAACTTTTTCGATAATTTCTGTTGTGGTGGGTGTTTTTGATCTTCCTGAACGCGGTGCATTTTCTGTACTCCTGCGACCACGTTTAAAGTCCGCAACCCAAGTTTTAACTGTGCTGTATGAAGGAGAAGATTCGCATAATGTGCCGTCTAGTTCATCTTTTATTTCTTTTGGAGCTAAACCCTTAATATGAAAATATTTAATAGCTGCACGAATTTCAACTTGCTCCATGCTTACAGCATGCAAAACCTTAGCAACTTTGACAGTCTGTCAAACAATTATTATTTTCCAGAAAGTTTTGCTATTCCAGAGCCAGACTGATAAATCTTGAAACAATATAACGCCGTAAAAACATTACGCAAATTTGTATCCTATCTAAGTTAGGCCGGGGACTTTTCAATTTATCCTCGTAAATTAAAATTAAAATAATCATCCTAACTAAAATAAACTTTAATCATGGTTGCAGGAGATGGATCGATGCCGTAACTTGCTACTATGACTTCCCGTACTGATTGGTAAATTTAAGTCTTAAAAATTTGTTACATCAATAGTTCATTTTGTTTCATTTTAGTTATAATAATACTTTTTTACAACAGATGCAAACATACGGTATGGAGCTGACAAATCAATGTTGAGCAGTATGTAAATTTGATTCACAAGCTTTAATATATCAGTAATCGGAATTCTGGTATAAAAAGAAGGTACAAAGAATAACGGTGAGAAACGAACAAGCCTAGCGGGTACTCTTAAAGTTAATAGCGAAAGCAGCTTGCTATCATTAATCTTATTATTCCATAATTTATAACAAAATTTTAATGAATTTAAGGTACATAAACAATCAAAATATTTACATAACAGTACAAAATAACAGAATAACTAATGTCTAAATTAAGTATGAAAAAGAATTGCAATGGATAAAGTATAAAGGATCAACATATTTACAAATTCTATCAACAGAGAATAACAAAATAATTCTATTTATATACTGCTCCACAAATGTACTGGACCACCCATAAAAATGTATTTATTACATTACGTCACAATATATATATACAGTGTGTCCCCGGATAGGTGAAACAACTCTTGTGAAAGGTAAAAAATTCTCGATTTAAATTTTCATTTTTTGGTGTTCAGCCCTGCTTCGTTAAAGGCGAATTTCTAACATCATTTCAGTTTTGAAAAATTAAGTATGCCTTGGAAATTTTTTAAAAATCTATTTTTCTGTAAGGTAAAGTACCCTTTATGTGGCAAATACGACAAAAAGTTATAAAGAAAAGTTGTTTAGAATCAACATCTAGGCCCCTCTACCAAATTTCAAAATCCGCGGCCAACTTTGATTTCTCACATTTTCTTTCAAGTTTATTTCCCAAATCAATGAATTTTATTTTTACAAAGTTTTTTTATTATGAAATAAAAAACCTTGTTAAAAGTAAAATTCTAAACATAAAACGAAATTGTGAGATCAAAGTTGGCTGAGGATTTTGAAATTTGGTATAGAGGCCTATGTGTTGATTCTAAACAACTTTTTGTCGTATTTGCCACATAAAAGGTACTTTACCTCACAGAAAAATAGGTTTTTTAAAATTTCCAAGGCATACTTGATTTTTCAAAACTGAAATTATGTTGGAAATTCGCCTTTAACCAGCAGGGCTGAACCCCAAAAAATGAAAATTTAAATCGAGAATTTTTTACCTTTCACAAGAGTCGTTTCACCTATCCAGGGACACACTGTATATAAAAGCTTTTGTTTTATAGTATACTCATATTAAGCATATTTAATTTCACTATTCTCAAATATCAACTGAACAATTAACAAAATCATATTAATAAAATTAAAAAATTATGAAACTATAAAAAACTATATTTCACAAAAATAAGAGGAATCACAAAAAAAGGTTAATTAATAGTTCTTTGAGTCTCTCCAGAACGTTTAAAAATCTTTGGCAACAATTCAGCATACTTTGTATGCAATGTGCTATCAATATTTGGGCAAAATTGAAAATTTTAAAATGATGATATTTTATTAATGGACTTCGTTTTCTTTAAACAGAATTATGAAAAGAAATGATTTTTATAGTGACACAATCATGAAAGGTTACCAAAAATTTCATGACTGCCCTTTTGGAAAATATTTTTAAAAATTGCACCAATATATGCAAATGGTCCAGTTTATTTGTGGAGCAGTATATTTACAGAGTTCACATAACCACTTTCCTTTAGGAATTTTTTTAATTGTAGGCATGCTGAATGGTACCATTTTATTCTACATTTTCTGTCATAACATTTTACCATTTGTTCGCCGTCGTCTGGTTTCCTACAGTGACACCATAGCTGCAATCCATAATTAAAATAGGTACATAACATTGTAACAGATAATTCACAAAAATACAAACCTCTTCATCATATATGCCTATTATGATGTCACTGGAAATTGAACCAACATCTATAGCTCACATGTCCAT
This sequence comes from Agriotes lineatus, assembly GCA_940337035.1. Lineage (NCBI taxonomy): Eukaryota > Metazoa > Arthropoda > Insecta > Coleoptera > Elateridae > Agriotes > Agriotes lineatus. The sequence continues at coordinate 212,638 of OW679202.1, read as the reverse complement.
GGGGATGTCGTCTGAACTTGATCCAGCACTCGTAGATGGCATATCCATGGCGATGTCACTACAACTTGAATCCAAACCAGTGGTCATAGATGGCAGAACTAATGTTAGAATCTAGTAATTTCCAAGTTTTGTATTGGTAACACTTTTGACATCTATCATATTCACATTAAATTGTTAACCTTGTTTAAGCTAAACTTAATAGTGTGTTATTTACTGAACGGTTAGTTGTATGTAAAAAAACTATACAGGGTGTATACGAATTCGACCGACAAACTTCGAGGGTGTATTTACTGCATAAAGATATACCTAAATTGTTCGTATACTTATAACCAATCTCCTTTCATTTCAAAGTTAGAACCTCTTTTGTGACTTGTCTTTTAATCTAACATTAAAATGAACATGAACATGAAATTTTACTCAAATATGGAACTATACTGATTAATTAATGACATTAGGTACATATGAAACATGACATTTAATTAATCAGACTACCAGTAAAAATAAAATATTCAAGTTTGGAGATTTGAATGCGTGTAATGAGTAGGAACACTAATTTTTAATTGTTTTTGAAAGTCCAGAATTCTTGAAAGATGATAGCTAGGCCATAGCTGATAATAAATTTTATTCTTAATAATCAAGCTAATGGATTTCTGATAATTTTTATTTTATTTAACCAGATAAATCTTGCAAAATTCATAGTGTTTTTTCGAAGTGTTTTGACCTGTGCAGAGTTTATCTTGCAGATAAGGATCAAGGTTATCTAATCTTTTAGGCTGTATTTAGTGAGAGAAATATGCTCCCAAAGTTTGTCGGTCGAATTCGTATACACCCTGTATAATCTTTTTTGTAGAGAATTTCCTAGCATTAATTTTTTGTAATAACTAAAAAAGTCATACGACCCATAGAAAGCGAGATATTTGCGAAAAACTTATTTCTGTGACATTTGACCTTGAATAACTCAAAACGCAAGCGCGATATCGATGGGGACTTTTGAGACATTATTTGTAATGTCAAAGGTGTATGCAAAATCTCAGCTCACTTGGATTTTTTCGGCAGGCCGATCCTACTGTAGCTGGGCTAAGAGATTTTTGTAGGTATAGATTGTAGTACAAAACGCCACCATAACGATGCAATAAGTGTAAAATTGTGGGTTGAAGATACGAAAAGTCTATGTGAGGAGTGTCCAGTATTGTTATACCGGGTGGCCATAAATATCTGAGATCTCGGTAGCCATGGAATTAGCTACTTATAAATGTTGGGTTAGTATTATATTTCAATTACAATAAGTATTGGTACCTATGTAATGTAATAAAATGCAATAAGAGGAGGAGAATGTGCCCTGAATTCTGCAGTTTAGCCTACGACTCGATTATAAAAATCTCCTGTTCTATCTCCATTACTTATTGCAATCTGTAATAATTCTTGACAGATAGGAATTTTAGTTGTCATGACATTAATGACATTTAGTTTAGTTGGATTCATCGCTTTAATAAAGCGGTGTTGATTCCAAAGGTAATGTGATACCAGATATTTATGGCCACCCGGTATAAAGAACAAGATGTTGGAAGTGATTTAGGGCTTCTTGATATCAACGATTTTGCTTTGAAAATAATGACGTCTTTTCAAATTCAACAGTTGCTACAATTTGGTTACAACAAAATAGAAGCAAATTAAAGACGTATCAAAATTTAATAAACCAACAATTGTTGAAGAAAAAAATATAATGGATGGCCTTTTGAATAAAACCGATGCTACTGAAAACATTAGCACGAGGTTTGACCACACATAGACTTCGTAGTTCGTTTTTATTAAAATTTGTGATAATTTGTAATTTGTTTTATATAATAATAATAATAAATCCATTTATTGAATACCAAAGAGGTATACAAACCGAGGGGGTTTGGCAAAGCCAGTCTTCCACCCTCCCGGGGCATCACACAAATATAAGCAAATGCTGTACACACACAAACTTAATATAAGACAATACAGTACATGCTAGCAACAAAACAATCCCTCGAGGGATTAGGTGCTATATGTATTGTATGTATGTATTATCTGTAACCTCATTTACCTTGCGGTGTCGAGGCTGGTGCTATATGTTTAATTTATAAATGTACATATTATTATTTGTATTCTGATATCAATAAATTTATTATTATTATTATTATTATTATTATCTTAAATCGTGTTACTAACTAATTCTAACAAGGCACTCTTAATAGAAAGTGGCTGCTCTGGAAACATATCAAAGAACTTATTTAACAATGTGGGAGCCATATATAGAAAACAGCCCTCAAATTTAGCTGTTCGATGTTGTGGTATTGTATAACTATTGTACCTGATATTTACATTGTGAACTTCTGATCTTTTGCTCAACAAGTCGTACAAATATCTTGGCGTTTTAGTACAGATCAGAGTATACAAAAACATACAATACCTACAGATTAGAGGTGGGGCGATTCATGAACGAATCGTTCATTTGAACGACTCCGACCAAAGAATCGTCTGAATCGGTTCTTTCCTGTCTCGATTCGTCGTTCAATTGATTCGAAGTTACGTTTTGTACGACGCTGCGCAGCGTGATTTAAATCTGAATAAAGAATCGTGAATCCTATGAATCGGTTTCTTCTTGTCTCGGTTCGTCGTTTGTATTAGATTTTGATCGTACGACGCAATGCGCGATTCAAAAATTGAAACCCGAACGCGAACGGGACGAACTAAACGAAACCGAATCTTAAACTTGGTTGGTGCCAATGTTTCATAAGTAATACCTGCAACTGCAATGCAATTAAACTGATAACTGACCAAGCGGCAAGCGCATTTTAGCAAGCATAGCAAAGATAGTATGGAAGGTTCATGATTCATACATAGACATTCCGTCTGGTTTCAAGAATACAGACGCGCTCGGTGCAAAACCTAAAATTCAGTGGGACCTAACCGAACGAAACTGAATCGTTCAAATGAACGAATCGAATGAATCGATTCATGTTGATTGATTGAATCGTAAGAATTGACTCCCAAAAATGAATCGGATTGCCCACCTCTACTACAGATACATACTACGTTGTTTTACATTGAGCTCTTTGTATGTAATGTTACAGACAAATCTTGCGCAAGCGTTTTGTACTCGCTGTCGTTTAGTTTTGTTGAATTATGTCAGATTTGGAAAAAATACCATAGTGCAATAGTATAAATGCGCATAAAAAAGCGCCTTAACTAACATGAGTTTGGTTTTTTCGTCTAATAAATATTTTAAACTATACAAAGTACGTAATTTCATAAATGACATTTGGTAAATATGTCTCACATGCAATTCGAATGATAATTTATCGTCTAATATAATACCTAGGTTTTTTGCATGACTACTCTACTGTACTACTTCACTATTTACTACAATGTTATGATTTTTAGTTATATAATCACCAGTTCTTTTATCGGAGGTTATGCAAATTGCCTGCGACTTTTTCTATACGAAAATCTCTTGCGATATTGTGCAAGCCTTTCTTCTATAAAGGTAGGATTTGTTGTGATTCCTCTTTCGTCAATCCAGCATCACGAATATCATTTAATATGTGCTCAAAAGTTACACCTTGTTTTAATTTGCCTAGAACACACAAAAAGTTTACAGAGCGAAGACAGTTGTAATAATATTGTTTCTTACTGCCATCGCTGTCGTTTAGTTTTGTTGAATTATGTCAGATTTGGAAAAAATACCATAGTGCAATAGTATAAATGCGCATAAAAAAGCGCCTTAACTAACATAAGTTTGGTTTTTTCGTCTAATAAATATTTTAAACTATACAAAGTACGTAATTTCATAAAGACATTTAGTAAATATGTCTCACATGCAATTCGAATGATAATTTATCGTCTATTATAATACCTAGGTTTTTTGCATGACTACTCTACTGTACTACTTCACTATTTACTACAATGTTATGATTTTTAGTTATATAATCACCAGTTCTTTTATCGGAGGTTATGCAAATTGCCTGCGACTTTTTCTATACGAAAATCTCTTGCGATATTGTGCAAGTCTTTCTTCTATAAAGGTAGGATTTGTTGTGATTCCTCTTTCGTCAATCCAGCATCACGAATATCATTTAATATGTGCTCAAAAGTTACACCTTGTTTTAATTTGCCTAGAACACACAAAAAGTTTACAGAGCGAAGACAGTTGTAATAATATTGTTTCTTACTGCCATCCGCCAGCAATTTAGATGAAGTGTGAAGTCCATACGATGACAAAGTGCGTCCTTCAATTTGGTCTTTCCACTGGTGAAATGCTGGAAAGCTGAAGAAGAATTACTCCAATTCATTATTTCGAAACTTTAACCACACTTCCAAACATAAACGGCAAAGATCGGTTACGTCACCGCTGGCATCGGTAGATCGGCACCACTCGGGTCAGAATATGCAGGGTTGCCAGACTGAATGCATGCGCGTTTTAAAAATATACTTTTGCAGAAACGGTTTCAGAATGTACCAGATTCGTAGAATTGTACCAGGTCTGGCAACGCTGCTAATATCAAGACAACGCCCACAAGTGTAACTGCACATAGACCAGGAGTTGAAATGTTTGACCTTGGGAAGTGTTCTGCTTTATTATAGAGTTATGATTAAAAATACAGAATTATAATAAACAAATATCAATTTCCCCATATTAAAGTGTTATGAGTTTTTATTGTGTACCTTTTTATTAATTTCTGCGGTAGCCCAACGAGATTAAGAGTCGAACAATTAATTTTGTTGCAAATGCCTGCTCTAGCTGTGAGCAAAGAAAGGTAAGATTAGAATATAACGTGATAAAACCCTGAGATTCAATAATTCATAATAATGCATTTCAATGAAATTCAAAATAAAGTCATAGGACCATAGCAATATATTCAAAAATAAATTCTGGTTTTCGCATTTTTATTCACACAAAAATACTTTCATCAACCACCACATTGGAAAAAGGCACGTTTGCAAACATATACCGGGTGACAATATGAGACCAGGGCCATGATTATATCTTCTTTATTTATAAATCGATTTGGATAAAATTTAATACTTGGATACTAGATATAATTTCCGATTGAACGATAGATATAGTTGAAATGGCCAACTTCCGATTTTACCGGAAGTGCCATTAACTTTGATTTTTTAAATGAGTCACTATACCTATACATTTTAGGTTTTTTTAAAGTACAGCTCAAATTACATACGATACTTTTGCCAAATTTGGCAACACTGCCGTGTGTAATTGGAGTCTCTCAATTCAAAATTATGTTTATTATCCTTGTAACAAGTTTCATTTAAATTCGTTGATAAATAAAGAAGATAAAGTAATGGCCCTGATCGCATTGTCACCCGGTATACTTGCACGTAAGCTTTGTAACTTACAAAGTGTGCATGCAAGTTATCACGTATTCAATTTTTTTTAATCAAATACCACCCTTGATTTGTTTTTAGTTCAAATTCTTTTATGGTTAAATACTAATATTATGCTATTATTGTTATGACTTTTATTTATTTATTGTAATTTAGTACAGTTTCTTTTCGAAAGCCTTGAATATAAATACTCGAAGACCGTTTAGAACTGAAAAATTAGCTGCGGTTCTAGAAGACATGAGTGACATCGAATACGATGAAGACCACGTTTCCTCTGACGATGAGGCTGAAAGTAAAAATGTGGAAAATATTTCACAGAAATCTCAGACTGATTCAAGCGACTCCAAAATAAATTTGAAAGAAGATGAAGTGGTTCTAGCAATGTATCTGCTATTAGCAGACAACAACACATATCTATCAAACAACCGAAAAATAACATGGCACGCAAATCCAGTTTTATTGCCAGTGGGAAGACGTGAGCACATTTTATGTTATAAAGCCGGTCATTTTGCAAATCGAGAAGTGAACACAATGTTTGAAGAAAAAGGTAGGAACGTCGACTGTGATGACTGGGAAAGAAATTATATTACAGAACTAAAAAAAAATGGGAGTTCCAGTACTTATTTTATGATCGGCGTTTACAGGTCCAAAAATTCCACAACTCTGGGACAAAAAAAATGGTCGCCTAATCTTCAATGGCATTATGGGTTGCAGTAGATTTCAAAATATACCTGGGGTATTGTGATTTCATAATGCTGTGAATAAATGCAAGAGAAGATAGGCAGATAAATTGCAACCACTGCAAGAAGGTTATGAGTTATGGCATAAATACTTAGAAGAAGCGTATATTCCCAACTGGTCTATGACAGTCGACAAATAACTAGTAACCTTCAGAAGAAGGTGCCCGTTCAAACAATACATTCCTTGGAAACCTAGAAGATATGGTATAAAAATATGAGCAATATGTGGTGGCAGCGTTACATTATATGCATGGTAGTTAGAGGTATTTACAGGCAAAGTAGGAAAGAAAAAAGAACCAAAGGGTGAATAAAGAAATAGAAAAAATGTGGAAAGGTGGAAATATTACATCCGATAACATTTACAACATTATTTGTCTTCGAAAACGACAAACCAATAATCTCTTATTGGCCAAAGAAGGAAAAATTTTAGCGCTATTGAGCACAACGCATAAGGATAACAAACTCGACAAAAGGACGAAAAAGAAACCTGTAATGATATTGGACTACAACAGTACTAAAAATGGTGAAGACGCAATGGACAAAATTACTAGATGTTATACTGTGAACAGAACCACACGAAGGTGGCCACTTGTGATGTTTAGTAATATGATGTGAAAAAATGTATGAGGGGAACATTCAGTGGTACTGTGTTCAATGTGTACAGTATATACGTTAAAAATATTGTTGATTATATTATTTACAAGAACAATAAATATATAATAAGTAAATATACTATTTGAGTTGAGATTGTCGTTTATTGGAAATTAATGGGTCTAGTGGACCACCTGTGGTAGATCATGCAAGTATTTTTCTCGGTAAACCTAGGTTTAAATAGTTTTTTAGTATTAGTTCACAGCAATTCTGCAACTGTTTACTACCTCCAACCGAAAAACTCCAACCTGACAGTAGCAATGTTCCCATGCGTTTTAAACTCCACCATGTTAATTTAATTTAATTTAATTTAATTTAATTTAATTTAATTTAGTTTAATTTAATTTAATTTAATTTAATTTAATTTAATTTAATTTAATTTAATTTAATTTAATTTAATTTAATTTAGTTTAACTTAATTTACGCTAATTTAATTTAATTTAATTTAATTTAATTTAATTTAATTTAATTTAATTTAATTTAATTTAATTTAATTTAATTTAATTTAATTTAATTTAATTTAATTTAATTTAATTTAATTTAATTTAATTTAATTTAATTTAATTTAATTTAATTTAATTTAATTTATGTATTTATTTATACTGTCACCAACAATGCCGTGAGCACTAAAATTAGGTAACAGTGTACAAACCTATTTACATATACAATACTAGTGATGCCCTATACTACAAATAAATAATAAAGAACTGTAGTACAACCGAAATCGGAATGAGCAAAGGTAAACACAAATTTTAAATAAAATACTACTACAGTATGTAATAAACATAATATAGAAAGATAATAAATTAATAATTCTAATTAAAAATTAAAAAGTAAATGTCCATAGGAAGACTGGAATTTTGGTGAAATATAATACATAACATTACACAAAAAAATTTAAAAATAAAAATACAAAAATTTCTTAATTTACGTTGTAACATATAGTATTCCTGGAATGTCAGTGTCGCATAATGCACGAGAGCAATCTTTTTTAAATTGTTTTGTGTTATTAATAAATATATCAATACTTTCAACGAGTTTGTTGGCTATATCACAAGCAAGGTAAAGAGGTGAATGACTCAAGATATTGGTTCTTGGTTTTTCAAGATAGAAATATATACGGTAGCGTGACATTGGTCTTGGTACATGGAAGTTTAGTTGCATGAGAATTACAGAGCAACAATTAATCCCGTAATGAATTACACGATGCAAAAAAACTAGGGATGAAAGACGTCTGCGCTTTTCCAAGGTTTGCAAATTAAACAATTTTAGCAAGTGGGAATATGGCGTAAACAAAGGGTATACCCCAGTTAATTTATATTGCAAAAACCTTATAAAACGCTTCTGTACCCTTTCGATTTGCATCCTGTACACATTATAGGTAGGCGACCAGATGACTGCAGAAAATTCCAAGCGAGAGCGTACATACGCATTATATAATCTTAATAAAGTTTAGGTATTTTTAAAATTGAAGCTGTTGCATATTATAAATCCAAGCATTCTTAATGATGAATTTACCACATTTCTAATATGATTTGCAAATGTAAGTGTAGTATTAAATGTGATACCCAGGTCACTAACTTCATCTTTCACAGCTAAAGGTTTATTATTCATACTGTACTGATACTTAATATATGTGTTCTTTCGTGTAAATGTCACGGTAGAACACTTGTTTACATTAAAATTTAAATGATTGACTTTGCTCCATTTGTAAATTTCATTAATATCACTTTGAAGGGAATGACAATCATTAACAGAATGTACAACCCTCCAAAGCTTAAGATCGTCTGCAAACAAAGAGTGCTCGGAATATTCAATGGTAGCTGGGAGATCATTAATGAATAGTAAAAATAATAGTGGCCCCAAGTTAGCACCCTGTGGGACACCAGAAGTTGCTATATATTTTTCAGAGATACAGCCTTTATAGGCTACTACCTGAAATCTATTTGTAAGGTAAGATTGCAGAAGCAGTATTAGGTTTTTCGAAAATCCAAAATCTACACGCAATTTCCTCAACAAAATCACATGATCGACCTTATCAAAAGCCTTAGCGAAATCTGTATAAACAACATCGACCTGTTCATTACTGTCCAAGGCTTTAGATAACTGCTGCGTAAACGAATAGAGGTTTGTAACTGTCGACCGATTTGGCATAAACCCATGTTGAGTGTCAGATATTTTAGGTTTAACGAAAGAAAATATCCTTTTATATAAAATGGTTTCAAAAACTTTAGATACTGATTGCAATATTGATATGGGTCTATAGTTAATTATATTAGTTTTATCGCCATTTTTGTAGATTGGACATACTTTGGCAACCTTCCATTTATCAGGATAAGTGTTAGTTCGTAGTGACAAATTAAACAGGATGGTTAAAGGTACCGCTAAAAATTCCGAACAAGCCCTATAGACATAGATAGGTATCTGGTCAAGACCAACACATTTATTAGGTTTAAAAGAGCACAACGCAGAAATTGTTAAACTTCTATTGTTTGGTATATGTTACACCTGGCACAGGTCAAGAAATAATATTTCTGTTATCTTTAAATTGTACTTTAATTATAAATTATTCAATCAAATTATTCAATACTAATCAATGTAGTTACTTACATTTTAAAATTTGTGTAAATTACTGTTTATTCTTCTAATTCTTATTCTTCTAGCACCTATCTTGGTCACAACATTTTATGGTTACTATTTTAAATGTGACATATATTAAATTTAAAATTTTTATGATTCAAAAATTGTATTTTTAACATCTGAATACTAAATCATATTTTATTGTCATCCTTTATCTATGTAAAGTTCATATGCCAACACTGCATCTTCACTTATTTCTGTTTTATCTTTTTTCAACCAAATTGTATTCTAACAATATCTTATTCCTTATACATACAGTGTAATTCATTAGCTTTTTTACAATCTTTGTAACGGAAAGTAGATTTAATTTCATGAAAAAAATTGCATATTTTTTTTTTATTGACTCCGTTTTTATACAATTTGTTTCTTAATACAGACAATAAGTATATTTTATGTAATTACTTAACCTAATGCTTAACTAACTTAATACTAAAATAAGACATGGAGAGTAATGCTCCTGTGAGCAGTCTCTAAACATTATACAACATATGATAATATTTCTCGTTCAGGTAAAACGATCGGGAAGGTCTGCGGGTTTGAACCTCTTCAATCTTCTTGGCACATCGTCTTCATCATATAGCGTACTTGCAAGTGGGTTAGGGTGAGTTGAGACCCTGTCTTTGTGTTTAGTACTGAATTTTCCGATTTCTTGCCGGACTGTGGCTATATCTAGATCAATATGTAATATTGTGTTGGGAACATACCATGGTGCGTTGACTATCGCTCTGAGCACTTTGTTCTGAAACCGCTGAATTATTTCTATGTTAGATGAGCTTGCAGTTCCCCAAATTGGCATACAATATGTCCAGATAGGTTTAAGCATGGTTTTATATATCAATAGCTTATTGTCGGTCGATAATGCAGAGTTTCTACCCAGTAGCCAATACATTTGACTAAATTTCTTGCCTAATTGTTTCCTTTTGTTGAAAATATGAGTACGCCAAGTTAATCTTCTATCTATGTAAAGACCTAAATATTTAATTGTGTCTGTATGTGGTATAGGAGTTCCATTTAATGTTATACTAGGGCAGTTTCCACGCTTCAATGCAAATGTGGTATGTGATGATTTAGCTTCATTAGCTTTAATTTTCCAGCGTTGTAGCCATTCTTCTAGCTGGTTTATATGTATTTGTAGATTTCTAGAAGCAACGAGGGGATCTTCATGTGACGCTAGTATTGTTGTATCGTCAGCATATGTAGCGATGATTGTTTGCGTGTTATCTGGTAAATCTGCGGTATATATAGAATACAAAGTTGGTCCGAGAATACTTCCCTGTGGAACACCTGACAGTATAGGGTACAGTTCAGTGTATGCTTCTCGATATTTAACTCCATAGGTTCTATTGGTGAAGTATGATTTTATTAATGAATATATCGGGTGTGGGAAATTACGTTTAATTTTATATAATAGGCCATTATGCCATACTTTGTCAAATGCTTGACTTATGTCTATACAGACGGCTGAGCAGTATTTTTTATTCTCGAAGTCCTGATTTATATGGTTGACTATACGGTGTATTTGTTCAATTGTTCCATGCTTTTTCCTAAAACCAAACTGATGAGTAGGTATGAGCTGTCGTTCCTCAATTATTGGTGTTATTCTTTTTAAGATTATTTTTTCCAAAACCTTAGACAAAATTGGCAGAAGGCTGATGGGCCGGTATGATGTGACGTCATTTGGATTTTTGCCTGGTTTTAAGATCATCACAATTTCTGCAACTTTCCATTGACAAGGAAAGTATTCAAGCCGTAATGCTGCATTGAAGATATATGTCAGTAATTTGTAGCCATTCTCGGATAGTTCTTGTAGTATTTTGCCCGTGATTAGATCATATCCCGGGGCCTTTTTTGTGTTGATACTATGGTGTATAATTGCTTCAACTTCCAGTTGATTTGTTTTCTTGATAGGCAGGTCCATCTGATGTGGAATATCCAATTGTTTATTAATTTCCTCTTCACCGTCAGGTAGTTGAGACGAGTTAGGTTGGAACACTGTGGTTAAGGCTCATAAGGACATGGGGTAGGCAACACATTTTACAAGAATACATTATTTGAAATGTAATAAACTTGTAATGTTATTTCTGCCTGTCTGAATCAAGTTGGAAGATGCCTGGCTACATTAATATGAATCTTAACTATATTACTTGCGGTTTACCAATATGTTGTGCTTATATTCAATTTTGATCAGGTAGAAATAATTAAAATGTGATTTTTCAATTGACTAAATATTATCTACAAGAGTGGCATTTTTTAAAAAATGGTGATGTACAAGGGTGTATAAACACAATTAATACCAAAATCAATATTGACAATATACTTTGACATTCATTTAAACCCGGAATCATTCAAAAACCGTATCTAAATCTAACAAAATTACTAAACACGGTACCAAAATGCCCCATTGCGCTCTGCTCAGGTAGACGGGTTTTTAGCCTAGAGCGTTCTGAGCTAAACGAACAGATTAGAAATCCGCGAAACGCAACAGATTACACCGGTTTGGATCTCGTTCTTCATTTCAAATGCTGATTAGATATGTCATAATATCCACCGAAATTGATGAATAAATATAGTAAAGACATAATAAATATTGCTGTGTAAACATCGATTATAATATTAACACACTGCAAGCAAAGACTATCTAATATTAGATAGTCTTTGCTGCAAGCACAGTATCACCACCGAATGCGCTACGATAATAGCAAATACGGATTTTTTTAAATTTACGATTACAAGAAATAGACGGCGAAGCCGATAAAACTTCTATCTATTTAAAGATTTGGAGAAAAGGTAAAGATATTTTTCTTCAAACGGCAGTAAAATATGGCATTATACTGCTGGATTGATGATGCTAAACTGTTACTTTATTGCCAAGCGGCAGATAATATTATCTGCCGCTGACGAGCGGCAGATAAAGTTATTATCTGCCGCTGACGAGGTCAAGTAATTCTTCGAATTTTGTTCACAAAGTTGTAAATAATTTGTTATAAAAACATTTGAAAAAAAAATACTATATGTTATTCGGAGCAAAAGTATCTTTATGTGGCTCGGCTGTACTTATCTGCCTCGCAAGCTCGGCAGATAACCCGCCCGGCCTAGCCACATAAAATATAACTTTTGCTCCTAATAACATAATATACTATTTTATTAATTGGCTTCTTGGTCAGCTGACTAATGATGTTATTACTTTTATTCATAATCAAATAATTAGCCGTTACATGTCATTACCGTTATCGCACCTAGATTCCATTTAAAGAAAATTACTTTCGAATTCATAATGTAAGGTATTCCAAGAAATCTGTTGCAGAATTGATATTTTAGCCATCCGTTACTTTCTATACATTTTTCTAAAAAAAAATGAACTAAACTTCACTTTAAATGCCCATATACAGTGAAAATAATGTAATACTGTACATGGCTGAATTATGCAAAATTAGACATAGGGAATTTACTTAATGTTACCATGGTATTGGTAAACAAAATAGCAACACAGTGACTACAGAAAAAACCGGCAATTGTTACTAGCATGGGTAAATTGATTAATGCTAAAATAAAGTTGCCAATGTATAATCTTACATTATTCACACGGTATGTATGTTTTTACTTCCTTTTACGATAAAGGAAGTATTGGATTCACCCCAAAAATTCGAAATTGAGTTTTCAACAGATGTTCACGTTTTAGAGTCCCCTGAACCCAAAAAAAACATGTTTTTGTTCATTGGTCTGTTTGTCTGTATGCCTGTCTGAGTGTCTGTCTATCTGTCAGTCTGTCTGTGAACAGAATATCTCAAAAACAAAAAGAGGTATGGCGTTGAAACTTCATATATAAGTTTTATGTACTATGTAGATTAGACAGCAAGCTTTTGAATAACGCATCACCGGAAGTAGGTGTTTACTCTTGTGATTTTTCAGTTTTTTTGATTTCTTCAAAAACGGTTGTAACGATTTTTTTCAAACTTCACATTTTTATTACATTTTTAATGTGGATTGATGTGAGATAGGTAATTTTCTAGTTGAATACTTCTAAAATGGGGTTCTTTGTTTGTTTTCTATTTTTTTTAATTAACTCCTGTTTTAAATAGAACACCCGGTATATTATTACATTTTTTAATTCAGATTAAAATTTTAGAGAAAATTTGTCTCTTCAACTAACGCTCTATTTTGTACCGTTTTTGTAGAATTTTGAATTTTTAAATATTTTGACAAGTGCTTAAAAATTTTGTTGTGTGAGTGTATCACACCAGATTTTTATATAGTGTATTAAATTAAAAATCGCAGCTATTTCGATTTAATCACAAAGAATTAATGGTTATAATTATCCTACGTAACCTAACAAAATCGAAACTACATTTTTTTGTCGCAGTCATTAACACACCGTTCAACATTAGTCAGTTGGAGTAGAAACGGCATTTATAACACTGCTATGAAAAGTAATGACGTTTGACGTACGAAATGACATTAGGTACTTATTTGTCAAATTGAATTATAAGAATATCAAATCAATACAAAGAGTAAATAAATCTGGAAGAACGAGCTAAAGCTAAGCTAAAGCTCGAGTTCATCTACCTCAATCTATACCATAAAATCTGTGGTCTCTTGCTTTGTATGTATCTTTGTTTGCTACTCCTCTGAAGATACTGGACCGATTAAATTGTATGATAGCTTAAAATTTAGCAAAATTTTTAGACTTAGATCGTAGGCCGGTTTTTATGAACAACCATTTTAGGTCGAAATATTTCGATAAATTGTATTTATCGTCCGATTTGACTCATATTCAGAATATATGTTAGTTACGTGGAAAGAAATATTTTAACAAAAAATTACCTGGTAGGTGGAGCTGGAGTCGAGATATTTATGGTCCAATTTGGCTCATATTCAGAAGATGTGTGTACAAAAACAAATTATTTTTTGGCAGCACAACGTTTGCCGGGTCTGCTAGTCCATTATAGATAACTATTTTCTAATTTCCCCAACATTCAACTGGAAAATGTCATGTCTGTCATGGTATCGCAAGATATTTTTTTTATTGCTGCTGCTGTAGGGACAGTACATAATTAATGGATGAATCAGACAATATTATTGTGAGCCATCATGTAATTTATTAAAATTTATTTACTTGATTAATCATTTTATAAATTATTATCGATTACGACATTTTAGTACATGTAAAATGAATTCAACTTGGTTACTATTAGGCCAAAAGATACTTTTTTTATTATCATGCAGTCCCAATGATCGTAGGTACCTACAAACATTTCAGAAAATGTATTTTATTGCATTAGTTGATTTGATTTATTCCAATAAATAATACACAGAAATAATACGTAGAAAAAGAGTACAAGACAGACAAAACCGTATTATAATTAAACAACAATAGTAAACATTTTTGAGTGTTTCAAAATATAAATTGCGTAATATATTGGTATTGCGTTTAGCTATGGAGAATGTATATTGTATACGTAAATATGCACGACACTGCCTGCCAATTGCTAGAAAAACCATTTTTGAAACATTCCGTTGATCTGAAAAACTAATCCTTTTCCAAGAAAGGTCATTACCGCTAAGGAATGCAGGTAGTCTGAATGAAACCGCAGATCCCAGCAAGCGTAATGATGGTTGCCTATTTAAATTCAAGTAGGAGTAATCACAAGTTCAAGTCTCTCTTGTAACGCCCCGTTTTACAAGAGCGTTTAATAATTATTAACTACTTTTGGACCACGATATATGCCAATTGAGGCAGGTATAAACTACCATTATCTCGTTGGAGCGTGTGGTTGGCGATAACAGCGCTTGTTTTCTGGCTCGAACGCGTCGATCCTAGCGAGGGCTTTCCTGTTTCGATTTTGCTAGCAGACAAAGCGGTCAGATTTTGCTTTAATTGACAGCGCCGCAAGGGATGATGCTAGTCAAAGAAGTCTGCACAGATATAACTAATGAAAGATCACTTTAGTGATAATCCGCGAACCGCCGTTCTCCAGCTTTAGGTGAGATTTCTTCTGGCTTATTTTTTTCCTTTACTAACTTCCGTATATTGGCGTTTAGGCGGAAAAGAAGGGCAAGCAAAGTGCCACCAAAGGATAGACTAGGGGCTATAAGCACTCGCAGAGCGTAAATCGCGGCACCTGCGGCGCAATTTCTTTTAACAAATTGGGGTCCCGATAATGTCTTCGAATTAACTGGCGTCGAGGTCCGACTTATGAGACGTGCAGAGGTCAATCATTATCTACAAGGATTCTGCCATCACGATATTGCGGCGCTCTACACCCTCAAGATGCGACCTGCTTGTGTATTATGTAAGTACAACTTAATTCAGCGTTTTTTTATCGTACTGGCGGATTGCCGCATAAAGAAAATAACAGCTAACTTAAGGCCTTAGGTGTTTACAACTGTTACGTACGCGACCAATATTTTTTTAAATTGCAATTGACGCTTATTGCGTGAATCCTAATTAATCTCAATTGCTGAATTTGTATGTACTCCTTATTAGTGCAGACGCAAATGCCAGAGTAGCGTTCCGCACAATTGTGATTTTAGTGTAATTAATTCCTTTGCACTTATCATAAATTGGTTACTTTGCCTATGAAATTATTTAGTCAATAATCTAGTATAGTTGTTTGACAATTATCAGCCATTAGGCTACAGTGGTATTGCACTTGTTGCTAGTAATATTTTAATTGAGTAAATGTCCCCATGCTAACAATTTGTTTTATTGATATATTTTTCTACCACGTTCCCGTCTGCACGTTTGAAATGTCAACAGCATAAGCGCCAAAGGTAGGTGGTGGGTTTACTAGCTGCATTCGTATCGGTTGTGAAGACAACCAGGCGCCCTAATTTTTTTGAATGTTGGAAGTAGTTTTTGTGGAAGCCGAAAGGATCTGAACCTAATCCTTGCTCACGCCACAAATCTATCGAGGATATCTGAGCTAGTCCCGGCCGTGTGCGCCCTTATTCAAAGGGGTGGCACACTCTCCTTATGGGCCTTAAGTGTTCGGCGAAAGTTATAGCTTTTTGTTGGTCTGTCCTTGCCCAGGTGTTGTCACGATTTCTGATTGGTAAAATTTGAGGTTGAGGATGTTTTATTTTTCTAGTGGCTTTCCAGAGAGAATAATCGGTTGCTTCGGTCGGGGTTAGTCCTTCTAGATATTTTTGTATTGAATCATTTCTATGCTTATGGAGTAAATTCTTGAGTTCTTTAACAAGTTTATTGTACTTTTGTTTGTCCGATGCGGCCTTTGTTAGTTGCCATCTTTTTCTTGCTTTCCTCTTTTCAGCCAGTTTGTCTTTCAAGATTATAGGGCATTCTTCTTTAATATGAGTCTCACCTATGTTCGGCGTAGCTTGCCAAGCGGCCAGCTGTATGGATTTTGTTAGGTCTATGACTGCGGCTTCTAAATCAAGTACAGTTTTTAGTGGTATTTCTAGATTCAAAATATTATCTAGTTTATCTCTGAAAATGTTCCAATCTGTCTTGCGGCTATATAGTGATGGTCTTTTCGGTTTACCAGTAACAAAAGTTAAAGTGTAAACTAGTATAGGTGTGTGATCCGAGGTTAATTCAAGGCAGGACTCTACCAAGAATTTTTTGGAGTCAAATCCTTTTGCAATACAGAAGTCAAGTAGATCTGGTATTTTATTTGGATCCGAGGGCCAATAAGTCGGTTGTCTTGTTGTAAGAAAAATGAAGTTGTTGTTTTGAATGGATTTAAGTAGCTCCCTCCCTTTGGTTGTAGTAGTTCTTGCACCCCAGATTGAATGTTTAGCGTTGAAGTCTCCTCCAACAAGGAATCTATTTCCCAATGTTTTAAAGAATGCAGTGAAATCAGCTTGCTTGTTGCTGTTTCTGGGAGGGCAATATATTGCCGATATTGTAATTTCTCCAGTTACGTCTTCTATGGAAACACTAGTGGCTTGTATGTTAGGAATTTTGTAATCTTCTCGCTCATGGTGTTTAATTGTTTGTTTTGTAATTATTGCAGTACCCCCGTGCCCCGTATTGTCAGGATGATTTGTACTATATACGTTATACTTTGGTATTTGTATAAAGCTACGGCTTGTGAAATGAGATTCAGATATTAAAAGTATGTCTATATTTGAGTTTTGTATAAATAGTTTTACTTCTTGTGCATGTTGGCACAGTCCATTGGCATTCCATACTGCGATTTTGAATAATGGAGCCATTAGTTGGTTTTGTTGACAAGGGCGGATATAAGGTTTATGAGGGTACCCATTTGATCCATTATATTTTTCATCATAGATCGAAGTTCAGATATGTCGTTTATGGATTGTGCTGTGGGAATAGGTAAAGTTTGGTTTTCTTGGATTGTGGTTAAGCTAGGATGTACTCTTGTTGCATTAGCATATGTGGTTCCTGGTTGTACTAATCTTATGGGAATTTTCCGTTCTCTTAGTGTAGGATAGAATTTTTGTTGTAGTTGTTTGTGCACTATACAGCCTCTGTAATTTGCCGGATGTTGCTCGTTACAATTGACGCATTTGACATTGGAGTCTTTTATTTTTCTAGGACATTCGTTAGTTAAATGCTCTGCTGTGCATTTAACGCATCTAGGGATGTGTTTACAAAAGTTTTTCGTATGTCCAAATCGCTGACAGCGTTTACATTGTGGTATCTCACGTTTAGCATGAGGAGCCTCAAAAACAACTTTGGTATGAAGGAGTAGGTCGATCTTATAAATATCCTTGTTATTTTCGTTTGCTTTTAAATCTATAAAGAATATTGGAAGTGGAATTTTTTTGTCCCGTTTCAAATTCCATATGTTTATTACTTGATGTCCTTTTTCCAAGAGGCTTCTCTTTATCTCAGTTACTTCAGTTGTTGGGTGGAGGTTTTTGAGAACTACTCGAAAGCATCTTTCTGATTTTGGTTAGTAAGTGTGAAACTCCGTTTTCTTTTCTATTAGGGCTTGTATGATTGAAGTATATATCCGGCTTTCGGAAGGCTGCACTAACTTGGTCGTTGTATAACGTTTTTAGTACATAATTGTCCTTGGCAATATTATTTAGAAGGTCAATCAGGGGTTTTATGTTTTTAGCTCCTGATATGAAGATGGGTGGTGGTTTCGATTAATTGGATTTAGTAGCTTCTCCTCCTTCTTCCTCCATTATATTTTCTTCTGTAAGTGCGTTGTATCTGTTGTCTCCCAGCCAGTATTCCTGCTTTTTGTTCTTTTGAGCTTCTTGGTCTTCAACATTCCGGTTTCGTTTTTTGGTGTATGGAACTTGCTGCCATTGATTCGTTATATTTGAATTTGGTGTGTTAAGAGTAGTTTGCGATATTACTGGATTATATATTGGTATTTGGGTATTACTTTTTGGGTGACTATTGTATGCGTCTGCATTATGCATATAAAATTGTTGTGTAGGTTGTGAATGAGAATTTATTGGCATTTGCACATACGATATTGGCTGATTTGTGTCTCCATAATTATTTATGTTTGGTAGGTTTGTTGTGCATTGCCCGTAATTGGGCGTAAAAGACATTTTAAATTTGTACTTACGATTGTGTTTATATCGTAAAAATAAATTGCATATAAATTGCATATAAACATAAGTCCTATCGTTCTTTGTTCAGAGGTTATACTGATTCTAAAGTTTTTATATTAAAAGACTTTGTAGCCATGATTTAACATGACAAAAGTTAGTAACCATCAGTTACATGACAACCTGTAAACAATAGTTGTTTGATTATGTCAAAATCACGGTTACAAAAAAAAGTGGTACGAAATTATAGGCAAATTATTAGCGATTTTCAATATTTAGGTTCAGTTTTCTCGAAAACTACTAATCTCAGCGATTCCAAACAAGAGTACCTTTTGTATGTAAAAAGAGTCAAATCTTTTATATTATCTAACCAGAATTAATTAAAATTTTGACTATAAATTTATGGCAGAATACATTCCCACGCTCTTGCATGAACTACCCCTTTTCAACCTTATATCAACTTTTTTCACTGCCATCTAATTCAGAATATAGAATCGCAGAGATATGCCAAATTACACCAAATTTGCATTATGTGTACTATTTTAATTAAATAAATTATGACGCATTTTCCACACCTATGTTCATATAAGTTTTTTATCAAATTAAATCTACGTTTCGTCACCAACATTTTACCGCTACGAGGATGAACCTAAAATAAAGTGACTTATTGTCATCTTCCAAAGAAAAGTAACTATAATTTTAGTGCCATATTAATTATGATTTATATTCGAAGTTTTGCGTATCAATTAAACTCAAATAATATTATGTTAACGAACTTTATCATTATTTGTGTATTTATTCTAAACGAGGTACTTTTATTCTACAATTAGTTCTTTAATATCGTATGTTGAAGCACAAAACGATTATACATGTAGAAGAGGATTTAAATAACAGAGCAAAGTTAGAGAAAAATTATTAGAACATGGAAGAGGTACTGAAGAGAAAATGAAACAACTATTGGAAGACAAAAATAATGAAAGTCCTGGCGGGAATGTTATATAGGCAATTATAATTGAATTAATTTACGAAGTTTGGAAACAAGAAGTAATGCCGAATAAATGATCATACTTAATATTATCCACAATCATAAAAAAGACATGTTACAGAATGTACAAACTACAGAGGTATTGCTTACAGGACCTTGTATGCAAAGTGTTTGAAATGATTATTAGATAAAGAAAGGGCAAATCTGGACAGTTTATAGGAGAATATCAATGTGGTTTTAGGCAGAATAGATCAATTTCTGATCAATTGCTTACAACGAAGCAAATAATGATTAACGTATAAGAATATGATCTACTATTACTAATGATCTTCATTGATTTTAAACAAACTTATGATACAGTCAAGAGAACGTATTTGAAGTTATGCAAGATTTTACACTATCAACAAAGATTAATAAGAATGACGGTAACAAAAACAAAATGTAAAGTATTGATTGAAAGAAGCATATCTGAAAATTTAAAGATGAATCGAAGTTTGAGACAGGCAGACACGTTGATTCCAATGTTGTTTAACCTGGTATTAAAGTCAATTCTCAAGAAAAGCAATATACATAAAAAGAAACAATATATCATCAAAGCTATCAATTTAGTATCAGTTACGGAAGTTAAACATAAGCTTCAATATATTTTCCGACGACTAGAAAGAGGTACAAAGAAATTTGACCTGAAAATCGATTAAAAAATATGGAGGTGACATCGACAAGATTCTGTAAATAGAGTCTTTCCAAATATAAAGCTATTGCTCCAACCAGTAGGAGCCAACTAAGAATTCAAGAATAAACTATTGAAAAGTAGTAAAAATGTGACCTCCTTAATAAGAATAATGAAACCGAAAAGAGTGACAAAAGGAGCACTATATTGTATGAATGTGAAACATGGATTCTTACAAAAAGTATGGAAGAAACTCTGAATATATGGGAGAATTATTTAGAAGGATATATACTGCTGGATGCTAGGATGACCTATATCAAAGAAAGTTCCACCAAGAACTAATGCAGATGTACTAAGAGCCTAACATTATTACAGTGGCAACGGTTAAGATAGTTTGGACATAAATGTAGACTACCAGATACGACGGTGACAAAATTGGTTTTTGAAAGTAACCGAGGAATAAGATCGAGAAGAATGTGGACGGATGGATGCCGTCAAAGAAGATCTGGCAAATTTGGAAGTGCGTAATTATAGAAAATTGCCGCAAGATAGACAGAGATGGAAAAGAATTGTAAGCGCCGTGATGGGCTAACGAAAATTGAACAAAAATACGTTGTCATATAAAAGGACGAAGCCGTGAAGCCTCACTAGTATTTCTACTTTTCCCAAATGCGACCAAAACGTTCACAAAACTCTTTGATGAGTTGCCATTTTGAGTCTATGAGACTCTGTTCTATAGCATTTTTGATTTATACTAAAGAAAGGGCCATGTAATTAGTCCCACAATAAGTATAGCTGTCATTCATTGTTCTTGTTGATAGTGTCACGCACATTAAAATTCTATGTTAATTCTTATACAATGGTAACTAATAAAAAGTCTAAGATATATTCGGGTATCTGTTATTTGTCAGAAAGTTCATCAATTGATACCTAATTGTTTTATAAAATGTATTATACTACAACTACAAACGCTATGTCTCAGGCGCACATCTTCCTGGCACAGGATTGCTGTCAATATTCATCATAAATAGCCTTATACGAAAAACCAGTTGTACCGAGGTAATGGAGCCCCTTCTAGCTGGGCTAATCACCCGTATGAGAAAACACGATTCAGAGAACCTCTAAAAAGTATCTGAAATGAACGGGCTATAGGGAAACGAACACGACGAGGAACTAGGACAAGATCGGGAACGTGGAATATAAGAGGAATACGTGGAAGGGAAGTAGAAATAGTAGAGGGAACAATGAAATATAAACTAAAACTACTATGTATCACCGAAATCAAAAAGAAAGGAAAGCGGCCATAAAGAATATCAACTCAGGTTCAGAAAGACAAGCAAAAGAGAAGGTGGGGGAAGGTGGTAGGAGTAGTACTACAACAACATAAAGTAGAATGGATAATACAATGGAAAGCAATCAATTCTAGAATCATGTATGTGGATACTTATAATTGTAGCTCAGATTGACGCTACGACTGAAGATGCAGCCGCAGAAATGACAGAGACATTCTACTACGAATTGCAAAAGCAGGCAGACAAAGCAAAGGAAAGAAATAAACATGTATTGGTAAGGTGATTGGAAGGTCAGAACAAGATGTCAGCAAAATATGGGACACGGGACCAAAGGGAAAATCGGAGGAGAAGTAATAATACACGATACAGGAAGAAGAATAATTAAATTCTGTATAAAAAATTTGCTCCTAATCAAAAATAGCCAAATAGCCACTTTAATTGCAAAAAATACACAAAATCACAGTTGTGGGAGGTGGAAGAGATGCAAAAACGACTATATTACCTATTACAGCAAAATAAGATATGCAATACTTGACATAAAGGTAATACGAGGTGCTGAACTTAATACGAACCACAAACTCCTCACAGAATCAGCAGATACCAATTTCTATTAGAAAATCCATGAAACCAAGACTATATCACAAACTAAAAATAAATGAAATGGGGAAACATGAGATAGCACACAAATGCCAAACCGCACTGGAAGAAACCCTAGATCAATGAAGAAAAAATAATTGAAAGAAGAGCACAGCTGACTTGCAGCACGAAATGTTAGAATGCAACGTTAAACCTTAATCAGAGTGTATTATTGCATTAGTAAATGATTTTACAGAACCACAGCTGCCTTGCAGCACGAAATGTTAGAATACAACGTTAAATTTTCTACACATTCACCGTGAATCTCGGTGTTCCCCAAGGTGCCCCCACCAGCTGTGATTTGTTTAATTTATATGTGAATGACATGAAGCATGCCCTTCTGATGGCCGACATACATCAATTTGCTGACGACACCGTTATATCCGTAGAGGCATTTGATGCCGCCACAGCTACCAGAATGATGCAGGCAGAGTTACGCAGAGTGAGTGAGTATGCGAGAATGAAGAAGATTAAGGTCAATGCGGCCAAGACGAAGTGGATGATTTTAGGTAGTGCAGCAGAGAGAAGCGAAGTGAGTTTGAGTCTGAGAATGGATGGGAGCGAGTTAGAGAAAGTGAGTGTTCACAAATACCTTGGGGTTATGATTAAAGATGATTTGAGTGTGAGTGAGCATTTAGAGTATGTGATGAAAAAGTTTGCGAGGAAGGTGTATTTCTTAACTAGAATGAAAAGAAAGGTTAGTATGAGTGTGAGATTAAATCTGTATAAAACCCTGGTTGCCCCCCACCTAGACTACTGCAGCTCTCTTCTTTTTCTATGCAATGAAGGGGAGTTTAGGAGGCTGCAGAAGCTGCAAAATAAAGCCTTGCGCGTTGTGACATGCAGGAGGAGAGATGCCTCCATTCGCGGGATGCTCTATGAGACCAAATTGCTTGACGTCAAACAAAGAATTTATTTTAATACGATGATTTTCATCTTCAAATTAAAGGAAGGCCTATTGCCGGGCTACCTGTGTTCGAAAGTAGCCACAAATGTAGATCGCCATGCTTACCCCTTGCGGAATGTAGGTGACTTCGACCTGCCTTTGGTTCGGCGGAGCGATCTTAGAAATACCCTGCTCTATAAGGGCCTGGATTTCTGGAATCACATGCCGGCGACCATAAAAGAGTGTAGGATATATCGTAGTTTTAGGAGACTTTTATGTCCTTACATTAGAGATAGTGTTTCTTCCCACTAGTTTTGTTTTGTGCTTTTGTTATGTACTGCAAAATTGGAAACGATTAATAATAATAAATCAATCAATCAAAGTGTACTCTTGCATTAGAACTGTCTCGAACGCAAACTTGAATAAATAGTTCGCAGGAACATGCAGCGGAAATAACTTATTGCATAATTTATAAGTTCAAAATTGGACCATATCGAGAAGAAATATAACAGGAAATAGGCCCACAGCTAAGAGAGTCACTACAGGTAGCAAAGGAGAGACGGGAAAGCACAGAACTGTTCGAGAACTGTGAGTAAAAATCCATTTAAGTGAAATATTTGAGGTTATGAGAGAAAGCACTAAGGGTGAAAGTCGCATGCAATAGTAGAGATTAGAACGGAAAAATTTGAAGCTCAAGGTAAAGAGCTCCCTTTTCAAGCAAGTTTGGATAGGCAACCAATCATACATAAGAAAGCAGTGTGGATTGCATACTTACCAGACCAGAAAATTATAATACAGTATGGAGTCGGACGAATACCTTACTGATGAGGGGAAAAGAAAGAAAGAAGATATAGAAGACTTATTCAAGAGATCAAAGAGGACACACAGAACTCCGCCAAAAGGGACAGACCCCGGTGACACTATGAAAAATCAAATGAAAGAAATGATGGAACTAATGAAAAATTTATCAAGAGATATAAAAGATATTAAAAAAGAACAGAATAATAATAAGGAAGAAACAAAAATAATACGAGAAGAAATAAGAAAATTAAGAGAAGAACAAAGAGAGTTCAAAGAAGAGATAAAAGAACTAAAGGGTGCAAATAAAAAGGCAAGGGAAGAAATAGAAGGGCTAAAATATGAGGTGGAGAAAGCAAATGAGAGAGTTGAAAAACTGGAGGGAGAGAAGAGGAGGAAGAACGTAATTATCCCTGGGATAGAAATAAAATCAAATAACTCTAGAACGTTAAAAGAAGAAATGGAGGGTTTCATAGAAAGGGAACTGGGGATAGTACTGATAGCGGAACATGCAAAGAAATTGGGAGAAAAAACGTGTTTGGTAGAATTAAACAGTAAAGAGGACAAGAATAAGGTGATGATCAGCAAGAGCAAACTTCGTAATTACAAACCAAGAGTATATATAAACGATGACTTGACACTAAAGGAAAGACAGATTCAGGCAGTAATAAGGAAAAGAGCTAGAGAAGAAGCAGCAAAAGGGAAAACAGTCAGAGTGAGCTATCAGAAAATGACATGCGAGGATGAAATTTGGACCTGGAATAAAGAGGAGCGAAAGCTGGAGATACGAACAACAGCCCTAAACCTACCAAAAAACGATTAGCGAAGAAATATAAAGGACGGGATGAAGGGATGATGACCACAGCAATGAACACAGGAAAAAATGAGGAAAAATGGCATAGAATAGGGACATGGAATATTAGGAGTATAAATGGAAAAGAAAAGGAACTCATACAAGAAGTTAAGAAATACAGTATGGAAATTTTGGCAATTACAGAGACAAAAAAGAAAGGAGACGGAGAAATGATTATAGAAGATTATGGATTACTTTACAGCGGGGTGGAAATGACCAGCCCAAGCAGGAGTAGGATGTGTGATAAGCCCGCAGTATATGAAGCAACTAGTGGAATGGAAGGCAGTAAGCAAAAGAACGATGAAGGTAACATTCACACAAGTGTATGATGGAAAAATGGATGTAATAATAGTATATGGACCGGGGGAAAGCGATTCGAAGGAAGAAAAGGAACAATTTTGGAGCGAGTTACAAATGGTTTATGATGAGGCGGATAATACTACTATAATCATGGGAGATTTCAATGGAAGGATAGGAAATGATAATGAAGGAAGACAGGGAGTGATGGGTATCTTTGGAGAGGAAACAAGAAACACGAATGGCGAGAGACTAATTAACTTTTGCATACAGAATGGATTAGTGATACAAAACTCATTCTTCCAACACAAGGACTGCCACAAATATACTAGAGAGGAACCAGGAAGAAACGAAAAATCAATTATAGACTATATCATTACAGAGAAAATAGACAGAAGAATGTTACAAGATGTAAGAGTTTATAGAGGAGCGGAAATAGCGTCAGATCACTACTTACTAAGTGCAAGGTTAAAAATAAACGAGACAATTGAGAAGGAGAGGGTAGTAGGAGATTATTACAAAAAAGAAATAAAGACCATTAAGATCCATAAACTACAAGACCCAAAGATAAGACAGGATTACGAAGAACAAATCAAGGAAGGTATACAGGAAGTAATTAATGACCTACAGGAAATGTCAATAGAGGAAAAATGGGAAAAACTTAAAGAAATAATCTACAAGGCGGGAAGAAAGGCATGTGGGATATCGATAGCAGGAGGATCCAAGAAAAGAACAAGTTGGTGGGATGAGGAAATTAAAAATATCATCAAAACGAAAAAGGATAGGTGGAGAGCGTACTTGCAACAAAGAAGTGAGGAATCCTATGAAAAATACAAAATTGCGAGAAAGACAGCAAAAGAGAAGATCAAAATAGCCAAAGCCAAAGAATGGGAGGAATTTGGAACCAAGATGGAAAAGGACAGTAGAACAAACCAGAAGCTTTTCTACAGAGTTCTCAAGAACATGAAAAATAAAGGTAAAAAACTCGGATTGAGACAAATTATGGATAAAGAGGGAAAAATAATTACTGAAGACAGTAAAATTATGGACAGGTGGAAACAATATTATCAAGATATACTAGAGGGAGAAGAGATTAATGAAGAAGAGACAGAAATAGGAGAAGTAAACACAGCAAATCCAGCCGAAGGAAATGGGAATACACAACATGAAGCAGAAAGAGACAGTATACAACTGGAAGAGGTGAAGAAAGCAATAAGAAGATTAAAGAACGGGAAAGCAGCAGGAGTAGACGGATTAAAAGCAGAACTACTAAAATACATGGGAGAAGATGGAATGAAGTTTCTACATAGAATAATCAGTGAAGTATGGGAAACATTAACAGTCCCCAAAGATTGGCTAACCTCAGTAATAATACCAATATTTAAAAAAGGTAACCAGAGGGAATGCTCAAATTAACGAGGAATTTCGCTACTTTGTACAGCTAGCAAGGTTTACGAGATGATATTGGAGGAAAGACTAAGAAAGGGAGTGGAGAAGAAACTACATGGGGCGCAAAGTGGATTTAGACGGGGACACTGCACACACGACCATATATTCACTATCAAAAATGTTATAGAGAAATCGCTACCCTACAATAAAGAAGTTTATATATGTTTTGTATATTTGGAAAAAGCCTTCGACAAAGTGTCAAGGCAAAAATTATGGGAGGTTTTAGAGAGAAATAGTATATCTAACAGTTTGATAAACGCTATCAAATCATTATATAAAAAAACCGAAAACATAGTCAGAAAAGACAATCAAGAAACAGAGAAATTCAGGACGACAAAGGGAGTTAGGCAAGGAGGTAATCTTAGTCCTTTGCTTTTTATTATTTTCATGGATGAAATTATAAGAAATGTAAGCAGCAAAAGTAAGAAGATGGTGGTGGGACACCGCAAATTAAAACCAGTAGAAGTAGGTGACTGCGTATTTGCAGATGATGTAGCAGTAATGGCAAATACAGAAAGAAGCTTACAATTTAATGTGAATTTATGGATGGAAGAGCTGGAAAACAAAGAAATGAAAGTTAATATTAACAAAACAAAAATAATGGTGATCACAAATAACAAGGAAAGAAGAGCAAGCATAAAAATCAATAACCAGACAGTGGAGCAAGTAGACAATATAAAGTATCTGGGAATAACTATAGACAGAACTGGTAAAATGGAAGAAGAAATTAACAACAGAATTGCGACAACGACAAAGCTGTTCCACGGTATCAACAGAGGTTTTCTTAATAAAAAAGAAATCAGCAACAAAACAAAACTTACAATATACAAAACCGTATATCTACCGATATTACTATACGGAAGCGAAACATGGGTACTGACGGAGAAACTACACAAGAAAATACAGGTACTAGAAATGAAATATCTGAGGAAAGTAGCTAAGGTCACGATAATGGACAAAATAAGGAATGAAGAAATAAGAGAAAGATTGAAAATAGAGAATGTTAAAAAGCATATAGAGAAGGCACAACTAAGGTGGTGGGGACACATGAAAAGACTACCGGAAGAAAGGCAAGTAAGACAAGTGTGGGAAGCAAGGACTACAGGCAGAAGAAAGAAAGGGAGACCAAGTAAGACGTGGGATAAAGAAATGTATGAAATAATGAATAGAAGAGGTTTAAATTGGAACCAGGCCGAGATCATGGCGAGGGACAGAAACATTTGGAGAGCAGTGGTGAAATAGAGGAGGTCGGAAGAAAATGCATGATGAGTGCAAATAAGTGAGTGAGATCGCGAGTGAAATGTGAAACAAAAGGTGACAATAAGGGTAGCAAATGTTTGGAGAAGTTGGCAGCTGCAACTAGGAAATAGTCGGTGAAACTAAATAATTAGGATAGTGGTAATTAAGAAGAAAAGTACATCAACACACTATTTTGTAAATATTGTAAATATGGTAGAATTGTAAATTGTAAAAATGAAATATTAGGTTAGGTAGAAAAGGATTACACCCTCTACACTTAAAAGTAGAAGAGGGATAGATTATATATATATATATATATATATATATAATTTCGTACCTGATTAACGGACTCAGTAGCATCCAAGCCGTATCGGTAATTAGCTGACACCTGGGTGTGTGTGACATGAATCGGAAAACTACGGAGTCCCCCTGGGGTCCACTATAAAGAGCGAATTGCGTAACGGACCACCTTGACCATCACAAGCTTAACATCGTAACCATTGTTTGGGAAAATTTTAGGAATCGGATCCCACATTCAAATGACAGCGGAAAATTGGCTTTAACAAACCCACATATGACTGAATTCCTACAATGATTTGCTATGGGCTTCTTCACACGTACACTCAAGTGCACCACGTCTTAGCTACACAGTGTCTCGCGGCCGACTGCCAAAAACACACCGCTTTCGCACCCAAACGGGCGGGACGCGAAAAAACAACACGTTATTACAACTTCGTGGCTGGGGCTCGACTGCCAAGAAAAACTCCGCTCGTGAACACAGCTGTTACCAAGCGAGAATACGCTGGCCAATCGTGGCCCAGCGCGCGACCGACATTGCTACACGCGTCATCGCATGCAAGCAAAACAGCATAGGCTGTCTTCTTGCTCTCACGGGCTGAATTTTAAATTGCTCGAAATCAAGACGCTATAACTGCCGAAACCTGCAGCTGTGAGAAGCTACTAGGCTAGAGCTGTACAAATGTGATGAATTAATATGCTTGGGAGCCAGGGGTGTACAAAGATTACGAATTATTATATTTAATGCTAAACGCTGTAGTAAAATGAGTTGTACTTTGACCAAAATGAATTCGAAATTGTTAAACAGCTATCGGAATCGCAGAGACATAAAATGGCCTGACAAGATTAAGAGAAAAATAAAGAAAAAATTTATAGACCACACAAACACAAGACCGCATACACGTATTAAGAACGACTATGGAAAAAATACTAGACAGGGGAAAACCCATACCTGGCATATGGAAAGCACTAGTACAACCAGAAACTACAACCGGCTTCAACTGGCTATTACACGACGGTATGAAGGGGCAAAATGAAAAGTAAGAATCAAAGGTAAAGAATCACAAAGTTTTTAATTAGGAAGAGGAATAAAACAGGAGGACTCACTAAACTCACTACTGTTCATATCATTAATGATCCAGATCGTCCAAGAGTGTACACAGCAAGATTAAGTGTTAAAATAGGAAACTGGAATATGGAACCAATACTGATCCAATGTCTGGTATACGCAGACGATTTAGTGTTATTCGGGAAGTCAATAGAACAGTAGGAAATGGAAACAAATGCAAACAATAAAAATTAATGATAATCACAAAGAATGACTCAGAAAAAAAACGTGAAAACAACATGCAGAGAAAAAGAACTAGAGTCGATCAACAACTGCGAAAACCTAAGAACAACTATAAATATATCTGGAACTGCAGAACAATAAATATTAAATACAACAACTAAGGCAAGCAAGGCAGGTATACTTTGCGCTGCATAACACTATATTCACAAACAGAGAAATAAGAAATAACATTTGGGTCGGAGAGTTGGAATACAAAACAAAACTAAAATAGAGGCAGGAGAAATGAAATACCTGAGAAAAATAATAGGAAGAACTAAAAGAGACCAACTAAGAAATACTGCCACGAGTGAAGACATTGAAAATATACAGTTAAAATGGTATGGACACGTAGTAAGGATGGGCAGAAACAGAGACTCGAGCCCGAAACGCAGCTTAGAAATAAAACCAGAAGGAAGGCACAGTAGGGAAAGGCCGCGAGAAACGTAAAAAGGTAGTCTGGAGAAGAGAGTGACGCAAAGGTGGAAACATCTGAGAGAAGTAAAGCGAATGGCTAAAGACTTCAACCTATTTAGGAAATGAATAGAAGGTCCAACACCCTAAGAACATAAGGAAAGAAAAAGACGAATCATGTACAGAATAGAACAATACTTAAGTAAATAAATAATTACTATGGATATTGATTGTGTAATATAAAATAGAATTAAAGTGTAAACAAAATTCTTAAAATATGCTCTTACCGGCAAAGAAAACTGCAGAGAGCGAAACACACGGGTTATATCATACAGAGAAAACTCTAAATGGTTAAATTAGAGTAAAATTACTAGTACTTGTTCTAAAACTAAAAGCAACTCTCGTTTGAATGTTAGTACCTAGCTAGTTAAGTCATTTATTAAAAGTAAAAGTTAGTCATGCAAAACTTTTTATATCAATTATTATAAAAAATAGTTTATTTAAACCTATTTAAAGTGCCTGCAAAACGCAGATCTAATAATATAAACAGTTCACACTAAGGTAGGATATCCCTAGTAGCACAACCTGATTGGAGCCATGTTGGCTGCCAACATTACCAAAACATTGGTATGAAACGCTTTTATGTATGGTATTTGTATTGAACTCCAATATGTATTCTACATTGGTGATCAATATTTATCCAACATTTGTGACAAATATTTATTTACATTGGCCACCAATATTTATCCTATATAAATGACAAATATTTATTATACATTGGTGACCACGATTTATCCTACATTGGCGATAAATATCTATCCTATATTCCTGACAAATACTTATTCGACATTGGTGGTCAATGTCTATTCTATATCACTAGCCAATATTTATTTTACGTTGGTGGCAAATATTTAATCTACATTGGCGACAAATATTTATTCCACATTAGTGACCAATATTTATCCTATATTGGTAACAAACACTTCAGTCTACATTCTTGACCAATATTTATTCTACATTGGTAATTCATATTAATTTTTTATTAATAGCCAATGCTAGTTTTATGTATTCGCGATATAGATCCTTATTAACAATAAATACCGTATTTAGATTGACTACGGATACAGGGAGAAAAAATTAAGAGGGTCCCATTGCTAACTTTGTTATTATTGGAGCTACGAAATCGGTTAAATTAGCAAACTAATAAATTTATTTACTCTAATTACGATAGTGAAATCCGAAAAAAAAACATTCGAGCATCCAGTTAATTCCAAAAATGTACAACCTGTATGTTTTACACAAATAGATGTAGAATTAATTAGTCAACAAAATTGCCTCTATAACTTTTCTGATACAACTGAAAATAACGGAATTTTTTAAACATGACTGCTTTAAACCTTTTTAAAGTCGAGTATCCATGAAACAGAAAAATAAGTTATTTTTAAATATCTCCGTTATTTTCATGTCAAAAAATGTATAGGAGTATTTTTGCTGAGAATTGGATTTGAGTCGATTGGTACAAAAACATACCGGGTGTTCTATTAAAGAAATCGGCAAAAATAACTCGAGAAGTGTTGAAACAAATCTTTAGCTCCTGCTATTTGTTTCGCCATTTAGTCATTTAGCCAGCCTGTATATTTTCACTTGAGTTATAATTCGTTGTATTTCGAATTATTTCAAATTTTTAGTCCGCTCACTTTGTACGGATTCTGGAAAGTCCGTATTGCTCGTCATCGCGACGCTCCAGCCTTCAGCTGTTTTTCGCTTGTTGGCCGATCTGCGGGCATTCTATTTCTGCATTCGGTTGAAGTTACTTGCTTCTACGAAGGCATTCCCTCGTGCTACTGCACCAATTATTAATTAACTTCGTTTTTGAGCTGATGACTAAAATCAGGTATGTCTACGCTAATTGTTTGATATTCAGTTTAGTAATTTCCCGTTTTTTATTAGCTCTTTGACGATCTTCTTCAACGTCACGTTTAAACGTCATTATTAGATGCCGTTTTTAGACGACTCTATATTTGGGTTTTCTAATTAACACCCTAATCAATAACTTGGACCCGCAACTCTTTTCTGGAATGTCACCTTGAGCTTGCCAAGTGGTACAAGGAGCGTCTATTCCATTATCAAATTCGGCCACGAGTTCGAGATTGCTGTCGGCTTACGTTAAGCTAATCATGAACCAATTCAGTGCCTGCCGGAAACGTTTTTTTACCACCACCCAGGTTAGTTTTGTTTCAACTTTTGTTGATAACCACGTCCGCCTATGAATTGTTGGCTGAATCGATTGTAGCGACGCTTCCGATTTACAATTTACAAATTTAAAACTACGCTTTACAAATTTAAAACGTAATGTATTAATTATTCATAAATCTATGCGTTACAAATTTAAAACATAATGTATTAATAATTTAATAAAAGTAGCTGTTAATTACTAAAATGTGTTGTCTAAGGAGCATCAGCTAGAAGTTTACATAGTAAAATTAGAACCTAGGTATAGGAACTATTGGAAAATGTTGTAGTGTTCTGTATATATA
Organism: Agriotes lineatus; assembly: GCA_940337035.1. Lineage (NCBI taxonomy): Eukaryota > Metazoa > Arthropoda > Insecta > Coleoptera > Elateridae > Agriotes > Agriotes lineatus. The sequence continues at coordinate 180,056 of OW679202.1, read as the reverse complement.
TTTCAGGCTTCTTGGCCCTTCTTCAGGACATCATGTTCATATAAAAGGTACAAATAACATCTATAATAAAATATTTACATTAGTAATAAAATCCCTGGTTAATGAACTATAGATTTAGTTAATTTTCTCAAACTTTTCAATAGTAGGAAATATTTATATATAGTTATATTAAACAACAAAAATAAAATAAGTTACCTGTTGCAATGAGTCTGGAACTGTTAATTAGTAACGCAAATAACGAGTGTTTCCACAAGAGGTAATGATATAATCTGTAATAAATGTAATAATGTAGAAAGAAATTAAACAATAACAATAATAAAACATTTACCCTTCTTGCAATTGTTGTTATAGATTAGAACAGTTATTGTCAAAAGGTAAGAATTAAGTGGAGCGTTGTAAAAAGAATCTTCAATTGTTAAAACAGAGATTTGTTTATATTCTGTGATGTAGTTGTAACGTTCCATTACACAAAAATCTGTAAAAATGTGTGGTAAAAGATTGTAACTAAGTGTGTTTTTATATATTATGATTTTGTGTTAAAAATACCTTTAAGAAGTTCCCATTTAGGTGCATAGTAATAAGTAACAATTGTGAGTTTTCCGAGGGGAATTAAAATGTTGATTGAGGCTTAAAATTGTTAATATCAAAGAGGTGGCTCATCATGAAATGATATTTATGTAAGATCTTCTAGTAAAAACTTTTCCTTTCAATATTTGATTCATCTGTAAATATAGGTTTGTTTTAATAATTTCTGTCTTAAGATAATTTGTTTGTTATTTGTACCTTTTATATGAACATGATGTACTGAAGAAGGGCCAAGAAGCCTGAAATATATATATAGAACACTACAAGTTTTTCCAATAGTTCCTATACCTAGGTTCTAATTTTACTATGTAAACTTCTAGCTGATGCTCCTTAGGCAACACATAATGCATTAATTGTTCCCAAATTTACAATTCACAAGTTTAAAGTTTTGCTAAATGAATACGTATTAAGAATTTTGTAAGAAGTGCCCTGACGTCATTTTACTATCATTACCGAGATAACGGTTAAAACATATGACAGTGGTAAGCTTACACCTTCATTGAATTGCAATCATATTCAATACAAGAGCCCAAAAGAGGTTCACATATTTTTTGTGCATGCTGCATTTTCAGCATTAGTTATATACTGTATTTAAACTTTGTGATAAACAATTTACAGACCTAATTACGATGTTGCAAGCAACTATTATTTTTTAACCAAATAAACCTAATTGTTGCTATAATTATATTTATTTCTCGAAATCTGTGATTTATGGCGCCCTGTGTTTTTCTTATTATTGAAAGAGCTTGCAGTAGTACAGCTGATGATAGAAATCTGCGACCCAAGGCCACCGAATTTGAAGCTAGCTAGGTCATTGCGGTGAGTAAGAACATTTCAGAGCTACCGTGGTGTATAAATGATAAGGGGGTTGATCTGCGATTATACTACTATTGATTATTATTAGTAATCGATCGCAGGTTGGCTTCCTTATTGTTTCAGTGTATGCCCTTAATTTGGTCCACCATGTATAGTTAATTTATAATTTACAAAGATTAATAGTTATTTTATTCAATATACAGAAAAGCAATACTTTTCTAAGTATAATCAACGGGGCGAGGATGTTAAAAATATAATTTTTTTAATATTCAACCAACTATATAATTATAATGTTATAATATATACATTTCCATAAATAATTAAATGTTTATACGGTTGTTAGCCGCTGTCAAAGATAGTGGTACAGATTTTCTCATATCTGTATCTGGTACCCCCGGAAAACGCCGTCGCACGGCAGCTGTAACAAAATTCACACTATACATCTTACATTTCACAATACATTAAAAACAACTTACTAAAAATAACGTTGTACATTTTCAAGGTACAAAACGGCAGTTTTTTTCCAAGTCCTGGATACAACGTTGTTACTTCTGGGGATAGAAGTTTTTTCATAATATTATAGATGTTCTTGCAAACAGTTTCACCACCCGTTAAAAGTTTCTAACATAAATGAGAATAAAAGTAGTACTTACCTTAAACATTTGTTTCTAAGGGCGAAAACTTGCGGAAAACGTTCAGTCACAGGTCGCAAAGAAAAGTGGAGATCGATTAAAATTTGTGGTTTTAAGAACCCGACAGCTATCCTCTTGTTGAAGCAGGTAGAAAACTAAACTTGTCGACCTCGAGACGACAATCTTTCTAAGTGTAATAATGAAAATAATAACGGGGAAGAGCGGAAAGGGGCCTCCTCCTCCTCCTCTGTCCATTATCCTTCGTAAGGACGTGGTGGCATCATGATGTTTGCGCTATCTTTTCGGACCATGTTGTTCTGTCTTGCGCTTGGAAAGGGGACAGTGGCACTTAAATTGCCGCAAAAGTATTAAAAAATTACACTAAAAATATAAAAATTTGACAATCAAATACTTTTCAATGTAGGTATAATGCGTACTACTGGATAAATATATAGAGAAATCAATTTTTTTATTTTATTAACCACAATAATAAATACACAGTGGGCCAAAAAAAAACGGCACAAGTTTTGTACTCTCATATATCTTCGTAAGTTATTAATACTTTTAAATAATTAATATAACAGAGCAACTTTTCAAAAATGCAATTAATTATTTTTGCAATCTACAAAGTGTAAATATTTTGTTTTTCAAAGGAATATTTAATGCATTAATTATTATTGAAAATATCAATATTTCCAATTTTTACCGTTTTTTTTTTGGCCTACTGTGTAATTACTTAATCCAGTGGAATCTCGACGGGACAGGAAAAAACTTGAACTGCGAGGGTTCAACTCCTATAGGTTGGGGTAAATTAGTGCAAAAAATTAACTCTGCTGTGTATACAACATAGAGCATGTATACAGAGCACATAGCATTTAGATTATTAATTAAACATTGACATCCACCAAATTCTTCTGCTTTTAATAAAATTAAAAGATTTGACTTTTCATCTTTTTAAACTGTAATTCGTCATGGCTTAAATTGCTGCAGCAATGAAAACAATCCCCTTAACATATTTAACCCCCACCGTTAATAGTATTGATGAATATTTTTGATTCAATACATTTTTTATTCAATACATTTTTGATAACGTGTTACAGCGAATTCGAAACTCACTAGCAAATAAACATTAAAAAATTAATTAGACATTTTTATTTAAGTGGTTTTATTGGCATTTATAATATTGTAACGACCTTCGGGCCGGATCGCGTCAGAACATTCCCGAAAGTGTAACGACCTTCGGGCCTAATCGCATTAGAACATTCCAGAACTTCGAAAAACGACCTTGGAGCCAGGTGCGATGAATGAGTCAACGGCCTCGGTGATTAATACGCGTGACACTTTAGCATTGCCGGAAGGGTCGAGACGCTTCCGGAATGAATCACCCAGCTATATAAATAAAGGCAGCGAAAATAACAGTTCAGTTCTCATCCAAACTCGAAGCGCGTATACTGCAATATAAATGAACCCGTGTGTACATATAAATCATTAATGTTAAGTAGTAAATAAATAAATAAGCTATATCTGTTGTTAGAAATAGTTCCTGATTAGTTTATAATAATTCGTGTTCCGCCTTAATAGTTGCTTTGTAAATAGTTAATATAAATCTGCTGGCTTCTCTCCTCCTCTTGCAGTAAATCAGCCTACCTTATCGCAAGTTGATACTCCTCAGGTTGCTCCTGCCCAAGATACTGCCCCAGTGAGGCCCACAACATCCGGCTTGCATATGAAACTGTCCTCTTACGATGGGAAAACGCCATGGTCAACATACCTGAAGCAATTTGAAGCCGCAGCCGTCGCTAGTAGTTGGAGAATGGCAGAAAAAGCCACCGCATTGACTCTGACATTGCGAGGGGATGCCCTGAATGTTCTGCAAATGATTCCAGAAAATCAGCAAAAGGACTTCCAGCAATTGCTGAATTGTCTGGAACGGCGTTATGGCAATGGTCATCTTTAGCATGTGCATTGTGCCCAGTTGAAGAACCGAATTTAGAAGTCGGGGGAGACTCTGCAAGAACTTGAGGCCGACGTTGCACGATTGGTTTGGCTCGCGTATCCATCGACGCCGGAGGACTTCCTGAAGCAGCTAGCCGTCCAATCATTCATAGATGGAATGAAAGACGCCGATACTCAGCATGCGTTGGAAATCGAAGCGGCAAGGACTGCCTCCAGAGAACATGGTCGTGTTCGCGAAGACGAGGAAGAAGGGGCTCCGTTGCTGAAGCTGCGGAGAGATGGGTCATCTTAGGGCTCGCTGTCCGAAGAAAGGAGCCCGAGCGTCTGACGAGCCGTCGGAAAACTAATACGGGTCGACAGGAAGGGGCGAAAGTCGACTCGTGATTGCCATGCCCCGGAGGTTCCCATCCATGTGTCGTCTGTGCAACGCCAATCTGATAGCCTCTTCATTGATGAGAGAATAAATGAAAGAGTTCGGTCTCTGCTGTTGGATACTGGAGCGACGCAGTCCATCGCCAGGTCTGACGTAATACGGGACGAGGATCAGCTGCTGCCTACCAGGACACGCCTTCGCACTGCCACGGGAGGCGCAGTGACCACACATGGGGAAATGAATTTGACATTGAAGATTGGGAATCAAACCCTCAAGCATCGGGTCCTGATTGCTGACATTGCGGACGAGTTCATCCTGGGAATGGATGTCATGAATAAGTGTGGGTTCACTTTAAACCTGAAACACGGCGTGTTGCACGTGGGTGGGGAGGAGCTTTCCTTACACCCAAGAGAAGAGATCGCAGTACGAGTGGTATTGGCAGAAGATGTTACTCTGCCGGGACGAACCGAGAGGGTCGTGGATGCATACCTGGATGGCGATCTCCATTGCAACGTAGTGCACATGATTGAACCCAATTATGACAAGGAGCTCACTCATGGTATCCTGGTTGGGAAGACGTTGGTAAAGACTGGGCCTAAGGTCCCAGTAAAGATGATGAACGTCAACAGGGAGCCGGCAACCGTCAGGAAAAGCACAATCCTGGGAAGGTGCACACCCGTCTTCGCCGTTGTCAGAACGATTACTAGTAACAGCGCCAGCAAGGCCAAGGGCTGCCCAAAGGCATTAATTAACACCGTGATGTCTACTTGCAAGGGCATGAGCCAACAAGAACGAAAGATCGAAGATCTGCTGGCCCGGTACCAAGACATCTTTGAGTGCGGAGATCATCCCAGCGGCCGTACCGACGTAGTTAAATATAAAATCAATACTGGGGATGCTCAACCGATACGCCAACATCCAAGAAGGTTGCCCCTCGCCAAACGGGAAGAAGCTGAGGGGTTGTCTAGGATATGCGAAACCAAGGGATCATCGAACCGTCCAGCAGCCCGTGGACCTCCCCTCTGGTTCTTGTCAAGAAGAAGGATGGCTCAACGAGGTTCTGCGTTGCCTACCGGCAGCTGAATCATGTGACCAAGAAAGACAGCTACCCTTTGCCACGAATCGATGATACCCTAGACACGCTCTCCGGTTCTCAATGGTCCTCGACGTTAGACTTAAAGAGCGGTTATTGGCAAGTCGGAATGAAACCTGCGAACAGGGAGAAGACTGCATTTACTATCGGAAATGGGCTCTGGCAGTTCTCCGTCATGCCGTTCGGTTTGTGCAATGCCCCGCCACGTTTGAGAGGCTGATGGACACCGTCCTGAAGGGTCTATCCCGGTAGACCTGCCTGATATAATTGGACGACATCATAGTGGTGGGTGGTTCCTTCAACGAGCATCTAAAAAACCTGGAGGAAGTGTTCGGTAGACTGCGAGGTGCCAACCTGCGATTAAGTCCAAAGAAGTGCCACATCTTCCAAAAGGAGGTACAGTACTTGGGACACGTCGCATCCCGCCAGGGAGTAGCAGTATACCCGAGTAAGGTGAAGGCAGTGCAGGATTGGCCGATCCCGAAAGATAAGCATAAACTGCGAACCTTCCTGGGCCTCTGTACTTACTACAAACGGTTTGTGCTAGCATTTGCAAACATTGCAAAACCGTTAACCCGTCTAACGGAAGAGGGACGACAGTTTGAATGGAGTACTGAGTGCGCGGAGGCCTTCGAGACGCTCAAGACTGCCATAACCAGTTCACCTGTGCCAGTTTATCCTCGATACTGACGCTAGCAATGTCGGAATAGGTGGTGTTCTGTCCCAGGTCCAATATGTACAAGAGACAGTCCTGGCATATTTCAGCAAGGTCCTGTCCAAGCCAGAACGGAATTATTGCGTAACCAGGAGGGAGCTTCTGGAAGTCGTCAAGTCCGTGGAGCATTTTTATAGATATCTGTATGGCAGAAGATTCTTGCTGAGGACCGACCATGCTGTTCTAAGATGGCTACTGCAGTTCAAGAACCCTGAAGGACAGATGGCTAGGTGGATCGAGCGCCTACAAGAGTACGACTTCGAAATAAATCATCGACCTGGCACATCCCACCGCAACACCGATGCGTTATCCAGGAGGCCCTGCCCTGCGGACTGCGGCAACTGTTCGAAACTGGAGAGTCGTGCGGTACCCATTAATCGTACCAATGTAGTCGATGACTCGTGAAAGCCAGAAGAGTTGCAGAACAGCCAGGAGAACGACCCCGACTTAGGTACGGTTATAACCTGGAAGCGAGATGGCCGTCGACCTACCTGGCAGGAGGTCTCCGCCACCAACCAAACGGTGAAGACCTATTGGGCGCAATGGGACTCCTTGCAGTTGGGCAACAACATCCTGACCAGAATCTTGGAAGATGAGGACGGTAGGACAACGAGATCACAATTGATGGTTCCAAGGAGTAGAGTGGCCGAGGTTCTGCGCCACCTGCAAACTGGCTCCTCTCGGGGACACTTTGGATTGAAGAAGACTTTACAGAAGGTCCAAGACAGGTTCTACTGGGCGAGCTGCAAAGATGATGTCCGAGAGTGGTGCCGGAGGTGCGAAGCCTGCGCTACAGGAAACAAACCGGTTGGAAGATGTAAAGCTCCGATGCGGCAGTACAGCGTCGGTAGTCAGTTCGAGAGAATATGCATCGACATCGCTGGACCATTCCCCGAAACCGAATCGGGAAATAAATACATCCTGGTGTGCATGGACTACTTCACGAAGTGGCCCGAAGCGTACGTCCTTCCCCATCAAGAGGCCGGTACTGTAGCTGATATTATGGTGAAGGAGTGCTTCAGCCGCTTTGGAGTCCTCATGGAGTTACATTCTGACCAGGGCCGGAATTTCGAGTCTGGACTGTTCCAGAACGTTTGCAACCTACTGGGATACACAAGACCCGGACGACTGCCCTCCATCCTCAATCGGACGGCATGGTGGAAAGGATGAACCGAACCATGGGGAAACATCTATCCAAGGTGGTTTCCGAGCATAAGCGTGACTGGGACCAGTACATTTACCTGTTCCTGATGGCCTACCGATCCGCAGTACAAGAGACAACCCATCACACCCCAGCCGCGGTACTCTTTGGGCGCGAGCTGCGATTGCCATGTGACCTCAAATTTGGAATAAAGTCTAGCGAAGAAACGGTCGGCGAGGACTACGTGGAGAACCTGAAAAAGAGGATGGAAGAGAACCACGACGCCGTACGCCGAAACATTTAGGCTGCCAGCGGCCGCATGAAGGACCGATATGATACCCGCGCTGAGGCCGGTGGTTTTCAGCCTGGCGATTTTGTATGGCTTCATAACCCCCAGAGGCGTCGTGGTCTCTCCCCCAAGCTTCAAAGAAACTGGGAAAGCCCATTCACGGTAGTTTCTCGACTGAATGACGTGGTATACCGAATCCAGAAACCTCCTCGAGGAAAGTGCAGGGTGATGCATTTCAATTGGTTGTTCCCATATGCCCGAATCAATGAGGAAGTGGAGGCTGTCACGGAGCAACCCCTGAGACAACTAGAGACCGGAGGTACCTCCTTCCAGGAGTTTATGGCCGCTTATGGGGGTACGAAGACTGCGCGATTTGGAGTCATCACAGAGGTGCAGCGTGACTTGTTCGACACGCTGCGGCGGTATTTCCTGGCACACTGCGTCGCCCAGGACCTCCGGATGTCTAGGGGGATTGCCGTTGCCTTCCGGAAGAAGCTTGGCCGGTTAGACCAGCTGCGAGAGCAAGCACCTCAGGTTGGCAGAACTTTGCGGCTGAAGGAAGGCAATAGCTCCATTTATTACCTGGTGACGAAAAGGTTGTCTTACGAAAAACCTAGTTATCAGGAGCTCTGGTCTGCTCTTTTGGACCTTAAGGAGCAGATGGTGAAGAACAGTGACACCCGGCTAGCGGTGCCGAAATTAGGATGCGGCCTTTATTCGTTGGACTGGAGGGTTGTACGCAGGATGCTGGAAGTAGTCTTCGACCGGATCGGCATCTAGATCGAGGTCTGCTGTTACAGCCCGTTGCGAAGCATTGAGGCCACGGTGGACTGCTACTTCATCCAGTCCGTGTGCAAGAAGGGCACCGCCTGTAAGTACCGCCATCGAATTCCACAAGAGCGAGAGGACAGGCACCCGTTGCAACTCGTTCTGAAATAGAACGACCTAAGGCGGGGGCAGTGTAACGACCTTTGAGCCGGATCGCATCAGAACATTCCAGATCATTCCACAAAGTGGAACCACCTTCGGGCCGGATTGCATCAGAACATACCAGAACTTCGAGAAAAGACCTTGGAGCCAGGTACGACGAATGCGTCAGCGGCCTCGGTGATTAATACGCGTGACACGTCAGCGTTGCCGGAAGGGTCGAGACGCTTCCGGGATAAATCACCCAGCGAAATAAACAAGAGCAGCGAAAATAACAGTTCAGTTCTCATCCAAACTCGAAGCGCGTAAACTGCAATATAAATAAACCCGTGTGTACATAACTCTAGTGAAATAAATAACGCGTGAATAACAAATAAATATAACCATATAAATCATTAATGTTAAGTCTTAAATAAATAAATAAATTATATCTGTTGTTAGAAATAGTTCCTGATTAGTTTATAATAATTCTTGTTCCGCCTTAATAGTTGCTTTGTAAATAGTTAAGATAAATCGTTGTAAATAAATGCTATGTTTAAGAAGCGTCGTATAATTTTTAAATAGCCCGAGAACGTAACGTAACAATATAAATAACCGATTTTGTAACATTTTACTTTCCGTGACTAATGTTTGCCATCTATATTTCTATCTGACAATATACATATATAAAACATATACAATGCGAAAACCATAATAGTTTTCCACATCCACTAATGTATTCTGATAGAATTCAAATTTGAAACATGCAATTTAACACATTTCGTAATTCATATTTTCTTGATTTGTACTACCAGAGGGAACGCATGGTTAAAGCTCTTTACGATGTGGAAGTCTTTATTTACTGTAACTAGAGATCACACTACTTGTCTGTAATGATAACGTCGGTATTGCCACATACGTTACGAATATCCTTAATGATATCGTTTAATGTTAGCGGTATCAATAAAAGTCAAATCTCTGTTTTCTAAACTTCTTAGTGTACTAGGAAGTAGAGAATAATTAGCAGAAATAAATGCTAAATAGTTTTGTAAACCTTTTTTTAGATTTAAGTGAAGCCGCCGAATCTTCATCTAAATTTGTAGCAAAATGAAAGCTTTTTTACGTTCAGTTACGAACGATTTCACTGACCTATGATTTATGAAATATTCTGTTTGTTCAGAAAAAGGAAAACTGTCCTTTAATTCTAAAATGATAGATAATCCATTGTCACACGTCAATCACTATCGACGAAACACATTTTGCAAACCGTAATTAAGGTAATAGCATTTTCCAGGCATATATATTCAAACTGTGTTCGGCCATTAGTAATTAGAGAAGCTGAAAATATGGCTATGTCTTAAATATAAATTAACACCGTGTATTTGTTAAGTTAAAGTAGCATGGAGATTTTATGTGAATATTCCAAGGTTTAAAATAGACAGGCAATTTATATGGTTACAATGCTTTCAAATGCTTAGGTACCCCGTTATAGTCATCCTAGATAAATCCAACCTAGGGTCAACATTGCTTCACAATATTGTAAAATAATGGCCTGCCAATATTGAAACAAAATTAGTTTTACGTGAATATTCCAATATTAGAAGTAGATAGAAAATTTACATCGTCACAATATTTTCTCAAGCTAGGAATCCATTATGGTCTTCCTAGACAAATCCGATGTAGAGCCCACATTGCTTTATAATGTTGGAAATATATAGGAAATTTATATGGTGACAATACTTTCTGGATCTAGGCATCCCATTATGGTCGTCCTAGATAAGTCCAATGTAGGCCCCACATTGATTCACAATATTGGGAAATAATAGGTTAACAATATTGTATCAAGAACGATTTTACTTGGCCAATATTGGCCAAGATTGGAATAATATGGTTCCAACATTTTGTGCTTCTAGGGATACGCTTATTTCTGTTCTCCCGTAGTCTAATGCTCAGTCGAATTTATTTTAAAACTTTTTTTTCTTCTTTTTTCTTCTTTTTAACCCGTTTTTCGTTTATTGCTTTTTATAGTGCGATTCTGATCTGATATTTCTACGTGGGTTGCAAGATTCCCCATACTACCTATCAAAAATCCGTAGTGGCTTGAGGTTGCTGTTCTGCCCGCCTGTTGAATTGCAGATTTGACTGTAGAAAAACGCATAATATCTATAATCTCGAGCCCATCCCGACAGACTTTCCTAGATTTTACAACACGCAGCTCTTAAGGTCAGGTTTCAATTGTTCTATTTTCGCTCACATGGCATCGCATGTCACGCCTCCCCGAACGAAGAAAATGCATGGCTTATTGAACCTCGCCCACCATTTACCTACTCGTATATTATCCATCGCAAATCTTAAATGTTTCATTGAAACTTTGTAAGCAGTAAATTATCATCAGCTATTTATAGATTTAACTGTATTTTAACTTTGCTGTCGATGAACAAATATCTGTTGCTAAGCGAATTTCATTCACTTGCTATGTTTTCTGATTTTATACTGAACCTCTCGTTTGTTAAGAATAGTAAACGGCTAAATTCGATTACAGATATTACATACGAGAGCTATTTGGCGATTAGGCGAAAGATTTGTGTTATGTGCTATAAATAGTACTATTGTCTAGTAATCTGTTACGTCGGTTGGGCCTCGTCGACGACTACGTCAGCGAGTCATCTTATTCTACAGCTTTTTAGTGGCAATTATTACTTTTTTGTTTAGGGCCTTTGTAACTACTTTGCCCAATGGGTTCTATGAGCTCTTATTAAATCAGACCTTTTTGCTTGCACTATCGACTTATACTATCTTTTTTGTTTGTTTATTGTTTCTTCTTGCAATCTGTATATACAATAAGCAAGACATATGTTAATTAATTTAGGACATGACAGAGTGACATGATTGTAATCCAATGATTAACAATTTGTAGTTTCTACTTTATATAATACAAGCAAATTGCGCTCTACGCGCACGTGAAATAGGATACGCGAAAGGTCAAGCTCCGAGCCGAGCGCTAAGATAAGAAAAACAAAACCTAAACAAATATAAACATCTGCGAAGCCGGAACGTGAGATTTTATTTTGTGCCACAGACAAACACACATTAAGGAAAATTATATTATAGATATACTATACAGGTGACTTTGTTAGTGATTAATCGAATCTGTGTGGAAGTTCTAGCGGTTTGTGTCTTTTTAGTCTGTGTATGGCTTCACTATTGCCGAGAAGGTTAAGAGCTAAGGCGTTTGGGAGATGTCATAGTTTACTAAGATACTTAGATACAAGCATCACAAATATAAAATCGCTTCAGTTCAAATTTTCTTAAATAGTTATGGCAACCTGGTGCCTGTCCGCTGGCGTCGGCTTCGACATTTGCGACATTTAGATGTAGTTAGTTTTAAAGAAGAACACCTGCTTGTTTTTAGCAAGTAAGATGATTGTGTTCCCTTTGGGTTTTGTTTTATTTTTATCTTTATTTATATATACAATGTTTGCACTTATTTAGAACCCAATAAATGGATTATTATTATTATTATTACGGCAAACGTTATTGCATCGTAATGCAGAATACACTCTGTTGTAATAGTTATTGTACAAAATTGCAGCGATTTATGGCACATTGTCGCTCTCTTATGTATTAGTTATGTTTAGTTAAATTGGAACACATTTGGAATGCTATAGACCGAAAATTATGCATGACAAAATGCTGGCAGTTTATGATGAAAGTATGTATCAAATAAAATACTGGTCAAAATAGTTTTGCAGGGTTCTTGAATCAGTAGAAGACGATCCAAGGCCAGGATAGCCGAAAACAGCAACAAATGCTGAAATGTGCAGAAAGGTAGAGTCGATGGTTCTTGAAAATCGTCCTACACGTTTTTCATAAAAAGCTTGGAATGAGCAAGTTGTCGTCGAGAGATTTCTTCGAAAAACTTGAATTTACTGCAAAATACTGGACTGAACTAGAACCTGGGTCTATTATTTGGATGGTGAGACTAAGTAGGAATCAATGCAGTGCGCCCCTGAGGGTTCGCCGCCTCCAACACAAGCGTCTGCATGCAAGCTTATGAAAAAGGTTTTTTGGGGGCACCAAAGAATTCTTCATTACACGGAGAAAGGTAAAACAATCACCACAAGTGCCTACTCTATCACACTTTAGAAACTACATCGTGCTACACAAAGAAATCGTCCAAATTTTTGTTGAACAAAAAGGATCTGATTCTTCGGGACAATGCAAGAGTGCACGAGGCCCAACCCATTCAAGCTTTAATGCAAAAATTATGATTCCCCGAGCTAGGCCGTTTAGGGCATATAGCCCCGACATGACCAGATGGCCACCTGAGACTATTATTTTCTCGGAAACTTAAACTATGGGGTCGCTGGTTTTCTTCCAACGAAGAACTTTAGCGGACTGTTAGCAGCTATTTTGCAGAACGGGAAAAAGACTTATACTTTAGGGAAATAGGGTGATGACTATATTGAAAAATTAGAAATAATCAATGCTCAAAGTTTTCCTTCCTGCTTTAGGTAGGTTATTAATCAAGTGTCCCTCTTACAATAAATTTGTTTATAAGTAATATGCAAAAAGTCATTAGGCAGCAAAGTAAAACGTTTACGCTTAATTAATCTCATGCGTGGTCAAATTTATAAATTTTCACAGCCGACTTTCGTGTTTAAAACAAGTAAAAATAAAATTGATGTCTGTTGCAGAAACTACATTCAAGTTTCCTTCACATTTTTTCAGTCTCTCTATGGGCTTCTGGCTTCTTTTAACTCAAGTGCGGGCATTATAATTTAATAATTACCGGGATCCGTCAGTCTGATCCATTTAAATGATATTGTACAGGGTGAGCGAAATTCGATGTTTTCAAAGAAATTCTCGATATCTATAAGAGATATGGAAAAATGGACCCCCCCTCCCTCCTCGATCTCCTTTTCCGAGAAAATTTTAATGATGAAAACCAAAATTGGCTATCGCCTTTTGTTTTCAAGCTATAAACAAAAGTTCGATTGTTGGACTTTCCGTTTTCTGGCTATATCTCGCTCAATTGTGAAAATTGAGAAGAGTAATTTCTACGTTCTTGTTGCACTTTTTTTATAAGAACTTTGTGGCGTACTGAATTTCCTAAAAAAGTTCGAGTTATACCATAAAGTTGTATTTTTTTATATAGATCTTTTTTTTTGTTTATTGTATCTTCTTGCAATCTGTGTGTACAATAAGCAAGACATATGTTAGTTGGTATAGGACATGACAGAGTGACATGATTGTAATCCAATGATTAACAATTTGTAGTTTCTACATTATACTATATATTATACAGGTGATTTTGTTAGTGGTTAGTCAAATCTGTGTGGAAGGATCGGTTTGTGTCTTTTAAGTCTATGCATGTTTTCACTATTGTCCAGTAAGTTAACAGCTAGGGCGTTTGGGTGATGATCTAGTTTACTAAGGTAATTATCACTGTATTTCACTATCACTTCCTTAACGGTGTCAACTTTCAAGTCACTTAGTATGTCTTTATTTCTTACAAAGTATGGTGCATTACACATAGTACGTAGCACTTTGGATTGAAACCTTTCAATGATTTCAATGTTCGAGTTGGCTGTTGTACCCCATAGCTGTATACCATATGACCATATGGGTTTGAAAATCGTTTTGTAGACGAGGAGTTTACTTGTTAAGGATAATTTGGATTTCCTGCCAAGTAGCCAGTAGTGTTTGCTGAACATTATGCCTAGTTGTTTGCGTTTCTTCCATATATGTGGTTTCCAGGTTAGGTGTTTATCGAGATGTAGGCCAAGATATTTCACTTCGTTGACTTGTGTTAGCGGAACTTTGTTTGCATAAACTAGTGGTGTAATGCCTTTACACTTGGTGAACGTGATATGGAAGGATTTAGTTTCATTGAGTTGAACTCGCCATTGCTTGGTCCATTGGATTATTTGGTCAAGGCTCTGTTGAAGGAGTTGAGCAGCTATAACTGGATCTTCGTGTCTTGTCATGATGATCTTGTCATCTGCAAAGGTGGCGGTTAGGGTGTGCTGATTTGTTGGGATGTCCGCAGTGTATACTAGGTATAAAATCGGGCCAAGTACACTGCCCTGTGGTACTCCTGAGTTTATTGGGTGAAGATTAGTTTGGTGCTGGCCAAATTTTACTAGAAAGTATCGTTCTTCCAAATATGATCTGAGGATAATGTAAAAGGAGTGAGGTAGAATTTTCTTTAGTTTGTATAGTAGGCCTGTGTGCCACACTTTGTCAAAGGCTTTGGTTTCGTCAAGAAGGGCAGCTGTGCAATATTGTTTCTCCTCGAAGGCCTGATTTATATTATCAACAATCCTATGGACTTGTTGGATTGTGGAGTGCTCTCTCCGAAAGCCGAATTGGTGATCTGGAATTATGTCATTGTCTTCTAGAATTGATATTAGTCTGTTTGCTAGGAGTTTTTCCAAGATTTTACCTAGTACAGGAAGTAGACTAATAGGTCTGTAGGAGGTAACTTCATTTGGAGGTTTGCCAGGTTTAAGGATCTGTATTACTTGCGCTACTTTCCACTGCACTGGGAAGTAGCCAAGTTTCAAAACTGCATTGAAGATCATGGTCAGCATCACTAGGCCCTTGCGTGGTAATTCTTTGACTAGTTTCCCAGTAATTTTGTCAAAGCCTGGGGCTTTCTTGGGATTTAAGTTGTACCTGATCATATTTTTAATTTCCTTTACTGTGAAGCAGTCCATAGGCGGAGTTAGTTGATATGGTGTTTCTAAGGACTCTTGTATTCTCTCTTCATCTGCTGGGGGGCTTTGAGTAGGTATAGGTTGGAAGACGCTCTCGAGGTGTTGGGCGAGGAGTTCTGCTTTTTCCGAGTCAGAGCGGGCCCATGTATTGTCTGGCTTTTTCAAGGGGGGAATGGGTTGTCTTTGTACCTTTATTCTCTTTGTTGCTACCCAAAGAGAATAATTTGTGTCGCTTGTAGCACTCAGATTATTGAGATAATCTTGGAAACCTTCGTTTTTTAAGTCTTTGATGAGTGTTTTTAGCTCTGACGTTGCTTGATTGTATCTTCTTTTATCGGATGGATATCTTGTGTTTTGCCATATACGCCTTAGCCGTCTTTTTTCTGCTATTTTTCTTTTAATTACAATGGGACATCCTTCTTGTTGTCTTTTGCTGGTAGTTGTTGGTGTTGCTTCCACAGCAGCTTCTTGGATTATTTTAGTAAAGTTATATATAGCTAGATCAAGGTCTTGATCAGTTTGGAGCGAAATTTTTAAGTCTAAGCGGTTTTGAAGGAGGTTTCTGTAGTGAGTCCAGTCCGTTTTTTTATTGTGGAATCTTGGATCTATTTCTCGTTCCAGAATTGTACTGCTCATGATTGCTATAATTGGCGTATGGTCCGAGGATAGGTCAAGACAAGATGTAATTTTGAGGTAGTTCGGGAATATTCCTTTGGTTATGAAGAAATCCAAAAGATCAGGTATTTTTGTTGGGTCAGTGGGCCAGTAGGTTGGTTCATAGGTCGATAGATGACCCAGTTGTAATTCTTGAACTGCTTGATGTAGCCCTCTTCCCCTACCGGGTGGTGAGATTCTGGAACCCCATAGGGTATGCTTGGCATTGAAATCTCCCCCTGATAGAAACCTGTTGCCAAGTGTTTTGAAGTAATCAATGAAACTCTGCTTACTTGCAGCATAGTTAGGAGGACAATATGTGGCTGATATGACTAGAGGACCATTCCAGTCTTCTATCTCAATGGATGTAGCTTGGAGAAAGTTCTTTTGAAAGGAAGGTAGAGTGTGATGTTTAATGTGATGCTTTATTAGTATGGCTGTGCCTCCTCTAGCGTGATTATCTGAATCGGGATGGTTTGTGCAGTATACCTGATAGTTTCCTATTTTAAAGTGGGTTCTACTGGTGAAGTGTGTTTCCGAGACGAGTAGTATATCAATTTCATTGCTTCTGAGGAAAGTTTCTACCTCATGTTTATGATTTAGAAGTCCATTGGCGTTCCACTCTGCTATTTTATATATTGGAGCCATTTTTATTTTTTTAGTTCTTCTCTGAGAAGTCTAATTTGTGCTGATAGTTCATTTATGGTCTGCTGTTGTGCTAGTATAGTTTGTTGTAATGTAAATATTATCGATGTGAGGTCATGAGTTTGTGGTTGCGATTGTTCCTGAGGTGATGGTTGGGATAGGAATTGCTGTCTTTGGTGTACTGGAGCCCATTGTTTGTTTTGTTGACTTGTTTGATTATGTTGTTGTTTTTGTTGATTTTGTTGTTGTTGGTGATTCTGCTGATTTTGTTGTTGTAGCTGCTGTTGTTTCTGCTGTTGCTGGATTTGAAGTCTTGAGGCATAACTTGAGTTTGCTGAGTTTGGGTATCTTCTGTTTAGAATTTCAAGGTGTACCCTGCATCCTTTGTAGTTAGCTGGATGTTGCCCTTGACACAGTACACATTTAGGTGGTTTGCCGTCATTACGGTTTTTAAGGCAGGTGCGGTAATCGTGTAGTTCTGCGCACTTGACACAGCGTGCTGGTCTGGTACATCTGTTGCGTGTATGACCGTAGCATTGACAGTTTTTACACTGCGGTATCTGCTCTTTCTTTATTGGCTCTTCGAAAGCCACTATTGCGTTTTGAATGTTTGTTATCTTGAAGATTTCTTTATTATTTTCTTTGCGCTTGATGTCGATGAAGAATAAGTTTTTTTTTACTTTGGTTTCTCTGTTCATAACATTCATTATATTAAGTACTTCATGGCCTTTTTCAGCCAAAGCAGTCTTTATGATTTCATTGTCTGTTGAGTGATGTAGATGTTTTAACACAACACGGAATTTCTTTTCCTCCTCTAGACTGTAAGTGTGCCTAGCAACTTTATTGGCATCAAGAACATCTCTTATTATTTTGTAATCGGGGAGATTATTTATTAGTAACTTTAGTTTGTTGCCTTGTAGAAGTTGATATTGATAGTTTGTTTTTGAAATGTGCTTTTCAATCAGTGTTATCAGTGGATTTATGGCTTTAATATAGTGAAGTATGAATGGCGGAATCTGTGTTTTGTTTTCGGAGTTCGTTTTGTTGGTACTGGTACTAGCGTTTGCCAGAGGTTGGTATTTGTTGGATGTTGAGATAGGCGGGCCGGATAACGGAGGATCGCTAGTGGCTTTTCTTTTTTTGTGGCGTTTAATTTCTTGAAACTCATTTAATTCGATTGTTTGAGAAGTGTCGCTGGTGGTTGACATGTTGTCCTCTTTGGAGGAATTCATTGTTTGCCACAAGCTCTGCGATGAGTTGTATATTTGTGTTTGTGGTGGCGGCAACGGTGGAAAATTTGCGGCAGTTGGATAATAATTCGCTTGAGATAGGTGTGGAGTATGTATTTGGGTAGGCAGCATAGCACTTGGGGCTGTTGTAGGCAGTGCAAACATTGGCATTTGTGATGTAATTTGTTGGTGGTAGTTATGTTGATTTGGTGTTAATTGTTGTATATACGAGTTTGGGGGCTGCGGCATATACGCTTGGTATTGTGTATAATTGTTGGGATAAAAACCATCACTTGAATTTTGCATGATTGCAAAGTGTTAAATTTGCGGTTATTTTTTGGATTTAATATTCTGAATAATTTACCCAATATGTAGTAGAGATAACTGGAGGTCAGGCACTCTCGCGATAATGATATCTCACAGCGCTTCGACCCACGTCTTGCACTACAGAAATCAAATCGAGAACTAATCCTGTATTTGGAAGTTTGAGGTTTTCTTGGTAATCACATAATCGATAGTTGACTTCTGTTGCATCAACGGTCTTTCCCAAGTAAAACGCTGGCAGTCTTTATGTGCATACCATATCTTTGTAAGTCTTAAATCATATTGGCTATAGAGCTCTACGAGTCTTTCGCCATTGTCATTCTGTACCTCATCGGCGAAATTGCCAATAACGTTACTATCATCTTGTTTTTTAACCCTTCCATTTAAATCACCTGCCAATATTAAATCTTTTAGCTCGCATAATTATGCTTGAAAGTAAAAATCACCTTTTATGACGTTTTCAGAGTTATTTACAGGCGCATATACTCTTTTACAATCATTGTTTTATAACCATATATTCTGAGTGTGTCACTATTCTGTCAGATATATATTCATAGTTTTGTACAAATGGCTTAAGATCTCTTCTTATCATAATAGCTACCCTGATTTAGCCAGTTGATGTTTTTTTACCCCTAACCAAAAGTACACGTATCCTTCCTCCTCTTAATTTCCACATTTCTTCCCTTTTGTTTCAGACAGTACTATAATATCCATTTTGTACTTTCCTGTTTCAGATGTTATTTCCGTCATTTTATCCGATATGCCACGAATGTTCCATGTTCTAATTCTCTGTGTCTTTTTCATTGCTGCCAAATGTTGTCGTAATTTACATCCATCCGATTTCCAAGGCTGAGTGCTGGTATTTTTAGCATTAAAGTCTTTTTAAGAAGGCAGGGTGCTGACCTATTACTTCAACCCCCATACTTGGAGGACCAGGCTTTTCTGTTAGGTATGCTCCTTTAGTCGAACGGTACGACTACAGGCAGGAGGTACGACTACAGGCAGGATGTACGGCGTGAATGTGGGTACAAGATTTGTTGGCAGAGTTGCTAAAAGGGGTTGCAGAGGCTACTCGAGATTTACTGGGACAAATCTATTCGACATCGATATGTCCCCTCGAGGAATTTCACCTCCCAAATGTATAAACTAGGCAGTTAAGTTAAGCACTAGATATCATTATGACGGCAATGTAAACTTCGATGACACCTTGGAGGAAACTGATCGGTGGATCTGGCGCTAAAGCACAACGCAAGATGCAACGTACGAGAACAAAATCAAATCACCATACAATAAGCAAAGGTGAAATCATCCGGGCGTTCCGCAGTCGCAACTACCTCAATTATTACGCACATTTGTAAAATTCGAGAATCGAGCATTAGAGATCGAGTAATTTTCAAGTCCAAATCGAGACCTAGAATCAATTTTTTAGCACTTTCGAGATCGATAATGGGTAAAATACCGGCTCGTCTCAGTTCATGGCAACACTAGCTATGAGGGTTAATAAAGTTTTAATAATATGCTGGCGTTTCCTTTTATCAAATAACAAATACAAACCCAAAGCAGGGGTAAGCGTTGCAGAACAGATCCAGGTAGTTCTTAAGTAGACAGAGTAGTCTTAGTCTTAAGTTAGCACTGAATCCAGTTAGAAGCATACCAGCTAAACTGTAGCATATATCAACTGTCAGAGCTAATAAAGTTTTTATAATATACTGCGGTTCTTTTTTATTAAATAGCAAACAAAATAAAAACGCAATTGGCGTTTATATTTACAAGCAACTTCCCAACAAAGGAATAAGACTCGTAAGTGAAAGAGTGATTGAGTAGGGTGTTTATTGATTAACCTTCTCACTATAGTGATTTCCAATGTTTACATAAAATATAGGTAATCAAAATATGTTTTACACAAAAGTTTGAGTGCTTGAACATAAATAATCTAATTTTAACTTCAGGTTTTAAAGCCAAATTAAGTATTTGTTACTTACATACAAAGGTATATTGACACTTTTTCGTTCTTTACTTTTTTCAGAAAATAGCTTCTTCGTCCTAAACACTGATCCTTATTAATTTAATTTAGAAGAAAACAATGTTATACTTTAAAATAAAAATAAACGATATATGAATACTTGAGCTTAACTTTCAAACCTGAGCAAAACGCCGAGTATCCTTTTGCCTATCATGTTGCCGTAGACTATGCCATACAAATTCCAGCTGTAGCTAGTAAATATGTGTGATCGTTCTGTATATATATTTAACATATATTTTGCAAGAATGCTATTATAATCTGTTCTCACGTTTTGTACAATATTCAGGAGTGCAGACTAGCTGGTTACATACAGGATACTAGAATCGAATTTACTATAGCATCATTTTTGCCTTGTTGGAACATTTGTTTTCTTCTTTAATTCATAAAAACTTTGAATTTTTTTTATTGTAAATTTTATAATCGAAGAGATATTTAAAATATGCAAACGATTAACCAGGGACAAATATCTTATAATCATTTATATTAACTTCAAATACTCAAACGAAAATTACAATATGAATACATAATACACCAGTCTACGCCGAAGCCGGACAACTCGGCGCCGCCATCTCGGCGCCGCCACTTCGGCGCCGCCATCTCAGCGCGGGGCCAGCTCGGCGCCGGGACAACTCGGCGCGAGGCCATCTCTGCGCCGAATTTAAATTCGCAAACTACAGTGTGCACTACGTAAAAAAATTATTATAAACAAATAATAAATAAAGTGATCGCCAAAAATCGGGCATCAAATGAAAAAAAATTATTTAGAATTTCTTGGAAAATCAAACACTAACGAACAGATGTAATTGCAAAGTGATTACAAATGGGCCAAACAAAAGTTGTCACATGACCTCCGTTATCAGTAAAATTTTACATTTTTTTAAAATAATTACGAAACATGCATTGAAATTTATTATGAAATAAAAAACTTTGTTAAAAATATTTGTTTTTCCATAGCAGTTTTTGTTAAAAGTCAAATTCTTTGATATGGGATCTAAACATAAAAGAAAACGTGTGAGGTCAAAGTTGGCAGAGGATTTTGAAATTTTGGTATAGGAGCCTAGATGTTGATTCTAAACAATTTTTCTTAATAACTTTTTGTCGTATTTTCTACATAAAAGGCACGCTACTCTACAGTAAAATAGGTTTTTTGAAAACTTCAAAGGCATACTTGATTTTTCAAAACTGAAATGCTGTTCGAAATTCGCTTTTAACCAAGCAGGGCTAAACCCCAAAAAAATGAAAATTTAAAACGAGAATTTTTTACCTTTTAAAAGAGTCGTTTCACCTATCCGGGGACACACTGTATACAGGGTGTCCAGAAAATACGTGTACAACGAAAGACCACAAGTTCATTGGCCCAAAGTATGATGATTTAACTCAACTTACCTATACAGGGTGTCAGGAAAGTCAACCGTGTCACTTCTGGAGATACTAGGAGGCGATATATGGAGTCGAAAAGTTGTAATCCATTTTTGGCTTAGAAGCATAGTTTTCGTAAAAACGAATGTTGAAAATGAAAAAGGAAAAGTTGAGAACTGCTGTACTTTGCCTTACATTGGAGGCTTGACGCAGTGTCTTGAGATAGGCTGGGAAAACAATTGTCACATATACCGTCTACATACATAATTTATTAGCTTTTAGAACATTTTTAAAAGAAAGTTTGATAATTTTAAATCCAACAATGAAGACAAAATATCGACGTACTCACAGACCCAACAGCACCAGAACACCATACACAAAAAACATATCAGCATACTCCTGCACGGTGTATATTTTTACTACAAAAGTCAAACACGCAATTATTTATTACATTGACATTAATTGACAAAAAAGCATCAAAAACACAAAAATGTAGTAGGTACCATACAGCGGTTCACAAAATTTGCGGTACCAATTTCAACAGTGAATTCTGAAGAAATTATGCTTCTAAGCCAAAAATGGATTAGGGCGTTTCGACTCCATATAGCGTCTCCTAGTATCTCCAGAAGTGCCACGGTTGACTTTCCTGACACCCTGTATACAAAGTTGCTTAGTTTAGCCGCTAGAGGTCTTCAAAAATGATTAGCTTTTTTTAAATAGATAGATATAATTTATTCATGTTTTGGCCATGCGTTTGTACCAGTAAACTACAGCATTTTGTGGAATAAACCTTAATTTCGAAAATTACAGGGTGTTTAAAAACGTCACAATAAATTATCCATCCATATTTTTCTAACCACCTTTATAATCACTACCAATTTTTTTTGTGAATAGTTACTTTAATTTAGAAGCTATTTCCCCTCTTACAATATTTTAGTTGGGTGAACGGTTTATCCACAAAAAAATATTTTCTAAATTCCTAAAAGCCTAGTGTTAAGTAACAGTTACTGATTCAGGGCTAGCGGCTAAACTAAGCAACTTTGTATACAGGGTGTCAGGAAAGTCAACCGTGGCACTTCTGGAGATGCTAGGAGACGCTATATGGAGTCGAAACGCCCTAATCCATTTTTGGCTTAGAAGCATAATTTCTTCAGAATTCACTGTTGAAATTGGTACCGCAAATTTTGTGAACCGCTGTATGGTACCTACTACATTTTTGTGTTTTTGATGCTTTTTTGTCAATTAATGTCAATGTAATAAATAATTGCGTGTTTGACTTTTGTAGTAAAAATATACACCGTGCAGGAGTATGCTGATATGTTTTTTGTGTATGGTGTTCTGGTGCTGTTGGGTCTGTGAGTACGTCGATATTTTGTCTTCATTGTTGGATTTAAAATTATCAAACTTTCTTTTAAAAGTGTTCTAAAAGCTAATAAATTATGTATGTAGACGGTATATGTGACAATTGTTTTCCCAGCCTATCTCAAGACACTGCGTCAAGCCTCCAATGTAAGGCAAAGTACAGCAGTTCTCAACTTTTCCTTTTTCATTTTCAACATTCGTTTTTACGAAAACTATGCTTCTAAGCCAAAAATGGATTACAACTTTTCGACTCCATATATCGCCTCCTAGTATCTCCAGAAGTGACACGGTTGACTTTCCTGACACCCTGTATAGGTAAGTTGAGTTAAATCATCATACTTTGGGCCAATGAACTTGTGGTCTTTCGTTGTACACGTATTTTCCGGACACCCTGTATACAGTGTGTCCCCGGATAGGTGAAACGACTCTTGTAAAAGGTAAAAAATGCTCGTTTTAAATTTTTATTTTTTGGGGTTCAGCCCTGCTTGGTTAAAAGCGAATTTCGAACAGCATTTCAGTTTTGAAAAATCAAGTATGCCTTTGAAGTTTTCAAAAAACCTATTTTACTGTAGAGTAGCGTGCCTTTTATGTAGAAAATACGACAAAAAGTTATTAAGAAAAATTGTTTAGAATCAACATCTAGGCTCCTATACCAAAATTTCAAAATCCTCTGCCAACTTTGACCTCACACGTTTTCTTTTATGTTTAGATCCCATATCAAAGAATTTTACTTTTAACAAAAACTGCTATGGAAAAACAAATATTTTTAACAAAGTTTTTTATTTCATAATAAATTTCAATGCATGTTTCGTAATTATTTTTAAAAAATGTAAAATTTTACTGATAACGGAAGTCATGTGACAACTTTTGTTTGGCCCATTTGTAATCACTTTGCAATTACCTCTGGTCGTTAGTGTTTGATTTTCCAAGAAATTCTAAATAATTTTTTTTCATTTGATGCCCGATTTTTGGCAATCACTTTATTTATTATTTGTTTATAATAATTTTTTTACGTAGTGCACACTGTAGTTTGCGAATTTAAATTCGGCGCCGAGATGGCTCCGCGCCGAGTTGTCCCGGCGCCGAGCTGGCCCCGCGCCGAGATGGCTGCGCCGAGTTGTCCTAGACCCAGTCTACGCCGTCACACATTATTTGCATCTCCTTCTACAGGAAATTAAATAGCGAAAATGGTTTCAAAATACTTTGTAATATTCAGCTATTTAAGTTTTTCATTATTTTGTATTTTATTGTACCAATATAGAAATTAGCGATGGGAGCGTCACGTGAAAACAGTTGGGTCACGCCGGGTCACGGCGATTGACAACGAAAACGGCTTCAAAATAAATTTTCAGTTTACAATACTTAATATAGTTTTGAATTATGGAATACATTAGCAGTTGAACATTTCGCGATATGTTAATCTGAGAGTAATTTTCTTAACTAATATATTGAACAGAAATGAATGTCGTGCTTACTACCATTTAACTCTATGAAAAGTCCAGACGTAGAATGTTTTATAGTTGCCTTTGTCTTATTTGTATATTTTTAACTTTGTAGCTATTGCCAGATTATGTTTTATATCCAGTTCTCAGTTATCTTAGCAACTGGCTAGTGGTGCTGATACCGTATCCTTTACATGCTAGTCCAATATACTCGTAATATCAAATAATTCATATATAATTTAAAACATCATTTATTTTACAATGTAAATAAGATATAAAACAACGTATTCATTTAGTTATTACACAGTATAACAAAACAGGTCAACAACTTTATTTTAGAAAAGTGGAGCTCCGTACGATGAATGGGGAAGTGCTGGGTAGTTGATTCTGGGTGCACTGTAGACGGGTGCTGGAAGAACTGGTGCAGGAGCGTGAATAAGGGGTGCGGGAGCAGCATAAGAGTTCAAAACTCGAGGAACGTATTGGGGAACAGCGTAGTTGAAGCTGGAAGCCAAGGGAAGTACGGGTCTGGCGATTTCATGTCGTGGCACAGAGTAGACGGGGGCGGGAATTGGCTGAGGTGCAATAACTTCGATAGCCCTAGTAGGGGTGTGTACTGGGTATGAAAATTCAGAGATAATTTGTTGGGGTGGCAGAGGTGCTGGCAGTGGGACGACTGGACTTGGCACTCCATAAACTTGAACTGGAGCTGGAGCAGGCAGTCCAATCCTTGGTGGTCCATAGGCTACTTGTGGTGCAAGAGGAGCAGCCTGATGGTAGGGTCCCAAAGTGCCGGCAGATGCAACGGACAAAAGTGCCGCGAGGACGAAGAAACGTACCTGGAAATAAAAATTGAGGCATAAGCTTTTCACATCAAATCAAGTTGTGAATTGTGATTGCAGCAATACTTACGTTGTTTACGCTGTTCATTGTTGCTGTTCTAAACCTTCAACTGTGTATGAACGCACAACGGACAAACCTGCTTATATAGTACAGTTTATTTGTTATTCCTCCTCAAGCTGTTTAAAATAGAATAACGAATTAGTATAGCCGGATGTTCTTTCAGTATCTGCATTTGAAATCTATATTGAATGTGTAACAATTTGTGTACACGGCCAAGAATGCTTCAATGCGTTTTCTATTATGACAATTTATCACAAATTATTTCAATTTCTTGACTTACAAGTTAGACGAATGCTATTGAAAAATGGATTTATAAACCATAATGCAAAAATAAATGAACATGCTACTTATTTGTGTAGAGGCGATGAGAGAAAAATATGAAGATATTTCTTCTTTGTAATCCTGAAGTAAATTGAGTTTGGGTATATTTCTTTAATTCTAAGCGCTTCTTAGGGTCTACAACGTTCTTTGGAATCTTTTCATCAATTGTCAATCGTAGTAAGCTAACGATTAAACCCGGAAAAGCTGAAAAGCATTAACTTTCACGCTATTTACAACTGTGTAAAATTTAAGAACGATCTAATAATAAATAAAGAAGCTAGGTAAGGCACTATTAGACATATACTAATTTTTTAAAATAATTAAAATGTCTCCTTTCTATTATCATTATGCTCCAACATATTTTGTAATACAAAAAGAAATTAAATGCTCTTATAATCATATCTTCCCGATCTTTAAATCGCCATAACCTTAAATAAACTACTGGACAAAATTATCGCATCACAAAAAATATTCTAAAAACTAAATTTTTTATATTATTATAAGCGTTAGAGCTTGACAATAGTAAAAAGGACTATTATGAAGCGACATTTATTGCGGCCAACTACATTTGGCAATAACAAATCGAAACAAATGCATCTGTTCTGAAAAGACTAGAGACCTTTAAGAAATTTTTTTTTTGTAATGCGATAATTTTGTCCAGCAGTTGATAATGCAAAATGCGTCTACAGTAATAACTTAATATAAAAATAAATAATTATAAGATGTTATGATCCTCTATACTCCGCCATTTCTAGGGTGCACATACATATTTATGAACATAAACATCTCAAATAATGTAAAAGACTATTTCCACTTTTTCAACAATTGAGTTCATTTGACATATTTTTTCCATGCAAATATATTTTTAGAAAAGCTTTCCTTCAACTACATTGCATACTTAGCTCAAAACAAACAATTATAACACAATTGATTTTAAATGCGAAACTAAGCGGTATTTTACGCTAAGTACTATAATTAAGTACTTGCCTGCGCGCTCCAATTCTTTATTGTTCAATATAAACTTCAAACGTAAATACAGAAAGAACATCCGGCCATACTAATCGGTTATTATATTTTGAGTAGGTTGTGGAGAAATAACCAGTCAGATTTACTATATAAGCAGTTTTTTCCGTTGGTAAGTCATATACAACTTAAGGTTCAATAGAGCAACAATGAACAGCGCAAACAACGTAAGTATTGCTTCACCCACAATTGGCAAACACTATATGCCTTAATTTTTATTTTCAGGTACGTTTCTTCGTCCTCGGGGCACTTTTGTCCGTTGTATCTGCCGGTACTTTGGGACCCTACCATCAGGCTGCTCCTCTTGCACCACAAGTAGCCTATGGACCACCAAGGATTGGACTGCCTGCTCCAGCTCCAGTTCCAGTTTATGGAGTACCAAGCCTTCCCCAGCCAGTCGTCACACTGCCAGCACCTCTCCCACCCCCACAAATCATCACCGAATTCTCTTATCCAGTACACACACCCGCTAGGGCTATCCAAGTTATTGCACCTCAGCCAATTCCAGCCCCCGTCTACTCGGTGCCACGACATGAAGTTGTCCGTCCAGTAGTTCCCCTGGCTTCCAGCTACCGCTACGATGTTCCCCAATACGTTCCCCGAGTTTTGAACTCTTATGCTGCTCCTGCACCCCTTATTCACGCTCCTGCGCCAGTCCTTCCAGCACCCGTGTACAGTGCACCCAGGATCGACTACCCAGCACGTCCCCATTCGTCGTACGGAGCTCCACTTTTCTAAAATAAAGTTGTTGACCTGTTTTCGTTATACTAAGTAATAACTGAACGGATAAGTTGTTTTATATTTTATTTATATTATGAAATAAATGAAGTTTTGAATTATATATAAATGATTTACTATTATATTGGCCCATCATTATACCAAGTCTGCCAATTGCTTAGTGATATGAAAATAGATACAAAAAGTTAATAAGACGCAAAATAAGATAAATGCTAGTAAAACAAGGTACGTCTGAATCTTTTCATAGAGCTAAATAGTTTGCTGTAATCAACATGACAATCAATGTTGTGCAATATATTAGTTAAGGACATTACTCTTAGGTCAACATATCGCCAAAAGGTTAAATTCGAATATTGGATAATTTTATACAATTATATTGAATTAAAAATGTAATTTGTTCAACTTTAAACCGATCATCATCTCTTAAATTTAGAAAATTGGCCAATACGAACTTCTACTATACTGACAATAGTACAGCAAGTCATTATAATATTATCGATTTGGTATGAGCTAACTTGGTTTTGTTTCATCTGTCAAATAAAATAATTTAAAAATGTCAGTTACCCTTTTCAGGTTATTTCGGGCGATGTAAGCTTAAGAGGCAACAAAAAATGCATTGAGGACAATCATCGATTTAAATGATACTGGAGTAATAACACAGTATTTTGACGTTTCTGATATATATTTTCTTTTTAAATATAATTTGTAGTCCGCCTAAAAATCTATATTTTTTAAAATAAATATCATTTCTTTACAAACCCAATGCAAGAAAATGCCGACTCGTTTTATTTTCAGCTTTGGGATTATAAATCATCCAAAAGTAATGGATAATGTGTGTACTAACTTATTATATCACTCCTGAAAGGAGAATGGGATTAAACAATTATAAAATCTATAGTAAGATTAACTTTAACTGAAAACTTGAAAATTTACTTTTAAACAAGTTTTCTACGTCCAGTTGAATATTTCATTAAGCAAAATAACGGTAAATAGCATCTTAATTATCTCATTTTCACGTATAATAAAACAAAAAAGAATACATGTAAATAATTAAATATTTCGCTAGTTAATTTCTTCTAGATGGAGTTGCTGATATTGTGCGAAGGTAGTGACGATTTATTATTGTAATATTTATTTGAGCATTTAAAGTAGATATAAATAATTAAAAAGTATTTGTCCCGTTACCCCTAGCCTTAAGCGATAACAAAAACATTACAAACTATATCTGACTGAAAATATTTAATTAAAAACGCAACAGACGATTCGAACACCATATACTGCCATCCTATAAATAACCAACTAGGCTAGACACCTAAATATTCTTCAAAGAGGAGAACCAATTGATGTAGATAGCTTTGTTCTTAAGTATATTTTAAATATGTAAAAATATGCTACACAAATTTTATAAAATACTAATTTATTTAGTCCGCAACATTTGTAAATCAGAATAAAACACATAAACGTATATTTAAAGCAAAAAGTTATTTTTAAAATTTGCAAAATGTATCTGTTTTCTTTTAAAATATACTATGACGAAAATGTGTTATTACGAATATGTTAACTTAAATAGCTTCGTTTCAGAAACTCTTGGCTTTCGAGTTATGTTGTTCTTTGTATGTATGTATTGTATTATTCTTACCTCTTTTACCTACCAGTGGTGCTTTGTAAGCTAGCATCTGGCAGTGCAGTGCTCAGCTACAAAGTTGGAGGGCGCCTTTTGAACTTGCGTAGCAACCATTGTGTTAAATGTGTGTGCTAATGATGTGATGACCTTGTTACTCTATCTCTTACGTCTACGGTTCTAAGAAGAGCACAGTTTATTTGCTGCCCAACTATGAATGGTGAATGGAAATATGTATTCCGCTCACCGTGGGATTCGGAGCGAGGATTTACTTAATGCAAGCCTAACGCTCTATCAACTGAGCTACTCGGGATTCAAGTATAAATTGATGTAAATATAATACTTAATACTAGAATTTAGTGCAGAGTTCTTATTAAGGTTAAAGAATTAGCTAAACATACAACATTGTCCAGCGTTTAAAAGAAAACATGCTAGTAAAAAACTGTTGAAAATATTGAAACTTACAATTACAATGTCTGTAACATAAAATCTATTTTATGTTTACGGCAGCTGCAGTAATATTAGGAGACAAAGTAAATACAAAAATTAACATAAAATAATATTCAAGTAATTAGTACGTCACTCGTACTTTCCGCGTTTCAAATATAATTAATTCTGCATTTTTTTTTAGAAAACCATAGCAAGCTACATGGTTTTTCACAGCAGAAATTGTTTAAACATGCAGATAAAAGCCGTTTTCATAAATATGCCAGTGTTGTTATTCAAATGAGAATTTTGGCAAGAGCAACTTACTATAATTATCAACAGTGCAAGTCCTGTAATAATTAATGCATGGGACAATATATACAAAGTTAAATTTTGTACTCAACTTCAAACAGTGTTTATAAATGAAGAGAAAAACAAGAAGTTTGCTATTATTCAGAACAAAAAAGGTTCGAGAAAATCGCATTTTATAAATTTAGATCAATCTCGTTTGAGCATTTTTGACTTATCGGCCAATCAAATCTTGATTTCACGAAAATCATTACCACCATGCTGATTTGCGGAAATAAGTTCTTAACGAAGTTAAAGGACGGAACTCAAATATCAACAAATTTAATTATTATTAAAATAATTCCAATTGCTTTGATTTTTAATAATCAATTATTTTCAATTTGAATGCCAAATATAAAATGCGCTTTTCTAGCGGAATCTATTTCGTGGTGGATTTTATTTGGAAATCATAACCGCCAAAAATTTTCAAAATATACATCTTTCTTTGGGAAGCTATGGAGCATAAATATTATAGGAAAGCTCCTATAGGTTTAGAAATCCAAAGAAAAATTTACCAATAAATTTAAAAGTCAACAAATTGAATAAAGTCAGTTATTGAAAAACGGCCCATATGCCACTAAACTCTTGATAACTAAAGGTTATACATTTTAGTAGTTATCATTCTTTCAGGTTTTTATTATAAGTGGATGTGTATTGTTATGGGTAGTGTTTCCATTTACTTAATGGTGTATTTTATAATAAAATGTAATGCAGTGTCGTATTTAGTAGGATAGCCTACTTAACTATCTAAAAAATATTTGCGGAAAATTTCATTTATGTACATTTATACAAAGGGTCAATTTATATCATTGATCACAAAAATATTGCACGTGCAACATTATAAGAACTTTAATATTATATTCCCTCAATTCTATATTAATCATCTCAATATTTTTTTTAACTGTAACATTTATAAATCCGCCTGAGGTTAGTGGCTGGGTGGATTGAATATCTTAGCAATCAGCAACTGGCACTGCAGGTCCTAAACCTGGAGAAAGGAGGACGGTTCGTAAACAAGTCCACCCTAACATGCTAAACATATACAATGCTCATAGAAGCAGAACACTACCTTGGATCTGGGAGTATTCAACAACGACATAGGCAAGGAGTAAGACTATTATTAGAAAAAAATAAAAGATCAGATTCGGAACCTAGAATATTCTGTCATGATCAAAGGTATATCAGGAGATATTAATTGAGCTAAATGAGAATGAAATACGTAAATTTATGTGAGGTAGGTGAAAGAAATACGAAAAAGAAAAGAAAAACTAAAATCGATAATTATATCCTGGTATACAATGGGGTATCGAAAAACCAAACAGTAAAAAGAGAATAGAAATTCTTATACATGGGAAATATTGAAACAATATCGAAAATAAAACCTACATACCGAAAATATCAGAAAAAGAGATTGTAATAATCATATATGCTGCAGACACATTAAACGATCGAAATGAAGGAGAACCATTATATGAAACAATGCATAAGTTAATAGAGACAATTCCTATAGGAAAGAAGAAAATAATTATACACAGTGATCTTAACGCGAGAATCAGAAAAGAAAGTGTCAAACTAAAACAGATACCTTAGAATTTTCTGCGTCGCAAACATACTAAGAATCAACAATAAACACTGTGGCAACATACGGCTAGCAAACAATCTCTGACTATATTAATTACAAACAGAGAATTCCACTCTAGCCTAATACTAAAAATTATAGCTTTGAACTCATCACATGGGGAGCATCTGAATCTGATAATGAAAAATTTTGAACGAACAAGAAACCAGCCGTTAGACCAAGAGAACCTCCGTACATCATAAAATTTAACAAGGTATCCTG
Organism: Agriotes lineatus; assembly: GCA_940337035.1. NCBI lineage: Eukaryota > Metazoa > Arthropoda > Insecta > Coleoptera > Elateridae > Agriotes > Agriotes lineatus. The sequence continues at coordinate 148,570 of OW679202.1, read as the reverse complement.
AAGTAAGAAGAGTAGTAAACAACTTTACAAAGATAAACTTGCATGGAAAGTAGTAAAAATCCAATATTTCAAGATGACAGTTGACAACAACCGTGGTGGCTCAGAAAAATATCATAAAAGCAGCAGAAGAAGCTATGGGAAAGATAAAATTAAACATTATCATAGCAACATTCTTGTTTAGGCCGAAGTGGAGGAACTAAAGAAATGAAATACCAATATGCATAGAATACTTGAGGGCAGGATAGCTGTAACAATGGAACATATGTGTGAGAGAACGAAACACAGTGAAGAATGATGACAGATATGTAGATATGTAGATAGACGGCATTGGAGCAATGTTGAGAACAAATTATATGTAAAGAACACAGTTTAACAACGACAGTGTGGGAAGAATAAATCAAATATAAGAACAAAGAAGATAAACATAACATAGTTGACAGAGATCAAGAAAACAATGAAGAGGAACCAATCACACTAAACACTGACAAAGTAAAAAACAAAAAGTCGCAAAGCCAAAGAGCCTGATCAATTAAGTAATGAAATGGTGAAATATGGAAGAAAGGCATTTATATCATAAAAAGTTACCAACGTATTTGAAACATATTGAACTATAATAAGCTAATTCCCATCTGCTGGATATTTAGCATAATCGTCCTGATCTTCAAAGAAAGAAGACAAACTTAACCATGATAACTACAGAGGTATAGCACTGCCTAACAGTATAAAACCAATCACGGAAGAGCAACAGGGTTCAGAGAAATTAGACCGTCTATACGATATATATCATAAAAAAATATTAAAGACATCCTTAGGGTTCAGCAGAGCACAGCATAAGTGTTTTCTGGATATGATAAAGGTCATTGCCATGGTCAGGCATGTTATACAAATTTTAAGGAACAAGAGTATAAAGAAGTAATTGCGCAACATTACGTCTGATATTAATACTGACTACAAATCAAATCAAAGTAAATATGACATCAAGATCAGCTATCTAATAAACTATCAGTCAACACAGGAATTGGACAAAGGGGACTCCCTCAGTCCCATTCTATTTAATCTAATAATTAACACGAGAGAAAGGATATAGAATGGGCAACACCTATTTTAATACAGGGTTCTGCAATACATATAACCTATTTTGAGAAAAGTGTGTTATGTTTTATCTAGTGTCATTTCATGTTATAATTCGTTGTCAACATATGCAATTTTGTATGCCGCGATAAACTCCCCATAAATTTTTGCAGTGCAGAGATTTACTGTAACCAATTCAATTGTGCAAACTAAAAGGGACTTTCTTTGCGTAATTAACATACTCAGACACTACCAGATTTCGAAAGAAGAACAATATTAAGGTGGATGGCACAGTTCAATGAGAGAGGAAGTGTTTTTTATCAATATATCGGACGCGTTAGTAATGCTAGAACGCTAGAAAATATTGAAGATGTCCGGTAGACTATTGAAAGAAGTGCGTTATTGTCTGTAGTTCCCGGCGAGATCCTCTGATCGTACAGCACCAAACCTTTTTCTATGTGGATATCTTAAGCTAAAAGTCTTCAAAAGACACTCCCAGACGATTGAGAAACTTAAGAATTTCTCCATGGAGGATATCCCAGCAATTGATTTACATTTGTTACAACGACTTATATTTAATTTATGTCCTACCAGTACAAATTAATGATTCTATTTTAAGGTATCTTAGATACAAAATAACGCTCTAGGGCAATTATTTTCTTTATAAGAACACTAGGGTTATTATGAAAAATTAACAGTTTTGTTTCCATGGATACAACTTATTATGCACTACTGTCACAATGAAAATTAATGACAGCTCAGCTAATGTCACAAATCTAACTTAGATCAGCTAACTAGATCAATCTTAAATACTATATCATAGTAATTATATGAATTGAATATGAATATGAATTAGCTGAGAAAATTAGTAGGACATAAAACCTTGAAGGCACCACGGGCATTATGAGCTAAGAGCCCGCGGTTGTAGTACACAACTCGGGCCAAAGGCCCTCGGTTAGTACACTAACATATTTTACTCATAATGCCCTTGGTACCTTAATAACTATTTAGAAAGAAGTTCAACAATGTATTAACATTAATGGTGGTCACTTAACTGATATTATTTTTAAACATTAAAAGTTTGCATATAATAAACTTTTGTTTTGTTAACATTTTGTTTTATTTTATCGAATCTTACCTCTATAATCAGTCTATAAAGATAGGCCATATCTATTGCTGGACCCTGTATGGTCTCCTATGAGGACGACGCTGTGTTAATTGCTGAGAGCGAGAGCGATGTGCAAAAACTGATTCACATATTTAACTATACAGAAAAAAAATTAACATAATTAGAATGAAATCACCATTATTATCATCTCCTTCAAGGATTACACCAATTGGTTTCTTCCGATCTCATATATTTTGTTCTAAGAGCTGATAGTTCCATCATTTCCTTGGACAGCCAACACTTCTTAGTCCTAGTGGTACGTATCTTAACACATACTTGTTTTGGAATACTACTATCCTCCATTCTGTTCAAATGATATCGCCAACGTGCTCTATATTGCTCTGATTTTTTATTTGATATTGTAAATGTTTAGTTCTTGTCGTATTTCTTGGTTATTTTCGATGGAAAAATGTATAGACCGCTGTCTCAAGAATGTCATCTCTGTCACTTCAATTTATTTGGACTGACTTTTGCTTAGGATCCAATTTTCTGGCCAGTAAAATAACAAACGAACTGCCATATCTCTCTAAAACTTTAATCGTGTACTTTAATCGTGTTCTTTGTCGGTTTTAAGTATTTTGTTGTTCCGTACATAATTATTTGATTTTACACTTCGTTGTTCTTTAATTGAAGCACTTAATCTGTTTTATCGGTCATTGCCAATTATGATTTTGTTCTAATTGCATCTATTTCTATAAAAGCCATTACCATTGTCTTTGGCGTCGGTATTTATAGACTGATATACTTAATAGCTATTTATGCAAGTGCTAAAAGTTGAGGTTTATGCACGAGACATGAAAATTATGAAACGAAGCAGAAGGCTGAGTTTCATAACATGTCTCGTGCATAAACGACTTTTAGCACGCGTTGCATACAATATTTTATCTACGACTTTAATTTTACTGTTATTATTCCATAAATATTGATTTAACAAAGGTTTGCATCTGTGACAGTTAGAATTTATGTCATTATAAACAGTAGCCCTTGTCTCGCGGGCGAATGTTTGCGGAGCCAGTACTGTCAAGGTCAGTTACGAAAGGTAATTATTAATACTACAAACTGACTGTATTCATTACATAACGCTTTAATTATTTCAAAAACACTTTACCTGTAACGCAAGAAGCAACTAGAATAACTTTACAACTTCACTTCGAGTTCGAAATTGTAGTTTTATAACCTCACTTCACTTTATACCACGCATGCGCTTAAAGTAAACAGGTGATTTCTTTAACCACGCTAAACTATAAAACGTCACTTTTAGTGAAACAAGCTAGCGCTAAAAGGCCTACTTTTAGTAGTGGTCGTAGATAAAACATATTATGGAACTCAACCATATTGCAGTAGAGATAGTAGAAGTAGTAGTATTTGTGGGGAGACTCAAGTCAAGAAAGTAGGCCTTTATAGGCACTTTTTGCCAACCCCGTGGACAAAGTCTAGGCATGCAGAGTACCAGGTACCTTAGTTCTACATACAATTTTGCCGAGACTAAGGAGTTTCAACCCTAGCAAGGGATCTTTTACATGCTACACATCGTGGGACCCACGGCTTTACATCACTTCAGAATGATGGCATTCTGTAGAGGTTTTCATTCGGCAGTAGATATAGGTAGCAATGGAAGATTGGAAAAGGAAAAGAAGAAACGGAAAAAACAGACCGTAGACCACCTAAATGAAAGAAAAGAAAAAATAATATTTAAAAATTTTTTAGGTTTCTTGTTCATTTCGAAAAAGTTGCCTTATTGATCAAATTCATTACTGTCATGATTTCCTCATAGGAACTAAACTGCTTTACTCTAATAGTATAATATTTTAGAAGGAAAACTTCTGATTTATATTATATACTGCTCAATAAATGAACTGGACCACCTATAAAAATTATATTTGTCACAATACATCAAAAAATATATAAATAAAAATGTTTGTTTTATAGTATACTCATATTAAGCATATTGAATTGTACTGTCCCCAAATATTAAGTGAAGCCTTATCAAAATCATATTAATAAAATTAAATAATAAGAAAATTATAAAAATAGAACTATATTTCAGAAAAATGAGAGAAAGAACAAGAAAAGGAAATTAATGGCTTTTAAGTCCCCTCTGGGCAAAATCAAAAATTTTAAAATGATAATATTTTATTAATGGAGTTAGTTTTATTTAAACCAAATTATGAATAAATGCTTTTTTGACAGAACCTTGAAGGGTTACCAAAAATGCCATAACTATCGTTTTGGACAATGTTTTTTTTTAATTTCACCAATATGTATACGCAAATGGTCTAGTTTATTTATGGAGCAGTATATTATTATTATTATTATTATTATTATTATAAGACTAAACGATAGGCACATAATATAATTGCCCTTTTTTCACACAATAAAATAATATTATCTTATACAAATTGATTCTTCCTTTTATAATCTTCAATAGCCGAAGAATCTACAAAACGACATAAAAGTGGTCATGTAAAATGGCTTTTCTAAACCTCCTATTTTAAAAATTTTTGAAAATCACTGCCGAGTTATAGATAATTAAGTAAGGACTAGAAATTACTTATAAAAAATATAATTCTAAACTTAAATATTACGGTAAATAAAAACTGTTGCGCATGATCTAAGTAGTTTACGTCTTGACTAATATTTACTAACACAATATTAACAAAGTAAGTAAGGGCATACCAAATTTTTTTAACATGATTATATCAAAGAATTTTTTATATTAAAACACAAATAACAAGTTGCTTTTAAATGTGACATAACCGCTGTTTTGCACTACTACAGCTAATCGCTTGTTTATGACCATGCATTGTTGCTTATTCCATTAAAACGTTAAAAACAATACTCGGTGAAAGAATATCCGGCTCCTAATCGGTTACAATATTTTAGCTCCGGGAGATATAACAATTAAACAGTTTACTATATAAGCACTTTTTGTGCTTTGGTAAGTCAGTCACAACTGAACATCCAATAGCATAACAATGAACAGCGCAAACAACGTAAGTACTATTCGCAATAAAAATAAACAGCATACTTTTATCGATAGTAATAAACTAAAACTTGATTTCCAGGTACGTTTCTTCGTCCTCGGGGCACTTTTGTCCATCGCATCTGCCGGTACATTGGGACCCTACCATCAGGCTGCTCCTCTTGCACCACAAGTAGCCTATGGACCACCAAGGATTGGGCTGCCTGCTCCAGCTCCAGTTCCAGTTTATGGAGTACCAAGTCCAGTCGTCACACTGCCAGCACCTCTTCCACCCCAACAAATCATCTCTGAATTCTCTTACCCAGTACACACCCCTGCTAGAGTTATTGCACCTCAGCCAATTCCCTCTCCAGTCTACTCTGTGCCCCGACATGAAATTATCAGGCCCGTTCTTCCCTTGGCCTCCAGCTTCAACTATCAGCTTCCCCAATACGTTCCCCGAGTTTTGAACACGTATGCTGCTCCTGCACCAGTTCTTCCAGCACCAGTCTACAGTGCACCCAGGATCGACTACCCAGCACGTCCCCATTCATCTTACGGAGCTCCACTGTTCTAAAGTAAAGGTGTTGCCTTGTTGTTTTGTTATACTATGTAATAACTGGATGGATATGTTGTTTGACACTGTTTCTTTTATGAAATAAAGAGAGCATGAAATTAAATATTGTTTTTTTATGGTGTACCATTATACCATTTCATATTTTTGGTAAAAAAAATTTAAATTATAAGCTATAGCTAAAAATTAGATAAGCTACAATGAACTAGAATATTTTTAGCATTTTTATATCTATACATTTAGGCTGTCACGTAATCAAAATTTTATGGATGGGCTTTCAACTGCATTCGTTTTGCATTTGTAGTTCCTCTCATCCAGCCATAAAGAGTGTGATTGTTACTATGTATAGGTAAATAGATCTAGCTATGGAAAGAAAAATTCAGTGTGTCGATATGTAGTGGAATTTTCTGATGTTTCTAAAATCTGAATTTCCTGGTCAGTAATCACATTATTAAACAACTGCATTATATGCAAAAAAACTAAATCGAAAGATATAAATAGCAAATTACTTTCTCAAAGTAACTTCCACTTTGGCAGAAATTTATGCGACTCTCTGTTCTAGCTAACTAAGTATACACTCTTTATTCATTTAACTAATTGGCAATGTGTATATCTACACAGATGAATAAATATGCTAAATAAGAATCGTACAGTTGAAATAGAACTAAAAGTGGCATAATATGGAAAAAATGGGAGCCCATGATGAAAAAGGTTCAAAACTAAATAATCTAACATATCCATTCAGTTCCCGATATCTAGGCCTCTACTTTCACTCTTGGAGGGGTCGGGGGGCAGTGAAACTGAGGTAGAAACTTTAAATGTAATAAAACAAATTTTGCAACCTATTAACATTTCTTTAAAATGCTTTTACTTTTGCCCTTCTACGATAAAAAGTAGAAAAGTTAGGATGATGGAAAGTTTCTTGTTATTTATCGCGATATCAGTTCTGACGGCTTTAAGGACTTCTTCTTTGTTAATAAATCTGAAAGTCCGGTTTAATCACGGTTATAGGTAATTAGATTATCTATTAGTTTTTATTTACTTTCTAGAATAAAAACTAATCGAGTTATGACATTAAAGTCTTTAATATGATGGCTATATTAATACTACAGGTGGCATTTATTCTAACACGATAAAATTATATTTACTTAATAATTTATTTATATAAAATATGTTATTGTATCAACAGAATACCCTTCCTGTTGAAACTTTTCCATAGACGAACTTAACTATATTTAAAACGCGGTTTGATGCTACACCTAGTCTTGATTATTCTTTTGTGCACATTATGCATAATACGTTTATATATTATAGAGTATTATAAATTGTAAAATATCTTCTTTTCTAATTAACTTAATAATAATAATAACAAATTACTATTTTTGTTAAATTAAAAGAAGTTAGGTAGTTTGTGATTTAGCGATGAACTAAAACAAAGTTGAACGTGTAATTTAAGGTTAAAGAATTATGATTTTGAGATTATTTATAATTTTCATCGTCATGTAATGCAATACATACAACAATCTATAAAATCAATTATAGCAGCTAAGAATTTTATACAAAAACTATAGTAATTAATATCAAAAAATGTATTACTCTTACAAACTTAGAAAAAAATCAACCAAAAAATTAAAGATTAAGGATTATTTATTACTGAAATTACGTTGGAAAAAAATGTATCATTATCACTAAACAAAATACTATTAGTATATACGTCTTGCTTTAAAAAATATAGCTTTTGGTGACAAAAACATTATTTTTCGTCAACTATTCAGAAAATTCAGATGCATTGTCCGTGCCATCGGTCTCTTCAAAGTTAGATTCATATAAGTCCATATCGTCACATATGTAAGTTAGAAGCGTCGCCCTTATTATCAGATTTAACCAATTTTATTTCATCTTTATCATCTTGGTCGTTCAAGTTTTTCGTGTTTTCAATATCAGGTAGGTACTTCTCTATACATATATTACGATGATGGTCCTTATTTATATTTTTGTTGTTCATGTGAATATTAATTTGTTGCCATTTTTTTTTATTATTTGGTGGTACAGTTTGATAATAAACATTTTAAAAGCTATAACTTTGTATACCTAAGTTTCAGAAAGTATTGGAAATACAAAAACAGTGAAGAATTTTTTCAACTATAATTTAAAAAAAACATGTGATTCGATAAAGTAATATTTAGTAGAAAGCAAAAACTTAAGAGTATTTTTTATTCCATAAAAGAGAAATATTCACTTTATGATTTTTATGACAATCAAACCGACTAAATTAACAAACTGAAACTGCAAGTACAAAAGACTGGTCTCTTACAACTATTATAAATGTTATATTATAACAATGTAATACCACAATGTTATGTATAATCTAAAATTAGTGTCAAAGGCCTGTCAGTTGAGGCACTTTAACATTTAATAAAAAAATATAAATGTAAAATTTATAATTACATAGTTGATGCACTACAATTTCAAAAACTATTCGTAGTTATGGAAAAAGAAGAAAATGACATGGTTTTTGACAAATCTATAGATGGCTTGCTTTTTTGGATCTTTTCGAAAACAAGAGCATTTTTAACGGGTTATGGTTACCGCAATTACACATATTCAATTATATGTTCGACTGCATCATAAATGCCTTATTTATGAAACAGTTTTGAATCCACACAGTAATACTTTATTGTACTAGTACAATAATGTTAAAGTAAATTGGACTCAACTCTCGCTATCAAGTAATTGTTACAATATATGTGCACATAACATGCCGTATTTGAACAAATTAGAACATTAACAAGAAACAGTGTTTGTAAATAAAGAATCAGCGATAAATTTCTAACAGAGTTTTCTTGTTATCGTAAGTGCTCATCGTTAAAAATCTGGCAATATCCATTAAGGCACTCTAACATCATTGTCTTCTGTAACAGAACAGACGTCAAATTTATAAACTCCATTTTTTTCAATTTTAGCAGTAAAACATAAAACTGTGTATGCTACACGTACATAAAACTCTTTGGTGAGCTTTCCTCTTTATACGGATTTGCTCTGTAGTTTAGTGGTTAGCACGTCTACTTAGCATTCGGGTTCGATTCCCACAACCGTCTGCTCTGATTCAGGTTTTTAGGTTGTTTTTCTCAGTCAACAGAGTACTTTCTCTGAGGCAAATACCGGGGCAGTATTTCTCCACCTATCCTGGCCTTTCTTCCATTCTCCACCCCTCCTTTCTCTCACCCATCCTGTAACTTCCGTTCTTGTCTGAAAAGGGACACAAGGTCGCAGCCCGCCCACAGTTGGGGAAATTGAAATTACCTTGAATCTTTACTTTTTAAATAGGCACCCACTAAGGTAAGGCATTATGTACTTGTATCATAAATAGCTATTATGTTCATTTTACCGTATAAACCTTAAAATTTACAAATAAAGTAGAAATTAATCATTATTTACTCAATCATTTACTGACATGCTGTCAGGTTTTATTCAGTAGTGTTTATTAGACTGCTGTAAGGTAGAAGTGCGTAATCTACATAACCAACGTATGATCAAAAATTAATCTCATCTAGTATGGCTATGAAAGAACAAATTGCTGCCTTTAACACTGGCTCCAATTTATTTTATTTTTAGGTTAGATTTAAGATGAAGTGTCTATTCGACCGGCGCGGCGCAAGCTTATTTGTTGGACAATTACATTACTTTTACTTGAAAATTCATTTATCCATATAGATAATAGGCTTGTCTGGGACGCTGTTTTCTGTGTCCGGGACGCTGTTTCAGCAGCCAAACCGTAAGAGATAGAGAAAAAAGTTATGAAAGTTATATGTTTGGAATGGTCATGTCAGGTCAGGAACCGAATTTCAGTCACGTGACACTTCCGGTTTTCGAGAAATCACGTGATTTCCGTCCGTCCGGGACGCTGTTTCAGCAGCCAAACCGTAAGAATTAGAGAAAAAAGTTATTAAAGTTTTATTTGTTTGGAATGGTCATGTCAGGTCAGGAACCGAATTTCAATCACGTGACAATTCCGGTTTTCGAGAAATCACGTGATTTCTCGAAAACGCGTTCTATTTGAAAAACGGTCGTTTTAACTTTCCCATACCCATAGGTATAGGAAAGTCTTGGAATCATGAAAATTTTGGAAATCGAGATTTTCACAGAAATATCCGTTTTGGGCCTCTAGGAACCCAAAAAAGTGGTTTTTAAAAAATGTCTGTCTGTGTGTGGGTGTGTGTGTGGATGTGTGTGTGGGTGTGTGGGTGGGTGACGCTCCTACAGCCGAAAGTATTGCTCCGATTTTGATGCGCTTTGGAATGCGGGGATGTATCGAAAATTCATCGACAAAATAAGCTTTTCAAAAAAATCCGAAACCGGAAGCGGAAGTTACGCATGTTTTTTTGGTACGACTGTTTTCGTGATTAAAATTTTGAACATTTTATTGCGGATAACGATAGAGAGTCGTAAGACAAATCTGTTAGTTTTTTTCCGAACTCGCTAGGTTTAAAATGAAGGGCGCTATAATTTTTTGAAGATTTAGAGGTTAACGCCCTATTACTCAAAAACGGATAAATCGATTCAATTGATTTTTGTTTTCTGAATAGTATATGAAGGCTAACATAAGGTGATATAAAAAGTGTTTTCAAAAATATTAAGGGGCCTAAATTACAAATTTTCAAAGTTTTGGAAATTTTCTAAAAATCATTTCTCAAAAACTGCCCACAGGAATTTGTTTAAACTTCATATACTGATAGACCCCGAAAAGGGCTATCGATCTGTTTTTTAAAGAATCTCATGAATTATCTGTGGCGCCCTCTACGAAGCTTTGAAGTTTGAAAATTTAAACCCCTTTAATTAATAAACAAAAGAAGATAGGTAGCTGGGGTTTTCACTGAATTGCTCAGTGCATAATGGAGCATATGAATATGCAAAAAAATATTACACTCGTGGATATATGTAAGCGCGCCGGCTCCCTCCCCCCTCTATTTTTGAAAAATAATTTTTTTATTCTAACGGTTGTTATATTTTTGCGTCAAAGAATCTTTTTCCGCGAAAATAAAAAAATCGATTTTGTATGCCCTAGAAAATATAATTTCCAGGTGCTACAGCCGTTTTGAGGAAAATAATACATAATAGCACAGTGGCGGCTTGTCCACTTGGCGCCATCTACAGAAGCTCGGTGGTCACGTTTTGAACTACACATCTTATAACATAAAATCGTAGCTCTCTTTGTTTGCGTGTAACTATGTTTGTTCGCTATCTCCTCCGAAGATACTGGACCGATTAAGTTGTACGATGGCTTAAAAGTTTGCTAATTTTCAGACTTATTTAATTAACTTCTCTAGGCAGCAGTATAATTTAATTAACTTCTCTAGGCAGCAGAGCGGAGCGCCTATCGCTGTCTACTATTAGCTCAGGTGCGCGCATTATTCAAACAGGAGAGTGTGGTTCTGCGGTAAGCGTGCTGGCCTATCACGCGGGAGCCCCGGGTTCGATCCCGTCGATGCATCTTTTTTTTAAATTTATATTAATGAATCTCTCTTAATTTTGCGAACCGAAACGTAGTTCGGGTGACTCACTAGTTCTTTTATATTTACCCGCAATTTACGTGAAAGTGTAAACGCTTATCACGGTGAAGACGTGAGTCATCGAGTTGAAATTTTGATATGTTGTAAAGACTGTTGAATAAAGACGATATGAACAGTTTCCAGTATGGGAAAGTCCAGGGAGGTAGTCACGTCCACTTTTTGTTTTATTAAATGAGACATTTGTCTCACTGGTTGCTAGTTTCAATATAATATTGTAATAAGATGGATAAAAAGAATATTTAAATTTTACAGTTTGAATTAAATAAAAGCATGTAAGCCAATTTTAAAGGCGTTGTTTTGCACTTCCACAGACTATTTACCTTAGTGTCTACGAAGATAGTCGAATTCAGGTGATAATTTACATAAGCACAATTTTAGCAATAATTTGCGCTAGTTGAAAATTTAACCGCTCATTCGTGCACTTAGATGTTACAATATAATCATTTCTCTCGGGGAATTAATACCTGGGGCAATATTTTTACCGAACACCTCACATCTAGTAAATATTGAGTGATAGATAATTCTATTTTTTTTATAAAAAAACGGAAATTTTGAATACTTTAACAATATTACCTGTTCTATTTCCCTATTTTTTTTAACCAATTACAGTTTAAGCCGATCACATACGAATGACATCGATAATTTTGCATTAGTATATTTTATCGACAATTTTTTGTGAAATTAGTGCTCCAATTAAATTAACTCTTTTCTAGTCATGTGCACAAAATCAACCAATTAGATTATCCTTACATTGAAAACTACCCATGGGTTGTTATCACTTTGTGTACAGCGGTCAGTTCGGATTGCTATGTTACGTCAAATTTTTGACAGTTCGCAATGAAGTATTTTAAGATGTCATATTCTTTTCATAATTGCGCTTCCACTAAATAAATGTAAATAAATAGTTTCGAGGGCAAAAAATTGTCTAACCGAATATCCCTCGACCATTGATAAAAACTTATAATTTTATTACAACTTCCTCAAGCACGCTGCTTTTAGGTAACAGCCCTCCACCGCTGGCGTCGGGCTGTTTCCAAGCAACGTGCTTTTGGAAACTGCAATAAAATTATTTCGTAATTATCACGGTCCTTGGGATATTATAGCTGATAATTTTTCCTTTTTTGCACTACCGTAACTTGCCAAAACATTGTGGCAAGAATTATTTTGGTTTTGTATGTAGGTTAATAATGAATAAATTTTTCAAATTTAATAGTTATACATAAAACCAGTTTAGTCCAGTCAAATGGTGATCATAAAGGGCGAATAGGGGAAAGTTTTGGTGGGGTTTTTACATTTGGTTCCTATATGTTTTTTTGGTTGCTGTACACGAATATCAAGTTTGTAAACAAAAATTGTGACCGGAAACACGTTTTTTAAACAAAAACTGTGTAAGAACCCGATTTTAAAAAAAAATTCTAAAATCACCCTCAAGCTATCCATTTTTCGTAAATGTTGAAACTATATGAAATAAAAGAAAATAAAATTTCCTACATTTTATGTACGTTTTTTTCTCCGACCAATCGTTCAGCCGAGAGAGCGCCGCGAAGTTATAGTCCAGTCAAATGCTAGAAAATAGGAGAAAGTTTTGGAGTATTTATATTTGGTTCCTATATGGTTTTTGGGTAGCTGTACGCAGACATCAGGTTTAAAAACATTTCATCTATGAAGATTCATTTCATATACTATTTTTGATTTACGAAAAATGCTTATTTTTCGAATTACTTTGAAATAAACTGGGATAATTCCCTTTTCTTTTGTTTTTAACTAATAACTTCCTGGCGCTCTCGCGGCTGAACGATTGATCAGAGAGGAAAACCTTTAGTACATAAAATGTAGGAAATTGTATTCTCTTTTATTTGATATAGTTTCAACATTTACGAGAAATGGATAGCTTTCGGGTAATTTTAGAAAGGTTTCTAAAAAAATCGGTAGCGAGATCCCGCAAAGTCACACAAGTTTAAGAATATAGCATTTCTTAACGTGTTTCCTACAAGACTTTTTAAAATTTTACGAAAAAGTCTTTTCTAAAGCTTAAACTGATTAAAGTATAAATGCCAAGGTATCGAAGATCAACTAGGTGCGCTTTCGCTTCTTCGTATGCTAGTTTAATGTAGTTTTCATCAATAATTGTGCAATATATTAACTTTATAATTAATTACGAAAGATTTGACGTTTCCAAATTTCTAACGTCAGTATTGAAAAGTAACACTTTATATGCCAAATTGAATTGTCTATTTTTACTTCCCTCGTCTGAAAGACGAAGGAAGTATTGTAATCACGAAAAAGTCACCTTCCGAGATTTCTTCAGATCTTCACGTTTCAGGGTCCCTAGATGACGAAAAACAAGTTTTCCCAAATTTCAAATAGCCTCGATGGCGCAGTTCGACTTCCGGATGCAGTTACGATTTCTATGCAGGTGCGGTTACGATCGCTATGCAGATGCGGCAGGTTCAAACCCCAGCGGGATACATTTTTTTTTTACTTTCCTCGTCTGAAAAACGAAGGAAGTATTGTAATCAAGAAAAAATCACCTTCCGAGATTTTTTCAGATCTTCACGTTTCCAAGGTCTCTAGATGACGAAAAAGAGGTTTTCTTAATTCCGTCAGTCTGTCTATGTCTGTCTGTCTATCTGTCTGTCTGCCTGTCTGTCTGTCCGTCTGTTGGCAGTATAGATCAAAAGCTATTTATTGGAGGTGGACGATATTTTGCATACATATTATATATCTACGTCGCATGAAACCGGTACCATTTTATACAAATACATACAGGGTGAGCACTTTAAAAAAATAAAATTTTGTTTATTTTTTGCGTTAATTTTGAAATAAAAGGAAGTAGTAACTTTCACATAGGTCAGGCTTTACATTTCCCGAAAATAGGACTCAACCGATAAAGGATAATGTCACAAAAGAGTAAAAATGTTTCAACCATAACACGTGACGTTCAACAGAGGCGCGCGCCAGACGTATCTGGAAGAGACCTGGTAGCGCAGTTTGAATTTCGCTGCGAATATGCGGTTAGGATCGAGCGACCTGCAGAGCTGCAGATGTGGCGGGTTCAAACTCCAGCGGAATACATTTTTTTTATTTGAAAATATATTTAATTTATTAGCAACGTGAAGATATTTTTACTACTAACTTAATTTGATTTTTAATTATTTAGTGTCACAATGTCGACGAGGAAAGTTTTGAGTAAAGCAATTAACAGATTTTTGAAAATTCATTTAATTTATTAGAAACGTGAAGATATTTTTACTCCTAACTCAATTTGATTTTTATTTATTTAGTGTCACAATATCGACGTTCTGGGTAAAGCCTTTTACAGATTCTTTCAAGTGTACGAAAGCGCTACGCTACGTCCTCAATTTGACATGCCCTTAGGGTATTACTATTTAATAACCTTCCATTTTTAATTTTTCACCTAATATCCAGATAATAGTATATTGTGCAATATGTTGTAGTGTTTTATTGAACAAGTATGGCCATACGAGTTCAGTAAAACCACTTTTCTAACGCGTTCCGTATTAGTTATAGTGCATAAGTGCATCATTAATATACGTGTGTGTAAATTACAAACGAGTGCGTAGCACGAATTATGTAAGCACACAAGTATAGTAATGATGCATTATCTCACATGTATTGTACAAAATTTTAACTACAACTGCCCAAAATTGAGAAAAGTGCATTAAGAGAAATGTCAGATCTGTCATTTTCAAAAATATTTTAGTTGGAAAATGTTTGTTTGTCATTATGTCATTTAGTTGACACTATTTCAGTTAGGTAATGTAGCCATTACACCACTCAGTTATGTAATGAAGCCATTACATAACTGAGTAGTGTAATAAGCTTTATGACCCAATGGAAATAGTGTCAAATGAGTGACGTAATGAGTTACTTATCCCACTGGAGTAGATAAGAAATACTAAATTTTCATATAAAAGTAGCACTATATGTTAAAACATAACCTAGCTGAGCAGAATTCGTTTCTATGTACTGAAGCACAATAAGCAGATCCAGTTGATGTTACGCGGTTAACAGTACGGAAGTGTTGGTAGCACTGTAAGTCTATGTCAAATTCGAGGTTTGAAGGTTAGGTTTTGAGTCAGTCTGAGTCAAAACTGACGCAAAACGTAAGCTGCTAACTTTGAATATGACACAGACTTACAGTGCCACCAACGATACACTTGAGTATCGCCTTTGCAATGGTGCAACATGCAACTACTCAAAGATTTTGTAGAAATGTAGCACATTACCAAATGAAATGAGATAAGTAGTTATACAATTCTCTGAGCCTGAATACTCGTATACGTAGAGTAGTCGACTACAAACTATTCATGGAGTTTAAGGGTACCAGAAGCCATTTTTTTTCTAAATTAATAATTTGCCATAAAACACGAGCCATACTTAATAAATGCGTTCATTATAAAATATTTAATATCTAAAAATGTATAACGATTTTTACAAAATATTCTAGTACAGAATCTTTAAATATAAACTAAATGACAAAAACTTTTACTTTACTTCACTACAGGCGTCAAATGACGAGTAAATTATTAAGAACACATACAGTAATCTTTCCAGAATACCAAATATTTTTTAATATTATTTTTAATTATTTTAAATATAATAGTAATAGAAAAAAAATGTAGGAACGCAAGTTAATATTATTATGATTTTCAACATAAACACATAAAAGCAAATATACCCACAATTGGTTTTTAAATATGCATTATACATATACATTGATAAAATGCTTTTGCGTACATATACCTACCTACTATATCTATAAATAAGTATTTCGCCATGCTTTGCTGCAATTCTAGGTGTAAATATAACATGCTTTCCCACGCCCACATACAGAAGCCAGTTGTTATCATAATGTGTTTGTTATGAAAAAATGCACAATTCACAGTTATACAGTGGGCTGAATATGTTATTTTAGATTTTAACCTAAGAATTGCTGACAATATGTCATTTTAACCTAAAAACTACTGAAAATATGTAATTTTGACAAAGAATTACGGGCAATCTACTGACATTGTCAGTTGCCACAATAAAACTATCATATAGAAAATTGCAAAGAATGTGTATTTTTCTGGGCATCACCTCGTTTTTCAAATATACTCGCACAATATACGCCACTTTTGCAGCTTGTTATGTAATACACCGCTCTTAAATATTTTATCTTCATCCGTGTTGTTATAGCGTCTTAACCAAATTAATTTTAGTATCGTTAAGAGCTTCATTACCGCACTGAATGCGGTAATGGATATTACCGCACTCAGTGCGGTAATGGACAGATATTACCGCACTCAGTGCGGTAATGAATATTACCGCACTCTTTTTATACAGTGAACCAAAGTTTATTGATGAAGATAAAATATTGAACAATACACGTTTGCTTATGGCACACAACGAAACTCGTTTGAATGCCGCAAAACTCGGCTCACCGCCTCGTTTTGGCAATCAACTCGTTTCGTTAAGATGCTCATAATCAAACTTGTATCGTTAATATCTATTATCTTCATTGGTGTTGTTATGGACTCCTAACCAAATTAATTTTAGTATCGTTAAGAGCTTCATTACCGCACTCTTTATATAAAAAAAATACATTGAACCAGAGTTTATTGATGAAGATAAAATATTGAACAATACACGTTTGCTTATGGCACATAACGAAACTCGTTTGATTGCCGCAAAACTCGGCTCACCGCCTCGTTTTAGCAATCAAACTCATTTTGTTAAGATGCTCATAATCAAACTTGTATCGTTAATATCTATAATACATTCCTTTCTATTGTCTTACAATTATCATGCGATTAGAAAATTTGACAGTTTATAAACTTTTTCCAGAAACATTTCCGTCCTTTCTATGTGTAATTTTTATAATTGTGATTTTAATAATTACATTTGATTTTACAAAACTAAAAAATATCACTTATATTCGAATATAATTTAATGAATTTACATGCCCATTATCTTTCAAGCATAGTGAAACGATATCCGGTTCCTAATAGCTCGTTACGTCTGAAGTCCCTTAGGATATTGTTGCAATTAAGCCATTGGTGTTAGCTTAAATACGTATATAAAGCCATTTCTTCAGTAGTTGGTCACACACAGCTGAATCTTGAACAGTACAGTCTACAGACATGAATACTTTCAGCAGCGTAAGTTAATTCCTTGCCTAAAAGGCATCAAGTTTTATAGTCTAAATTATTCAATATTATTAATTGTGATTTGCAGATTTTCTTCGTCCTTGGGGCTCTCGTGTCCCTTGCCGCCGCCGGTACTTTGGGGTCTTACCCATTGGCTGCACCAGCACCACCAGCCCTTGTTTATGGAGCCCCACAAATTGCTTTGCCTCCTCCACCACCGGTAGCACTTCCAGTCCCAGTCTACGCACCACCAAGGATCGAACTTCCAGCTCCTCTGCCACCTCCACCAGCTCCAGTTCAAGTATATGCCCCCAGGATCGAAATCCCTCAGCCAGTAGTCCACTTGCCAGCACCACAAATCGCACTTCCACCTCCCCAAATCATCAGCGAGTATGCCTACAATGTGCATACCCCACCAAGGCCCATTGAGGTTTTCATCAGCCACCCAGCCCCCGCTCCCATTCTTCCAGCTCCCGTTCTTCCAGCTCCCGTTCTTCCTGCTCCAGTGCTCCCAGCTCCAGTTTACAGCGCCCCCAGGATTGAAATCCCAGCTCAACCCCACTCCCAATACGGAGCTCCTCTCTTGTAAATATGAAGGTTCTGTTTTGTTGTTATTGATTTTTACTATGTAAAAACCGGAAGAATATATGTATTATGTAGAGAATATAATTAAAATAAACTGAGCATTAAGAAACTTCTTTTTATTGACATCCATGTACATACAATCTGCTTCTTGCGAAACAAGTACCAGGACGAACAAATTTAATAACATTGTTAAAGCGAACCCTATGGCCCGTTTTTATCATATTTAATACAGTGTGCTATGAAAATGAGTGCAAATATTTTCCCGTAATAGAAATCGCTAAACTGAAAAACTTCATTTACCATTTTTTCGAAAACGCCCTCAAAGCTGAGTTAAAATTCAAAACTATTTTACTCTAAAAATGCATACCCGCCTATGGAATAATATTATAATTAATGGTACAAAACACAAAAAACATTGTTTTGATATGCAAACCAACAACAACTGCATATGTACTGATAAAACCTTTAGTTCACATCTGCTTACCAACGTACTTTAGCAATTGAGGTAGGTAAGTTATTGACCGCATGGTTTTTGTGCAAGAACTTTGCAGCTTTAATATACTTGTGACATTCACCTGTAACTTAAATTTTCTTACCAAGCGACTCGTAAAATTTAGTGGATATAAATGATAAATAGAAAAGTTGTTCATTTTTGTGAGCTCTATCACTGGTTAAAATTATTGCACTCATTTTCATAACACCCTGTATGTTACTTATAAGTTATAACTAATGTAGTTTTACAGTCATAACACTAATACCGTTGTGTCCAGCGGATCATGTTACTTTAGTCCATTTATTGATTTGGATAACGAGTGAAATCACTGCTAAAGCATTCCGGTTCAGTTACCGTCAATATTTGTAGATCTTGGTGAAGAATATAGTGTGGAATAAACCAAGGAAAGTTGACGGCTGCTCTCAAAACTTAGATTGGAATTGTCTTATCAAACATTATGTAAATCACTCTCACATCTTCAAAGCTAAATTCCGTATGCCCAGTTAGGTTTTAGTATGGCTTTATAAAGTAACATCTTATTTTCAGTTGTTAGTTTAGACTTTTAGAGGTAAATTGGTTAATGACCCAGTATATTTTTTGTAGTTTCGATCTAGTTATAAAATCTTATAAGGAGTGTTTCAAAAGTTTTGGAATCAACTGTTGCCATAAATTTGGAGAGGCAGTTTATTTCTTAATCCACCAACATAGAATTAAATAAATGACTAAATGTCATTTTTAACTAGCTATCACTAGTTGTTAATACAAATAGAAGGCATTCTATTTATAACGCATGAACTTGTTTAACATAAACAACACTAAAAAAAATTACATAACCCCAGTAACACCCGAGCTATCAGTATTCTTAACAGACTAACTATTAATGAAATTTCGTTATTTCATACCTGCTGTATAATTCCAGAAACGACATACTCCTCTTGGTCCATGAGTAACGCCAATTTCAAGACCTTTGATAGACACGTTACCGTATACGTTTCACCCCGTCAATCGTCTATCAAGGTAGTAGTCTAGGTAGATTACTTAATATTTCTGGAGAAGACTTCCGTTTAGAACTGTTTTAAGCGTGAAGACAATGTGAATTGTTTCAGTACGCGTAGTTGAGATGAAAAGCAATGTTGGGTTGGTGATGAGGGCACTTTCTCAATTTCGGTTTTGTAGAAGCTATTCTTTTTTCTGCCTGTCGATAGCGAGGCCTTTCTCTGGTATTTGTGCCTCCCAGTTAAGCCTTATATTTCTTTTTGGAATTCTTTCCTCTGGCAATCTGATCATGTGCTCGACCCACTTTAATGTACGGATTTTTGTATATGTTATCACTTCAGGAGATCCTTATAATTGTTTTATTCATTATCCATTCATTTTGTTCTTATATTTGGCCAAATATTTTTTTGGGTATGCTTAGTTCAAATATTAGAAGCACTTCTTCTGTCTTCTTTGTTAAGATCCAGGTTTGGTATCCATAATTTAAACATATTTTGAAGGCAGTTGTATGCTCTATTGCCTGATATTATTCGTTGGTGTACAGTCGTCGCCTTAGAAATCGGGACACTAGACACTACTATGATATAATTTGCATGTATTTTTAAGTGTATATACTGGGCTTTTGCAGTTATTATGGTTTTAATTGTTATGTCAGATTGTTTATTGTTTGTCAATTATGAAATGCCATCTTACATTAATGAAGTAACCGGAGCAAGAACACTCTAAAGTCTAGAAGAACATATTACGTGTCCCGATTTCTAAGGCGCAGACTGTACCTGTTGAATCATTTCGTGATTTTGGTTTAGTTGGGATTTCAAGTATTTGAATTGGAGGCCACTTAAAAGTGTCGATGTCTAACCGTTAAATTATGTTCTCCTCTGGTGATATCTCTTATATCCTGGCATCAGTTATCTGCCGGCAGCGAAGAGGGCCATACATTGAGTGCGTTATGTAAATCGCACAAGACAAAGCTACTGTGATAAGCTATCGCATAATCGCGCCGTTTCCGGTACCGCGGAGGCCTCGACAGTGGGGATACGCTAACTGGTGCGCTTAAATGCAGCTCTCGTGTAATTGGGAAAGATAATGCAGGAAGGTCTTCGCTAGTAGGGCGCTCTTAAAATGAGTTGTGCCAAATAAGTCCCATTTGCTATTCTTACAATTATTATCAGCGGCAGTAAAAAGAGGTAATCAGTGGCGTAGAGCAACTGAAGGTTGCTTTACAATCAAACAGCCGCGGTAATACAAAAGGCAAATTTAACAGCAAAAAGCAACTGCAGGTTGCGTAGCAATTCATTAACAGCAGCAATACAAAAAGCAATTTATTAGCGTAAAACAGCTGAAGGCTGCGCTGCAATTCATTAACAGTAGCTACAAACGCAATTTAATAGCGTAAAGCAACTGCAGATTGCTTAAGCGCGAAGGCACGATATGAAATGCTATCGGCACCTCGCGGTTGAGCGTACAAGAAACGTCTAACCTTGAACCAGGAGCGGGGTCCTGCGGCAGCTGTCTCGGCTCCTCCACGTGGTGGACGGTAGGGCGATGTCGTCTTCGAGAGCTCCTAGACCAGATGCAGAAGCGGCGACTGGATCAATGACGAGTAGCGTTCATTGACGAGGCATGCCAATAATTTGACGGTAAGAGTAAAAGGTAACGAAAAAGAGAAGGCCTGAAATGAAAGCTAAACGTCAGCCCATCGGCCATAAAAAGACTAGCAAAGCCTACCTTACGAATTTTAAACAGCCTGAAGTTTTCTGCTTCGGAACTATCATTCATTCCTGGTTCCCCAGAGAAGTGCGTGTAACATAATTAACACTAGAATCCAATCACGCACCGGATTATGTGCATTTTTCGCGATAATTCCACTTAACAAGTGTCACCAAAAATCGGAGCCACGAAAAAGCAACTTGAAGTTCGGAAGAGGATTTAGAAAATGCCGGTTTTTCAAAATGGAAGCCGGAAATTGCCGAAAAAGCGCATGCACTACAATTTCGAAATGTAAGAAATCCCAGATAGGCAACCTAGTAAGCACCGAGAGCGAGAAAAGTTGCCGAGCGTTTAATGAACAAATTGAAATGACTTAAAAGATATTCGAATCGTCACACTACTTAAAGATGAAGATCATTTGGTTAATTCTATTGTCTGTGGATTAGGAAATGAACTGCTTCTCCAACTTTATGCAAAAGTTCGTTTAAAGGCTTTTAAAACACCCGTTATACGCTCTTCTAACTGGGTCGAAACTACAGAGATATACTACTCTATATACTAACCCATACTAAAGCCTATCTGGATATAGGGGATTTAGCTTTGTGCGAGTGATTCATATAATGTTTGATATGGCGCTTCCAATCTATGTTTTGAAAGCAGACGTTTCTTGGTTCGTTTCAACCTATGTTCTTCACCAGAACCTACAAATATTGACAGGACTGAACCGGAATGCTTTAGCAGTGAATTTATACTTTACCCAAATCAATAAAGAGACTAAACCTACAAGATCCTCAGGACTGACCACAATGCTATTAGTGTTATGACTGTAAAACTACAGTAGTTATAAGTAATATGTTATTATGTTACTATGATGAAAACGCACCACTGGGTTCGCTCTCACAATGTTATTACATTTTTCCGTCCTTGTGCTTATATTCCTGGAGAAACAGATTGCATATTTATGGCTGTCAATAAATAGAAGTTTCTTAATGCTCAATTTATTTTAGAAAATAATATGCTATACACAATACATTCGTCAAGTCTTTACATAGTAAAAAGCAATAACAATCAAACTAAACCTTCATATTTAGAAAAGAGGAGCTCCGTATTGGGAGTGGGGTTGAGCTGGAATTGCAATCCTGGGGGCGCTATAAACTGGAGCTGGAAGCACTGGAGCAGGGAGAATGGGAGCAGGAAGAACGGGAGCTGGAAGAACGGGAGCTGGAAGAACGGGAGCTGGAAGAATGGGAGCGGGGGCTGGGTGGCTGATGAAAACCTCAATGGGCTTTGGTGGGGTATGCACATTGTAGGCATACTCGTTGATGATTTGAGGTGGTGGCAGCGCGATTTGTGGTGCTGGCAAGTGGACTACCGGCTGAGGGATTTCGATCCTGGGGGCATAGACTTGAACTGGAGCTGGTGGAGGCAAGGCAATTTGTGGGGCTCCGTAAACGAGAGCTGGTGGTGCTGGTGCAGCCAATGGGTAAGACCCCAAGGTACCTCCGGCGGCAAGGGACGCAAGCGCCGCGAGGACGAAGGAAATCTACAAATCACAATTAATAATATTAGGTATTTTAGTCTATAAAACTTGATGTTTTTCAAGCTAGGATTCAACTTACGCTGCTGAATGTATTCATGGCTGTAGACTGTACTGTTCGAGATTCAGCTGTATCTGACCAACCACCAAAGTAATGTCTTTATATATGCAAGTCGACAACATTGCTTAATTGCAACAATATCCTAAGGGAGTTCGTACGTAACCAGCTATTAGTAGCCAGACATCCTTTCACTGTGTTCCAAAAATAGTATATTACAGTAACTAATAAACTATTCACGAATGAAAGTAATATTTTCCATAGTCCTTACTCCAATTTTTGTATTTTACTGTTATCATTGTGCGTTTTTAATTTACATTTATCACTATCTAACTGCTTATTAACAACAGTCAAGCAACGATCTGGAAGGTGCGATGACAGAACTGATGGTAATAATGGATTCCTCTATAATTCGCAAATAAGCGACGTAGCTGGGCCCGATACTTTGTCAAAGACATTGATTTGCTGGAAAAAAACTCAAAGAAAATTTACGAAAATTTTACCCTCCTTATGACGCCTTAGTTATCCCGACCGTTTAACAAAACTTCACGTAACTACCCTGAAAACGAAAAGATCTCGTGAAGACTTAACAGAAACCTACAAGATTCAGCTAAACCGCTATTCCGTCCAAATAGCTACTTTTTCATTAAGCACCAACATACACCTTAGAAGACTTTAAATTAATCCTTGATGGATTCCATAAACGTTGCCGCAAATATTTCCTTGTTAATCCAGTTGTAAAAGCTTGGAAAGCCCTACCGAGTGACATAGTGAGTGCTACTTTATTAAATAATTTTAAAAACAGACTCAATAGACATTTAGGATGAAATGAAATAGTGAAATCTACATTAATTGATGTGTGTTAGGTAATATAATAGTTGAAATAGCACTGTAATATGCAGAGCACATTTAAATTTTTGTAAAAGTCCTATTGCCAGTATTCCGTTTTTCTTTGTATCCTTTATCTAATAGACTTGTCTGTCCGGGACGCTGTTTCAGCAGCTAAACCGTAAGAGATAGAGAAAAAAGTTATTAAAGTTATATGTTTGGAATGGTTATGTCAGGTCAGGAACCGAATTTCAGTCACGTGACACTTCCGGTTTTCGAGAAATCACGTGATTTTCGTCCGTCCGGGACGCTGGTCCGTCCGGGACGCTGTTTCAGCAGCCAAACCGTAAGAGATAGAGAGAAAAGTTATTAAATGAGACAATTGTCTCACTGGTTGCTAGTTTAATAATAATATGAATAACCATAGTAATTTTCTCACAACTCGGATTTCCAAGATGCTATAATGGAACATGTTCTTCGGTTAGCTGTGTGGAACGCCTGTAAATGAATCTAACAAAACCAAAAAATTTTAATCTTCTTTACAGACAAATACATACACGTCTTGTTAATCGCAGGAGTTTCGGTCACCGGTGAAAGCGATCTGAAAGTTCTCAGTTATATAGCATGTACTGTAGACAACATCCGAAAGGGAAGACTCGTGATAGGACTGATTATTATTAAAACTAGCAATAAACAACATGAACCAGTCAAGCATAGCAAAACGCAAGTTCAGGCCAACCATGTGACAATAGAAAATCAGCATGAAAACCTAGTTTACTGTCCTCCAGTACGAATGAAAAAAATAATAGTTTACTTCATTCTTCATTTCACATTTTTAGCAGAAGGACAATATAACTCTAAACATCAATACTGGGAATCTACTCCGAGAGGTAGACTACTGTTCGAATCGATGTTGGCCAGTAATCTAGAGAAACTGTCAACAGGAGCTTATACACTGACCAGCAAATTGACATAAAATATCTGGTGTTAGAGGCTTCCGTGTGACAAAAACAATTTCGCGAAATTACCTTACAATAAAATCCTCTTTGGAGCAATGTGACTACAAGCCACTTCTGGTCACCATAAGTACGAAGATTATAGACAAGATTCAACATTCAACGCTAGCAAACAAGCACACACATTGGGATGTTTTCTGATAAATATTCCCTGAAAAGGTATCGTTAAATTAGCCCCAAAATACAATGTAAATGAAGCAGTGCACCCTCTTACCGTGGAAATGCAAGCTGCAGGCTGAGAAGCTACTTCAAATATTACCACATCCGATGTACAGGGTTATTCATTATAAATTACCCACCCCTTATCATCGTTATTATTGTCTATAGAAAAAAAAGTTTTAAATAAAAGTTGTGTGGTTATGACTGAATTTTGTTTAAATGCTATCAAAATTACAGTGACGTACAGGTTTAAGGGGATACAAGAAAGTAATATATTTTTTTAAATGGAACACCCTGTATATTATTAAATTTTTGGAATGATCTTTTTCTCCTGATTTCAAAAATATATTATATGTTAACCCTATATTATACCGTTTTTGAGTTATTAACCGTCGAATATCTTAGTTAAAGTAGTTACTGTAAATATGGAAAAGTTAACATTATTAAAGTAAGCTATGAAAATGACAACTAATGTTTGATAAGTGACATTTATTTAATGAAATAACCAAAATGGTTTACAGTGAGGAAGAAAAAGTCTAAATATTTACTTGTTATACTATACAAAATAATAATAAATAATAATATTCGACGTTTAATAACTCAAAAACGGTATAAGGTAGGGGTGACATATGGTATATTTTTGAAATCAGGAAAGAAAGATCATTCCAAAAATTTAATAATATACAGGATGTTCCATTTAAAAAAATATATTACTTTTTTGTATCCCGTTAATTATGCACGCCACTGTACTTTTGATAGCATTTTAACAAAATTCAGTTATAACCACATAACTTTTATTTAAAACTTTTTTTTCTATAGACAATAATAACGATGATAAGGGGTGGGTAATTTATAATGAATAACCCTGTACACATACAGCATGTTGCTCGCGTTTCATCAAAGAAATAAACGAGGAAAAAGGAAAACTCAAGAGAAGCTGCAAACTAGTCGCATACCCAGTGGTAGGTCACAACTACACCAAAAACAAGAAGTTACTCAAAAGGTTCACCAACGAATAATATCAGGCAATGAAACATACAACTTCCTTCAAAATATGTTTAAATTTAGCATAATAGGTAAAATTCAAAATGTTAAGTATATCAAACAATGAACCGACCGATAGTGACACATGAATACCAAACCTGGACTCGAACAAAGAAGACAGTATTATAAACATTTTTTGATGTGATAAAATACATAAAAATACTTCGACTAAATTGGAAATTGGGCCTGGCACATGATCAGAATGCCAGGGGAAACAATTCTAAAAAGATATATAAGGCTCAACCAGAAAGCACAAGTACCAGAGAAAGGCCTCGCTGTCAACAGGCAGAAAATGCCACGAACGGTGCAGCACAGATTCTACAAAGCAAAGATTGAGAAAGTACCCACACACCATCCCAACATTACTTTTCATCTCTTGCAGAAACATCTTGAGAAAATTGATGTATGGTAGAAAACTACGCGCACTAAATCAATTCAGATTCCCTTCGCGCTTAAAAGAGCCGTCCGTTAGTTCTAAACAGAAGTCTTCTCCAGAAAGATGAAGTAACCTACCTAGGCCTTTACCTTAAGACGATTACCCGAGCGAAACATATATTGTAATAGTTCAGCCTAATACTTAATGTATATAATAGTTTTTAAATAAAATAATTAGTGACAAGAAATACTACACTTTATAAAATGTATTAGATTCAATTACGAACATGCCTGTCAAACTCGGGGCAAATTAAAAGAGAGTAATAATAATTACTACAAATACATGGTTTATTGATCATTTTTATTTCATCCATCCGCAATAAATTCCGGCTTAGCTCCGTAAAACATGAAAAAAGCGTTGTTCAGGGTGCAGGTTCATAAAATTAAGAAAAACTTTGTACGACAAATAACTCGTTCTATGACAAATACTCCCAAATCTTTCGGGAAAATGCACAATTTCCATCTGACAATTCAGATAACTTCTACATTTTACTTAGCAGAAAATATGATCTGCCAGTGCAAAAACAGCGTTAAATTGAATTTCAAACACCAAATTAGCAAGGAAGCATCAGGTAAATATTAATACTGTGACGTAGCAACTGCTAAGCTCGATTTGTTTCTAGTGTGACGTAGAAACCCATGCGCGATCGTTTTTTGTTCTATATCCGGCCGAAACTGAAAAATGATACGTTATCTTGCATTTTCAAAGGACGCTAACTGAATTTCCTGAAGTTGGACGGATCTGGACCACTGTAACTTGGCGCTACACCTCGCAGTCTGAACTTGAGGAACCCCGCGAATTCTGAGGCTACAGCAAAGGCTTCATGTGGAATCCTACCTTA
Organism: Agriotes lineatus; assembly: GCA_940337035.1. Classification (NCBI taxonomy): domain Eukaryota; kingdom Metazoa; phylum Arthropoda; class Insecta; order Coleoptera; family Elateridae; genus Agriotes; species Agriotes lineatus. The sequence continues at coordinate 121,370 of OW679202.1, read as the reverse complement.
ATCGGAGACCTCTCGGAAGCTGGCTACACTCCGCAATGGCGCCGGGGGAATTGTGCACTTGGAAATAGTTGTTGGTTGGAATTTCTACACGCACGGACTTCTCAAACTCCTCTCTACACGTATCAGGCACTATCCGTGCCGGGCGATGCTACTTACATAAGGAAATGGGCCCCCGAAGTCACTCGCACTTGGACGAATCTTGCTGCTGGCTAAACTGCTTCACTTGGACCTCTTAACACGTGGAAAACTATACCCACAGATGCCCTGTACACTAGTTAATAACTTTATACACAAATGGTATTAAAAAGAACTTTTTATTTATAAGTTTATGTGTCAGATTGAGGAGCTCAATTTGGCCCCAACACAAATTTTACAATCTTGTTCGGTTCTTTTTAACAAAAGACTGTCATGTCACTTAGCATCTAGATTTTCAATTTTTATAAAAGAAATTAGGATTGATAACATGTTTAATCTTATGAACTACAGTGTTGATGTCATGTCTTTGCCTAACTACTAAAATTATTTTTTTCTTGGAATAATGTCACTACACTTTGCTCTGGCTTTTAAATGATTTTTGTTTATATTGCACTGATGCACTTGGAGTTCCTTTAGCATCCCACTAATTCCATCGGTTGCCTTCCATTTTTCATTGCTCTATTGCAATCATTATTTTGCTAGCACTGTTTCGTTTACCTGTCAGTTAATTTGCTGTTTTCTCGTTTACACTTTTAATACATAACGTTGATATTCTTTCTGTACTTAACAAATCATTCTGTATCATTTTTTCACATTATTCCTGACATTAATAAGCTCAAATCAGTCAATTACAAATTAAATTGCATTGACCCTTCCGAAAATTTATCATATAGTCTGTTCAGTAAACGTAAAAACACAAAGTGGCCCTTGATTTCCAAGATGTCATGAGTGTCCTTTCAAAATTCATCTCTGTCCAGGAATGTACTTACAAAAAATTATTAAAACAAATAGGTTAAGAGGGTGACATTTACTTAGAATCTGTCATAATGTTATGAATAACTACTTTTAAGGATATTATACAAATACTGTGTTAGATACTATTATTGACGTAGCATTTACTAATAGGTATTTCTATTACATTTTATCGAACTTCAAGTGAGAATTTCCACAAAAATATCTACTTTGACAGTGAAATAAGGAGAAATATTAATTGTTATTGATTGTAATTTTTAAATTCATACCCGCTTTTATGCAGGTGTGGAATCCTTTGCAAAATAAAATACAGAATTCCTAGCACAAATATTGTATGAATATGCCAACTTCGAAAAAATTTAAATGTTTTTTTGTGTTTACTGAATGGCCTATATCTGAAATGCTGATTGTAACCCTTCTAAAACCAGCTTTATTTCATGGTAACTTTTATCCCTCAAATTATTAGTTACTGCTGCTCATATCAAGTGCACTTATTAATGTAAAGTACTGATTATACGCAATAAATAAAATATTTAATTCTGTGCTCATGTTGACCTTATTCATTTAATTAATTAGATAATCAGAATTGCTATGAACCGTGAATCATTATAATATGTACCTATGGCAACGTGTCCATCAAAGGTCTTGAAATTGACATTAGTCATGGACTAAGAGGAACATGTCATTTCTAGGATTATACAGCACGTATCACATAACCAAATTTCATTAATAAGTAGGTTGGATGAATATTGGTCTGTTAAGAATACTCATAGCTCGGGCGATACTGAGGTTATATTATTTTTTTGTGTTGTTTATGTTAAACAATTTCATGATTTATAGGTAGAATTCATTCTATCAAGGCGGTCTATATTGTTCCAGGCAATGACACTGGGCCTATAAAGTTACCTTTGGAATGGCCTACCACAATCTGGCAACGTGGCTGCGCCAGCCTTTAACAAAAAGTTATTAGTTTTGGTCACCAAATGAACAATCTGTCAGTGGATTGTTTCTGTCATTGTGATATATACCGGTTGAAAAAGGATCTATGAAATCACTGCTATTTACATCGTAGTGCGTCACTTCACCATACTATTCGATTTAATAACAACTCCTAATGAGTAGGTGCCCAATTTTCCATTGCTACTAATTTTGATTTTATCTAAAACAGTAATTTCTTCAAAATAACTTGCCTGGAAGCTAGAGATATTGCAGTCGGAACAAGTCTCTTCATCTTTTTACCATTTATATCTGCTCCTTTAAGGTGCTTTTCACATACAACAGTAGCCTTTCCAATCCTCCAGTTCTCTAAATGCAAAACTTCTTTCCATTTTGTGCCACCGTTTCATTAGATGGAAACTTGAACAAGCTAACATACGGAGCAACTTATGAAGCGTAATTTGACTTGCAGTTTGGTACTCAACGTATTTCAAACAAACAAAACTTAGTGTGTCTTGGAATGGCCTAGCACACAATTTGGCAACAAAACCAGTGTTATGGCCTGAAACAATATAGACTGCCTTGCTTCTATTTGTATTGACAACTACTGATAGCTACTTCAAGATGACTGGTAGTCATTTGTTTAATTCAATTGTGAATTAAGCAATGAAATGATTTTAAGGCTTTTGAAACACCCGTTATAAGCTTTTGCAACTGGGTCTAAACTACAGAGTAATATACTGAGCCACTGAGCGATTTACCTCCCAACTAACAACTGAAAATCAGGTGTTACTTTATAAAGCCATACTAAAACCTAACTGGACATACGGGATTTAGCTTTGGGGATGTGCGAGTGATTTACATGATGTTTGACATGGCGCTTCCAATCTAAGTTTTGGGAGCAACCGTCAACGTTCCTTTGGAACGAAACTACGTTTTTGACCAGGATCTACAAATATTGACAATGACTTAACCGGAATTCTTTAGCAGTAGATTTACGCGTTATCCAAATCAATAAAGAGGCAAAAACGACATGACCCGCTGGACTTACCACAACGTTATTAGTGTTATGACTGTAAAACTACATTAATTATAAGTGATATATTAAATATGATGAAAACCAGCCATTGGGTTCGCTTTCACAATGTTATTAAATTTTTTGGTCCTGGTACTTATTGTTTTGCAAGAAAGAGATTGTATGTTCATGGATGTCAATAAAAAAAAGTTTCTTAATGCTCAGTTTATTTTAATTATATTCTCTACATAATACATATATTCGTCCGGTTTTTACATAGTAAAAATCAATATTAAAAAAAGAGAACCTTAATATCTACAAGAGAGGAGCTCCGTATTGGGAGTGGGGTTGAGCTGGGATTTCAATCCTGGGGGCGCTGTAAACTGGAGCTGGGAGCACTGGAGCAGGAAGAATGGGAGCAGGAAGAACGGGAGCTGAAAGAACGGGAGCTGGAAGAACGGGAGCTGGAAGAATGGGAGCGGGGGCTGGGTGGCTGATGAAAACCTCAATGGGCCTTGGTGGGGTGTGCACATTGTAGGCATACTCGCTAATAATTTGGGGAGGTGGAAGCGCGATTTGTGGTGTTGGCAAGTGGACTACTGGCTGAGGGATTTCGATCCTGGGGGCATAGACTTGAACTGGTGCTGGTGGAGGTGGGAGAGGAGCGGGAAGTTCGATCCTTGGTGGTGCGTAGACTGGGACTGGAAGTGCTACTGGTGCTGGAGGAGGCAACGCAATTTGTGGGGCTCCGTAAACGAGGGCTGGTGGTGCTGGTGCAGCCAATGGGTAAGACCCCAAGGTACCGGCGGCGGCAAGGGACACAAGAGCCCCAAGGACGAAGAAGATCTGCAAATCACAATTAATAATATTGAATAATTTAGACTATAAAACTTGATGCCTTTTAGGCAAGTATTCAACTTACGCTTCTGAAAGTATTCATGGCTTTAGACTGTAGCGTTCAAGATTCAGCTGTGTATGACAAACTACCAAAGAAATGACTTTATATACGTATGTAAGCTAACAGCAATGGCTTAATTGCAACAATATCCTAAGGGAATTCATACGTAGCAAGCTATTAGGAACCGGACATCTTTTTACTAGGCTTCAAAGTTAATGTACTATAGTAGGCATGTAAAGTCGATAAATTATTTTCGAATATACGTGATATTTTTTACATTTCTTTACTGACATTTTGGTGTTTTCTTGTTATAGTTTTGTCTATTGTATTTATATTTATATTTGGACAGTTTTGTAAAATCAGAAGCATATATTATCATAAATTTTGTTCCATAACAATGACAAACAGAATTGATGGAAATGTTTCTGGTAAAAGTTTGTTAACTGTAAAATTTTCTAATCGCATGATAATTTATTGTAAGGCAATAGAAAGGAAGGTATTAAAGATTGAAGAGCGGTGTAGAAGTAAAAACTTGTTATAACTGCACCTAGCATTGCAGTGAAGCGTGGCAAAATATTAATCTATAGATAGAGCCGCACATATGCTCTAACAAAGGCATGTTACTAATTTCTAATGCATATTTCAAAACCATGTGTGGGTATATTTGTTTTATGTGTTTTAGGTCTAAAACCATAACAATATTAACTTGTGTTCGTACAGTTCTTTTTACATAACTATTACAGTTACAGTTATTAGAAACAGAACATTAAAAAAAATGTTGGGTACTCTGGAAAGATTACTGAATGTGTCCGTAGTAATTTACTTGTAGCATTTGACACCAGTAATAAGGTAAAGTAAAAGTTAGTGTCATTCAGTTCATATTTAAAGATTATGTAGTAGAATATTTTGCCAAAGTCGTATATTTTTAGATGATAAATGTGTTTTATAATGAATCGTATTTTATGGCAAATTATTAATTTAAAAAAGATGGCCTCTTGTAACTTTTAAACTTAATGAAAAGTTTGTAGTCGATTACTCTACGTATATGAGTTTTTTTCAGTCTCAGATAATTCTATACAAATTTATTTGTATATTAGGAGTTAGATTAAAAAAAATTGTAATAGGCTTTACTCAGAACTTCCCTCGCCACCATTGTGGCACTAAATAATTTTGAAAATCAAATTAAGGAGTACAAATATCTTCACGTTTCTAATAAATTAAATACATCTTTAAATAAAAAAAAATTATCCCGCTGGGGTTTGAACCCGCCGCATCTGCAGCTCTGCAGAATGCTCGATCGTAACCGAATCTCGGCAGGGGATATAAGTACGGCCAAATTCCATCTGCGCTACCGCATCTCTTCGGGAAAAGTCCGGCGCGCTCGTCTCTTCAAGAGCACTTTGGCGGTGTAATGGTTGAAACATTTTTACTCTTTTGTGACATTATCCTTTATCGGTTGAGTCTTATTTTCTGCAAATGTAAAGCCTGACCTATGTGAAAGTTATTACTTCCTTTTATTTCAAAATTAACACAAAAATAAACAAAAAAAATTTTTTTTAGGTGCTCGTTCTGTATATATTTGTATGAAATTGTACCGGTTTCACGCGAGGTAGATATATAATATGTATGCAAAATATCGTCTTCCTCAGACAAATAGTTTTTGAGCTATACTACCACCAGACAGACAGACAGACAGACAGACAGACAGACAGACAGACGGAATTGAGAAAACCTCTTTTTCGTCATTTAGGGACCTTGAATCGTGAAGATCTGAAAAAATCTTGGAAGCTGATTTTTTCGTGATTTCAGACGAGAGAAGTAAAAAATGGAAATGGAAAATTATGAATAGCAATATCGTAAGTGCATCTCAAATTGCAGACGTTGTGTAGAGTCCTCGTACATTTGAAAAATAGTAGGCAAGTTAATATGGCTTTTTTTTCTAATTTTAACAGGTAAAGTATCACTTTTAAATATTTACTGAAGAAATTTTTTGTAACTAGTTATGAAATTAAAATATTTGACATAAGAAGTACATTAAATTGTCATACGAAAAAAAAGACTTGAATACATTCGCATTTATTTGACATGACGTTTATAATTTAATCAGTTTAAGATTTGAAAAACGGTTTTTTCATTTGTTCCAGGTTTGAAAAACGGTTTTTAATTTGACTATTTACCGCATCTCTTATGATCCAATCATATGCCATGATTTTCAAAAATTCAACCAATCACGTCTTTTTATAGTTGCAAAAAATCAAAATTTTCCCTTGGGATGATATCAGTTTTTTACCACTTGTACTCTTGGCAACCACCAAATATGTTGTTTTATCAAGGTGGTATTTCAGAAACGTCATTTAAACTGTCATTGTGAAATGTTAGATTCATTGAATACCGATAAAAAAAAGGAACCGATATTTGGGAAATAGACCACAAAATGTATTTCGAGCTCATGAAAATGTCTTACTCAAGATTTGTTGTTTTTGGCAATGTCAAAGTTCGTTTGTCTTGTGACATTGCCAAAACAAAAAACTTTCGTAAAACATTTTTACCTACAAAATCATTTGCCCTTAATACATTATCACTGAAAAAATCTTGTAGAAAGCACGTTGGGAAACGCGGTTTGGTATAACCTGTCTGACTTTGTGAGATTTACCAACGCTCGTTCGGCAACATCCCACACGTTACAAAAAATGAAGCATTTCCCAACTGATTCTGAAAAATTCATTTAATGTTAACCTACACACAAAACCAAAATAATTCTTAAATTGCAGAATATATTGGCAATTGATACTATTGCAAAAAAAGGCAAAATTGTCAATAATTTGCATTAGTGCAAAATTATCGATGGCTGAAACTGTAATTAGTCAAATATTTTTCAGGAAAAAAGTGGCATGCAATATCTCTAGAATATTCGAAATTGCTGTTTTTTTATTAACGAGATGGAATTATCTATCAGGGAATATTTACTACACGTGAGGTATTGGGTAAAAATAGTGCACCCCTTAGTATTCCCCGGAGAAATAAAGATATGGTAACATCCAAGTGCACGAATTAGCGTTTACATTTTGCACTTGTGCTGATTATTACTAAAATCACGCAAATTATCACGTGAATTCAATTATCTCCATAGACACTAAGATAAATAAATTAGTCTCACACTATTAATACCTTGAATATACAGGGCAATGTTCAAGGCAACTGCAATCTATTCAGGATCCAGTCTGGATACTAAGCTCTCTTTCTCTGACTTCTTAAAAATATATAGACAAAGAACATAATAGTTACGTAGATTATGCACTTCTACCTTAAAGCAATCTACTTACTAAACACTACTGAATAAAATCTGATAGCACGATGAGTAAATAAAATAATAATTCGACTCAGGCTACCCTTGCCTTCTTTACAGTGGACAGAGTAAAGATATTATTTTACTTGTAACTGTTTCCATAGCTTGAGATACAATTCCAAATATAGAAACACACAATAAGGTATTAAATCTCGGATTTAAAAAATTATGGATTTAACCCTCCGTTACTTTATACCCCTCTAGTACTATGGAAATTTACTTTAAAAAATGGGGCGACTGACTAATATAGCGAAAAAGTTTTCAACTATCTAACACAGGGGTCGGCAACCTGCGGCCCGCGGGCCGGATGCGGCCCTTTGCAACTTTTTGCGCGGCCCGCCAAAGCACCAATATAACTTTAGGAAAAATCAACAAACTTAGAGCGTAAGCGTGCCGAAATGTGGCCGGTGACAAAAATGCGCGTCAAACAGAAGCATAGTGGGAAACCTATTTTACTGCGCAAGTTTAATCCCCACTCCCCAGCGAATACGACGTCACGCTTAGTAAGTGTAGCATTCTTTCTAGTGATGGGCATAATCGGATGATTTCAATAATCGGAATGTTCCATTTCGGAATGTTTATAAAATCGGAATATCATCCGATTATTTTACATTCCGTAAATGCAAGCAAGGGAAAACGAGCGAAATAACAACAAGCGGAAGGAATATGAAGTGCGTGCAAATTTACGATGAGAGCACTCGCCGTCGCCCCGTAAGCCCTTATCTGCGTTGTCATCTATTGTTTGGGTTTGTAGGACGGTCAGTAATAGCTATTTACGTTATTAGACCGGTAGCAACATTTTTATGGCCGCGCCAATACTATACAGGTGGAACCGTAGGGCGAGACCTGTATGTTTGGCAAGGCCATAAGAATTCTACCGGTCGTGTATCGTATAAGATTTTTTAGGATACTGCATTGGTAACTAGCGTTTACATTGTTACAAACGAGTCCGGTAGATAAAATTTACCGGCCTAGACCAGTAGTAGTCCTATTACTACTGGTCTAGGCCGGTAAATTTTATCTACCGGACTCGTTTGTAACTATGTAGACGCTAGTTAGCAATGCAGTATCCTAAAAAACAATTTATGAGTTTGAGTCGCACAGTGGGATATGAGGAAATAAAATATTTTTTCAAATTATTACAGTAGTTACGTTAATAGACTTTCGGAAAATGGTAGTGATATTTTAAAGTTTAATAGCACATAAAGTACATAATAGATAGTATAAAACAATACTTGAATTTGAAGTCTCTAGGTGTACTATCTAATAATTAATCTACGAAATACCACTGCCATTAGTGTCATTCACGTATCATACACGTGCGCACACGGCGCGACCCGTCGACATTCGCCAACCAGCATATAGCAGTCAAGTGAGTCAATACAACATTCCGTATTCCGTTCAGTTCAAATTGGCATTTCGTTTTCTCATTTTGTGTACCGAATAGTAAAATAATCGAATTCCGAAAGTTCCGAATTTTGTGCACCGAACAGTAAAATAATCGAATTCCGAAAAGTTCCGAAATAATAGGAACCTTCCGATTTTTTAACAATCGGAAACTTTCTGATTATTCATTCCGGATAGGCCCATCACTAATTCTTTCATTTCGCCAGTTTGCTACTGTATGTTCATATGTGCGTTCATGTTGACAGCCGTATGACGTTTCACTACAATATTTTATATTTTTTATATTTATATATTTTATATTTACATATTTATACATATTTAATTGGAATTGTATTTTCTTTTTTTCCCTTTTAAATATTGTAAAATTTTTGTTCTCTAACATTATTGTTATTATAGCATGTCAATAAAAAATAATTTTTTTCTATATTTATTTTTAATAATATTTATACTCGTATATGATATAAAAGCACTATTTAAGTTACATTTGAATGTGCGGCCCGCATAAAAAATTTTATTTTGAAAATGGCCCGCCGTCCGAAAAAGGTTGCCGACCCCTGAATTCTAACATATCAATCGATATCCCGATATCTAGTCTTGTTCTTTCCCCTTTTAGGAGAGTGAAAGTGGGGAAAAATTTACATATGTTTAACTATCTCCGAATCTGTAGTTCTAAGCAGACAATCTTGATAAGCTCCCTTTAAAATTGTTTTATTTTTGTCGTTCTACAATGAAAATTAGCAAAGTTACGAAGGTTTCAAGTTTTTATTAATAATAATAATACATTTATTTGTGCTTGGAACATATGTTGTACATACGTAAAAATATAAATACTAAGATGAGCACTATAATGTACAATATTATTTTTCGCGTCATGAGTTAGAACTTTTTGCCTTCTATTCTTTACGAATGGTTTTTGAAATTGTAATGCATCAACTATGTAATTATAAATATTGAGTAATTTATACTATCATCAGTATAAATAGCTGTAAAATTCGCGGAAATCGTCCACTTCCATTTGTGATTTGGTCACGAGCATATCATTGCCATTTTGCTGTGTAAGTTTCGTAGCTACAGATGATGACATCTTAGCTGTTTAAATACGTATTTAGCAGTTGTTAAATATTTGTGTGGTGAGGGGTTTTAACGAATTTGTGATATTTTCAAACCACAGGCTCCAGCAGTGTTTTATTATCTATTTGTTTATTTAATTATTTTATAAATAGTCATATTTACATACATACATAATCTGTAAGACCTTATACCGTTTACACCGTTTCGGGGTGTCGGGCGCACCGAGCCGCTGAGGGTTTGTACATTTTTAAATTCGGCTGAGGTACTTGAGGTAGTGGAGCCTGTCTAAAAGCTAGAACACTACGCCCGCTCTCCAAATGTTCGCCCATCCAAGTACTGACTAAGCAGACGGGAGCTTAACTTTTTCAAGTGCCGTGAGGTGTGCATCACCACTCAGCCGTACTGGCGGATCTAGTCATATTTATATACATAAAATTAGTGGTTTTTTAATTATTATTATTAAGTTAATTACAAGACTAGAGATTTTACAATCTATAATACTGTGATACATATAAACTCATTAATATGCAGTATGCAAAAAAATTTATTAAATTTAAATTTAAATAGCTAAGTAAGTTATAGTCCAGTCACTATGTCTAAAAATAAGGCCTTTGCTGGAAAGTTAACCGAAATTTGAAATTCCTTTTTTGGGGTGTTTGGGGGGTCTAGCAACGCTTAACTTCAAGTTGTCGACCAAGATATCCTATGTGCTATTTCCGCCATCTTGATAAATGAGTGCGTTTGATTTTCTTGCGATAAATCGGTTCCTGCTAACACTACGTGAAAATAATGCAGACATCTTTTTTAGAATTTTGAATGCTCTACAATTTATGTTATATTACTTTTTCGCATACGAGCGATATTTGTCGAGATATCAAACGCGAAAGTAGAGCGGTCGAGATTTTTTCGAGCTTCTGGGCTTGTGTCTCATTTCTGTTTCTATTTATCAAAAAAGTAGCCATTATCAAACTCGTAGAGGTTGAAAATAGCTTCAATTTGACCTATTATAAATTGATATGCGACTAAAATTACGACTTGTAGAGCTGGCGAAAGTTGTCAAGTCGGCGCTTAATTTTATTTCATGTATCGTACTACTACATAAATGGCATAATAAACTTCATTGCATTATGACGTTATATTTCAAGTAGCCAGTACGTAAATTTGAAGTTCTTAAGGCGGGTAAATTTTGCCAATATTCGGTTCTCGCAATTCCTTGATTGATTTGTATGTGGTATTAGTGTCATTCTCTACAATTTTTTGTATATCTATGAGCTCTTCGGTAATGTTCGTAACTTTTGGCTGCTAACTTCTGGCTGCCATCTTCACACCGGTTTGTTTTTCACGGGGTTAAGTGGAAGAACAGCGGATAGATCTGTTTTTCTATCAAATTGAACTTCTCCCAAGACAATATTACGTTTTAGTCAACATTTTTTCATATAATGCTGTATACTATCTACTTGATGAAATGTAATGATTCCAATAATGCAATGAAGTTTGTTATGTCATCTACGTAATAGTACGATACATGAAATGAAAATTACGGGCCAACTTGACAATTTTGGCCCGCTCTACAAGTAGTAATTTTAGTCGCATATCAATTTCTAATAGGTCAAATTGAAGCTATTTTCAACCTCTACAAGTTTGATAATGGCTACTTTTTCGCTAAATAGAAAGAGAAATGAGACACAAACTCAGAAGCTCGAAAAAAAATCTCGACCCTTTCACGCTCTCCTTTTGCGTTCGATATCTCGACAAATATCGCTCGTACGCGAAAAAGTAATATAACATAAATTGTAGAGCATTCAAAATTCTAAAAAAGATGTCTACATTATTTTCATGTAGTGTGAACGGAAACCGATTTATCGCAAAAAAATTAAACGCACTCATTTATCAAGATGGCGGAAATAGCACATAGGGAATTTTGGTCGACAACTTGAAGTTAAGCTTTGCTGGACCTCACCAATATCCCAAAAAAGAAATTTCAAATTTCCCTTCACTTTCAAGCAAAAATGACATAGTGACTGGACTATTAATAGAACAGTTTCAGCAGCATAGATATTCCATTGATAAAATACATGTTCGACATAAATAAATTATTTAAACGACATGTTATCATGATACAATAAATGTCAACTGCAGTATTAATACATGTATGATCAAAAATTATTTTCATCTAGTATGGCTATGGAATAGTTTCTAATTTATGAATGCAACTATAATTCATGTCTATGTATGTATAATCTATAACCCCGTTTTTACCTTGCGGTGTAGAGGTTAGTGCTTTGTGTGCTTTCATCTGGCGGTACAATGCTCAACTTGCCTCGGATAAGGGATACAAAGTTGGAGCGCGCCTTTAGTGCTTGCACAGCAACCATTGTGTGAAGTGTGTGTGTCATGTTGATGTGTTGACCTTGTTACTCTATCTCTTAGGTCTGTGGATCTGAGTAAAGCACAGTTAATTTGGTGCCCAACTGTGAATGGTCTCACCGAGCCTGGTTCAAAACGCAAGGCTGAGGCTGCGGAAAATTTCCTGCTCTCGCGGCATTCGAACCGAGGACTTGCTTAATGCAAGGCAAGCGCTTACTCATCTGCGTTACTCGGCTGCTTACTATAAGTCATTTAAAAATCAAATGTCAAGTTTGACATTTAACCTTTCAGAGTTAACATACGGTCTGTGAGTCCGACGTTCCACATTTTATCCGAAAACTTTTGAAAACGTTTACTCAAAGCGCTGACCCGTTCAGTACCTTCAAGTTAGGTGTATGGCGTGCAGTGTACTAGGTTATATCTGAAATAGGACTTTCCGTGCTTACGTCATTAACATATTCGGTCTCGTACACCGTACGTTATCCTTAGTGTTAAAAAATGTTAACGGTAATTTCAAGGTGTGTTGTCTGTTTTTGTTCAGTTTATATGAAAACAATTTGTTTAGGTCAATAGTCAGTATGAATTATGAACTGGGGCAAGTAGAACGACTACATGATGAAATTGGTTCTGATTTGGAAATAGAGTATGATGACGAAGTAGAGGACGATTAGTGTGATGCAGATATAATTGAAGAACAACTAGAAGATACAGATTCTGAACAAGAGTTAGACATGGTAGATGATTCTACAACAAATATTGATGCGAACAAACCCATAAGAAGTTTCATGGAACCTACTTTTACTGACAAGCATGGCAAAACGAAATGGAAAAAACATCCCCCTGTTCGAAACGTCAGAAACTTTAGTTCATTATGTTTCGCTTATTTCTTTGTCTGTATGAGAAAAACTTTTTTTTTGTTCTTAGACACCCTACTTTTGCAAAATTTATGCATCAAATATATTTTATTAAACATTTTCAAATATTTGGATGACATTCTTTCAATGGCTGTTATTTTTTTCGTTGTTAATTTCTAATTATTATAACGTATACAAATAAACGGTACTAATGCTGTCAGGCGTTATTTTTGTACTAACTATACATGAAACAATCATATTTATTACATTCTTTCATTAAAATAAATTTACAGTAACAGCACCGGACTTTTGAAAAAGTTGGTCTCAGAGACCGACGTTAACCTTGTTGTTACACGACAGCACGTTAACTCTTAAGGGTTAAGTATAAACGCAGTTGCATTCATAAATTACGAACTATTCCATATCCATAGTAGATGAAAATAATTTTTGATCACACTTTAGCTATCGTATTGAAGATGTTAATGTCTATAACTCACATAATTTTTATTTCAGAAAGTAAACAAAACAAATTGTTGATAATCTGTTTACCTATAAATGAAACTTTCAATTTAACAAAATAACAAAGGCTGTCAATCTTTATAACTTTGCTTTCTTATCGTAGAAAGATAAAAATAAAAGCATTTGAAGAAATGTTAATAGACTACAAAAATGTTGAGAAGATTTCTTTACTAGGCGTACAGTTTCTATTTCACTTTCACCCCCCGTAAAGGGGAGACAACAGTTGTGAACCTTTCATTTCATTATATTTATGTCATTTGCGCCCATTTTTTCTTATAATGCCACTTTTACTTCTATTTCTACTGCACTACTCAAAATCAGCACATTCTTTTCATTAGTGTAAGTATACATGTTATCAATTCGCATTGGAGCATTAACTGAATAAAAGGTACATACTTCAGTAAATTAGAGTAACAGAATCGCATTCATTTCTGCTAAAGTAGAAGTTACTTTGAGAAGCGTATTTTGTTGGCTAAAAAACTGTTGTTCAATTATGTGATTAGTGGCCAAGAAATCCAGATTTTAGTTCTTCTTCTTCTTCCTCTAAAATTAGGCCAGTGGCCTGTTTAATGCCACAAAGTGGTTATATGAACACTCTTTGCCCACAAAGTGGGTAGGTGGCTAGGCTTGCCCGTTGAAAATCGAAGAAGAGTTTCCTTGTTAGGGGTTAACGAATACCACAAGTGTTAGCATGGTAACCAAAGAGAGTACGATTTTTAGAAACCGTCTATTAGTAGAGAGGCCAAACTAAATTATCTCGTCAAATAACGATTTTCGTGGGACTGAGTAGCTTTATACCGACAAGTGGTACCTTCTTATTCGGTGGTGTTTCCTGAGTATGAAAAATCATGTTGTCGCTTTCTCAGCCTGTGGAGAGAAGAGCTATGCCGTCACAAATATGGCCATTCTTGGTTCCAGGTTTTAGTACAGTAAAGCTAGGGTTTAACCCAAACATCCAAAAAAAAAGTTCTAACCAGCAGGAAACTGTTTAGTACCCTTCTCTCAATAGGTGGTAAAAAGTTGCACAACATTGGGCGTCGGGTTTAGGAGGGAGGGGGGTGGAAATGTGGTAAAATGGTAGGTTTCAACAGTTTTATAGTTTTTCGCAAATATCTCGTTAACTGCAAGGTTTAGCGCAAACTTTATCTTATACAAAATTAATCTATATTTAATTTACAATAAAAATGGTCTTATGCATTTTTGACTTCCCACCAAGGGTTACAGAGATATGGAAGGGGTAATGATGTCATTATTTTCCAGTTAGCTTGGGATTCATCGTATTCACTTAAAAATGAGTGTGTTTCGTTATAAAAAGTACTTACTGACGCATCAATAAGATAGGAACATTTGCATGTGTGTGTGTATGTATGTATGTTGGTACAGAGCTGGCAACTCTGCTACCATATAGGTGGAAACACCAAATGCTGAAGAATCGTCGAAAGACGCCCTATGCTTCTACAGGAGCAAAAACGAATGATGATGATGATGATGATGTATGTATGTACGGCTATGTGTATGTATATGATAATATATCTACATTGCTTCCCTCCTTTATCGCTTTTATCTTCATTTTGCCTATTTTTCTTTTTGAATAATTCATTATATCGTTTTTTTCGTTCCCATTTGTGTTCTTATAATTACACCTACTTAAATTACCTCTATCTTTTGTCATATCATCCTAAAAAGATAAAATCATGTGGATATCATTGCAACAGGGTTAACTACAAACTTTATCTAATAAGCTGTAATACAAAAAATAATGGAAATTGTTTTCTTCACAATACATGCTTTTCAGTAAATTCAATGTTTTTCAATGAAAAGTGGTATGTACAACGTTCAAGGTAGTTACATAATAATAAATAACAGCAATCAGTAACCTAAAAACCTTCAAGCTCTTTTTCATGTTGAAGATTATCTTCATCGATGCCGTCGTCAATAATTAGTGCATCTGTGTTGGTGCACCCATGTCCGGAGCAATTCTTGCACATGTTTGAGCATTTCAAGCCACTGTGTCGACGCTTACAGTTCCTAACACACCCCGCATTACAAGTGTAAACAATGAGGGAGAGCAATTTTTCAGGATCAGCTGCCTTTGTGGTTGCAACTGGACGCACATAACCACCAATCCTTTTCCAACCCCATTTTAGTGAATCTTTATTGAGATTGAGCCATTGCTGCACTTGATGGTAAACTCTATAAGAGTGTTGTTGTGCAGCTGCTGAAGTAGGGAAAAGTACAGCCAACCTGAAATTTGTGTGTACAGGCTCCTTTGCGATGGTCTACAAATAACATTGATGGCGCAGATTATCCAAATTATCTGCATTTGTTGATGCAAATATCGAAAGGAAGAAATGGTTTCCAGCCAGTTACTGCATCTGGGTCTGCATTTGGGTGGTTAAAAATCAACTGCTTTAAGTAAAATTCCTTGTCACGTCGCACGCTTTCAGAAAGCGTTATTTTTCCCTTTCTATAAATTGAAGAGGCGGTATCACATCCGGCGAAAGTGTAAACTGCCAAGAGAACATCCTTCATTTTCCCGATACCACGCTGAATGTCTCCAATGCAATAAACTTTTTCTTCTTGGTTATACCTTTATTCGGTGCAACCATCTTCAACTGTTTGATGGCTGGAGCATGAAAAACCAACAAGACCAATAAATCGGTGTCATTGCCAATTACGATACCCTCTGTTTCCTTCTTTGATTCGTCAATTGTAGTAAAAACGATCTTGGTGTCAGCATCACATTCTGCCTGAATCACTTTGCAGCCAGCTTGCTGTAAGTGTACAGTGATGAGAGTAATCAGTTGTATCTTGTTCTTAATACTAGTTAGACATTTTGCTTGTCCTAGAGTGACATTAATTCCATCTTCCACTTTCACTTCAACATGTGTAGTAGTGGATGATCTGCGTAAATGTTGTTCGTCTTTTATGCTGGGTACTTTACCATAACCACCTGGCCTCCCCACTTCTTTGAACACTTTATATAATACACTTGGAGAGAATATTACGAGTTCATAGGCGTGATTTTTGCTTTTTTTGACAAACAGAAAAAGTTACATTTTTACCCCCTCTATATTTCCGTAATCCTTTACTGCAGTGCAAACATTCATACGACCATTTTTATTGTAAATTAAATGTACATTAATTTTGTATAAAATCAAGTTTGCGCTAAACCTTGCAGTTAACGAGATATTTGCGAAAAACTGTAAAACTGTTGAAACCTACCATTTTACCACCTTTTCAACCCCCTCCCGCCTAAATCCGACACGCAAGGTCATGCAACTTTTTTCCACTTACTAAGAGGAGGGTACTAAACAGTTTGCCACTGGGTAGAATTTTCTTTTTTGGATGTTTGGGTTAAACCTAGTCTTACTGTATTAAAACCTGATACCAAGAATCGCCATCTTTGTGACGTCATAGCTCCTTCCTCCACAGGCTGAGAAAGCGACAACAGGAGTTTTTCTACTAAGGAAACACCGCTGATTACAATGGTATCACTTGTCGGTATAAACCTACTCAGTCCCACGAAAATAATTATTAATTCACTTGGCCTCCCTACTATATAGAGTTGTCGGGAATCGAACCCGGGCCAACCACATTTTAGGCTAGTATTCAACTTACGCTGATGAATGTATTCATAGCTGTAGACTGTACCAAATATTATATATTATAATCTTTGACTGTACTGTTCGAGATTCAGCTGTGTCTGACCAATCACCGAAGTAATGGTTTTATACCGGGTGTTTACGGTCTTCTCTTTTAAAGAGCTATAGTACACTTCAAAAGAAGTCAATAAACTTTAAAACACCTGAGTAAAGTTGTTCACTAAGCGAGATAACAATTCTTTTAGTTTTTACCATATATCTAATACTTACTATATTGCTAGCGGCTATGAGTGGGAAACTTACCAAGGAAGTGAGACAGACATCCAACTCTTCAATGTATAATGGTGAGCTGTGTGCAAGCGCGGCGGCGTCGTCCGGCCAATGGGAAAGTGGTCAAGTTTAAAATTCGCTTCTAAAGGCGGAGTTCGAATTCTCACGCATGCGCACGAGGCGCGTTATACTCTAAGTGAGACTATGTCGGCGCCGTAATGTTTTCTGAGGTTTCCAGGCCCTACTAGCAATATATGTGTATTATATATATGGTTTTTACATAAAACGACTAATGGTCCACTACAAAAGATGTTCGAAGTTATCACCATATTGTTGTATACAAAGTCTGATTTTCAATTTTCAAATAACAAGATAAAAATAGTACAATTTTTAGTCAAACAAAGGTGTTAGTTTATAATAATTATTGAAGACAACTTTACCTCTCAAATAATAGTAGTTTGTATACCAAGGCACTAAGGTTTAGCTACAAAGGAACTTCAGTGTCGAGAATTACATTATGTTTTTTTTAAATCGAGGAATTGTGAAATTACAACATTTTAACCAACTTTTGTAGGTTATGTTAACCTCCGTTGACGTTTACTTATCGCCCTGCTGCCTACAAAAAGTTGTAAAACAATGGATTACTTCACTGCCGATTTTTAGTATTTTAATTATTTCGAGGTACTTCACTGACGATTTTATTAAATAGTAGTTTTTTCACGTCTGGGAGCAAAACACGGTTTCTACGATACCAAAATCGTGACAGAAACAATGAATTATTCCGTAAAGGAGAGAAATTTACCTAGAGAGTTTTCATTATGACTGAAACAACAAGAGCTCACAATTATGTCAAATTCGAGGTTAGTAGGTTAGGTTTTGTGTCAGTCTGTGTCAAAACTGATGCAAATCCTAACCTGATAAACTCGAATTTGACGTAGACTTACAATGCCACCAACTTTAAAATTTATCATAGGGTACTAATTTTGTTTGTTTGTTTTTGTTTGATTGTTAATGGACAAGGCATGCAGAGTACCAGGTACCTTAGACACCGACTGCTTTAGTCATAAGGTCAAAGTCCTACTTAGTATTTTTCGTGAAATTACAACATTTTAATCAACATTTGTAGGTTATGTTAACGTCGGTTGACGTTTATCTGTCCCCTCGCCACCTACAAAAAAGTCGTAAAACAATGGATTACTTTAATGCCGATTTCTTGTATTTTAATGACGATTTCGGGGTACTTTAATGCCGATTTCAAATAAAATTATTTTATTAGCATTATTGCTATACAGGGTGTTCGGATAATAGGGAACCATACATTGATGGTGAGTTCTACGCATTAAAATAATAAAAAAACTTCATATGCAGTATTGTCCGAAAATCGTTATTGGGGTAGATACCGACCCTTAAAGTTGAACTTTTTTTTTAAATTTTTATTTATTTTTTATAACTGAAAAAAAATAAGTGCAGGTAAACAACTCGACAACAAACAAACAAAAATTGCATTTTTGTTATCAAGGCTAATCAGATAATAACCCTGAAAAGAAAAGCCTTAAAACTTTAGATAGAATTTCTAACCAAACGGTTTATGTTACGCATACCAAACAAGAGTACATTAATTTTGAATTTTTTTATTCCCTACAAGATGCCGTATCTAGATCGGAGGTATGTCTTCAGATATAAAAGTTATGACTAAAAAGAAAATATGGTTTTAGGTTAACTGCCAGTTCAAAATACATGTTATCGATTATTTTTCTTTTTGTTTGTGAGCATTTCAATAAAGAGCACGTACACCAACTTTAAAGTAGTTATCTACTCAGTTATAAAAAATAAATAAAAAATAAAAAAAAAAGTTAAACTTTAAGGGTCGGTATCTACGCCAATAACGATTTTCGGACAATACTGCTGTTGCGATACGTCTAACGTTGGGGGTTTCACTTCGATCCGAATTTCGCGATACACTGATTTAGAGTTCTACTTGAGAAATTAAAGACTTCAGTAGCTTAAAATATGTTTATTTACAATTTATTCGGAAGCGATCTATCCGCTACCGAGGTCAGTTAAGATCTGCCTTCACCAAAATTACCGCCTTTACAGGTAAACTTGTAAAAGCTATTTATATTATGGAAACCTGCAAATTGTTGCGGTCCCACGCAAAGAGGCACGTAAAAGCAATAATATTTACAATTCATGTCCGGCCCTTTTTCTGGAAGTACCTGTGACACTGTTCGGCACGTTTTCCCAGGACAAGTATTTTGCTAACTTCGTCCTTATACAAAATTACATTTGAGTTAGACACTAAGCTAAGATAATATATATTAATTACTAAAGTCCATTCTCAATATAGTCTAGAGTTTATCATGTTACGGTTAGGATTCCTAACAGTTGCCCCCCCGATAAAATGTCTGTTGGGGTTAAACACACTCGCGTTTGATCGCACACAAGACGCACTGTTTTACTAAGCAATACCAGCTGCATCTCGAGATTTATAGGTCTATATCAACTAAATCTAATTTAACTACCTTACATGAATAATTTTCAAGTATTCTGTCGTAGTCGTCAGTAAACTCTCTCTGCTAAATTAATTACACAAAATAACGTGACAAAGAATCAACATTGGAACACTTTTTCCCTGGCTTGTAAACTACAGTAAAATTTAGGGTTTGCAATATTAATGACCAACGCAAAAGTCTACCGTTTTTGTTACTCATTTGATTTAGCCACTTGAGTGGGCAATGATCGGTTTCGCCCGTGAAATGGCTTAAAAATAAATATGGCTTTAATTTTCCCACAGCCCAAATTAAAGCTGCACACTCTAGCTCACTCGCGCTATATGCTTGTTCTCTGTCAGTCAACTTTTTGCTCAAGTATAGCACCGGATGTTCTTCGCCTTTTTCATTTCGTTGCGAAAGTGTAACACCCATCCCTCTCTTAGAACAATCAGTTTGTACGATAAACTCGCTGTTAAAGTCAGGTGCCCTTAGAACCTTACCGCTCATTAACTCGTTTTTCAGCCGTTGAAATGACGTTTCCTTCTGTTCATCCCATTCCACTCTGGTTTTTGCATTTTTGCGCAACGCATCTGTGAGTGGGCTCGCAATATCTGCATACGTTGGAATATAATGGTGATAGTACCCTGTTATTCCCAGGAATGCTCTTATGTCACGTTTCGTCTCAGGTCGCCGAAAATTTTGAATAACCGCTACTTTCGCCTCAGATGGCTTCCTGTAACCTTGGCCAATTTTGTGTCCTAAGTACACAACCTCGGCTTTTCCCCATTCACATTTCCTCGCCTTGATTGTTAATCCTGCTTTATGCATAACATTAAATACTTGGCTCAGGTGTTCTAGATGCTCCTCCCAGCTATTTGAATGTAACGCGACGTCGTCCAAAAATGGTTCAGCAAACTCACCCATTCCTTCGAGGATGGTATCCATCAACCTCTGAAATGAAAATGGTGCCGATTGCAAGCCGAACGCTAAGGTCACTGGCTCAAACACTCCTCGATGTGTGATAAAAGCGGCGTATTTACTAGCCCTTTCTGTCATTCCTATCTGCCAATAGGCCCTAACCACATCAATTAGACTGAGGTACTTTGCCTTGCTGCATCTCTCCACACATGCTTCTATATTTGGAACTGGGTGCTGTTGCGGCACTGTAATTGCATTTAGGGCTCGGTAATCAATCACAGGTCGTGGTTCTTTTCCCTCTGCCTCTACAATTATCATAGGTGACGAATATGCACTGTTACTGGGCCGTATTACTCCTAATTCCAACATTTTGTCGATTTCTTGGTCGATAATTTCCCGCACTCGCTTCGAATGAGAATACGCCGGTGTCCTTATAATCTTCTCTTCTTTTAGCGCGATGTCATGTTCGATCAGATGAGTTCGCCCTGGCCGATCAGAAAATAATCCTGGAAATTCGTTTATTAACTCCTCCAACTCTTTCCTTTGGACTCCGGTCAGTTGTTCTACTCCTTTCGCTTGATCAATCACTTCAGAAGCACTTAGCATTTTTGAGTGGTCAATTTCCAAGTCAGGAATTTCGATATCAATTCTATCTTCCCCTGGTTGAATTAGATTGATCGCGACCACTTCTGCTTGCGCATAATATGGTTTTAATAAATTCACATGAACTAAATTTTGCCGTCGTTTGCCGGAAGGTTCTTTAATAATGTAATTCGTTTCTGATATTTTTCTAACGATTTCCTTTGGCCCTGTCCACTGCATTTGTAACTTGTTTGTCCTCGCTTGTTGATAAAGCATTACTTTGTCGCCAATATTGTAATTTACCATCTTCGCATTCCGGTCGTAGTAAATTTTCGACCTGTTTTGCGCCTTCAACATTGCGATTTCTGCAATTTCCTGCATTCGCTTTAACCTCTCCAACAGGTTTAAAACATAAACGACCACTGGTTCGTTGGTTTCTTTACCAATCCACAAATCCTTTATTAAATTTAGTGGTGAACGAATTTGTCTCCCATACACCAGTTCTGCTGGGCTAAACCCATGCGCTGCGTGTGGAGCACACCTCAAGGCGAACAACGCTTGATCTACATATGTGTCCCATTCGTTCCCATGCTCGTAACACAAGGCTCTCAAGATTCGCTTATAGACTCCATGGAATCTTTCTACCGCATTTGATTGTGGGTGATAAGCTGAACTGTGAATAATTCTTATGCCGCACCTATCGAAAAACTCAGATGTCAGATTACTTGTGAACACGGTCCCCAAATCCATCTGAATCTCCGCCGGAAAACCAACTCTAGAAAAAATATTTAATAATCTATTCACCACCGACTCCGAATCTGCCACCTTCAATGGGATTGCATCAGGGAAC
This sequence comes from Agriotes lineatus, assembly GCA_940337035.1. NCBI lineage: Eukaryota > Metazoa > Arthropoda > Insecta > Coleoptera > Elateridae > Agriotes > Agriotes lineatus. The sequence continues at coordinate 99,292 of OW679202.1, read as the reverse complement.
TTCGTTGCGCTGCAAATTAACGTTAACAGATAACGATTTCCCTTCTCTGTTTTGGTTAATGGTCCCACGATGTCAACATTCACTCGCTTGTAAGGCTCTGTGATTATAGGAACTTGGCACATGGGTGCCTTCTTTCGGTCCGTCGATTTCCCAACTCGCATACAGACGTCGCAACTTTTCACCTTTGCCTTGACGTCTCGGCTTAACTGGTTCCACCAATAGTGTTGTTTTATGCGGTTGATCGATTTATTCCTTCCAAGATGCCCCATCCACATATTGTCGTGTGCAATCTCTAGCAATTTCTTTTGTAATTGCTTTGGCACTATCACCTGTTCATAGCTCCGCCCAAGTTTATCCGTGAATCTTCGGTGTAAAATTCCACTTGCGATATAAAATTTTGCTCCATTAATTTCTTTCTTAGAGTCCGCCATGTCGAAATACTCTTTTAGTTTCGAATCCTCCAATTGTAGTTTCCGTAAATTTGTTGGTGTTAATTTTGTGATGTCGGAAAAATCCACCTCCGATTTCGGCACCGAAATCAGATCGTTGCTTTCTTGCCTCGGGTTTTCGTGTTTCACCTCCTCTAAGACAGTTTCTTTTTCTGGCTTGTTTCCCTCTACAGCCTTCTGCATTTCTACAGTAGCTTCCTTCTTAGCTTCCTGGAATTTTTCTTGTTCCAGTATTTCTTTAGCCTTTGCTCTGGTTAGCGCAAAAACTTGCTTTTCTAACCTGCCTTTCTGAGGATTTCCCTCCCAGATATCTATTTCAATCCTAATTTCTCCTGCTGTATAACTAGCATTAACAAATTCCTGAATTATTTCTGCCTTTCTCTTTTTCTCAGGCAGCTCAAACAAATTAGCAACGTATTTTAATTCTCCAACGGTAAAAATATTAAATTCAGAACACATGGTTCTATCCTTGTATAAAAATTTATAAACGCGAATAAATTTCGTCCTACAAGCCAAGATTTCGCGAAATGCGTAAACTCTTTGTCCCGATTGTAACAATAACTATTTTACAACCTATTATTCTTATTTCACGTTCACTGACAACTGTTCCAGCAATACTTGAAACCAATAAAATCAAAATTCTACTAAGCAACACCTTACTATATACAATAATAAGACCAATAAATTCTCGAAAATACAAACAAGTATTACTTACATATGCACTGCAATTCCTGGTTTCCCCGTGTTGTCGTCCTCGTGTTGTGTTGCCACGCCGCTGTTTCCAGACACCGCCAATGTTGCCGACGTTGCCTCAGCCTTGCACGCCTTCCGGTTGTTCCTGGGTTTTCCTTGACGCCGCCCCAAGTGCTCGCCGTCCCCTGGTTTGTCCTCGCCGCAATGTTCCCTTGCGCCGTCACCAGTTGTACTGCTTCACGGTTGTCCCTGGGTTTATCTCGCCGCCAAACTGCTCCTTGACGCCGCTCCAGTGCTCACCGTCCCCTGGTTTGTCCTCGCCGCAATGTTCCCTTGCGCCGTCACCAGTTCTACCACTTCACGATTGTCCCTGGGTTTATCTCGCCGCCAAAATGATCCTTGACGCCGCCTCCCGTTGTAACCGTCTCCTGGTTTGTCCTCGCCGCAATATTTTCTTGCGCCGTCACCAGTTGTAGATCCTCTAATCTTCCAGCGTTTTCTTCTCGTAATCCGTTCGTTGCTTCAGGACCAACGTCGAAACAAAAGAAGTTCTTTTGTCGTGGGATTTATTAATTGGACACAAATCACCACCGCTTGACACCACTGTTGCGATACGTCTAACGTTGGGGGTTTCACTTCGATCCGAATTTCGCGATACACTGATTTAGAGTTCTACTTGAGAAATTAAAGACTTCAGTAGCTTAAAATATGTTTATTTACAATTTATTCGGAAGCGATCTATCCGCTACCGAGGTCAGTTAAGATCTACCTTCACCAAAATTACCGCCTTTACAGGTAAACTTGTAAAATCTATTTATATTATGGAAACCTGCAAATTGTTGCGGTCCCACGCAAAGAGGCACGTAAAAGCAATAATATTTACAATTCATGTCCGGCCCTTTTTCTGGAAGTACCTGTGACACTGTTCGGCACGTTTTCCCAGGACAAGTATTTTGCTAACTTCGTCCTTATACAAAATTACATTTGAGTTAGACACTAAGCTAAGATAATATATATTAATTACTAAAGTCCATTCTCAATATAGTCTAGAGTTTATCATGTTACGGTTAGGATTCCTAACACTGCATATGAAGTTTTTTTTATTATTTTAATGCGTAGAACTCACCATCAATGTATGGTTCCCTATTATCCAAACACCCTGTATTGATACGGATCTAAGATTTAAAAAACATATTAGCTTATGTATTCAAAAGGCATACTGCAATTCGAAATTTCTTTACTTAAACAAGGACATATTAAGTGGTTGCAGAATAGGTAAGTTTTTAAAATTTAGTCACTCGCATGATGGATACTAGGGTCAAGCTAAATTTATTGAGAATGGCTGAAAAGCTGTTACGTTTTTGAAAAATAGGCATGTTTAATGGTCTTGATTTTATTTTTCGCTACTTGTTGCAGAGTCTGAGTTGTTGTATGCGAAGGTGCATTATCGTGCAGTAGCAACATTTGTTTGTTTGGAAGGTTCTTGAACGTAGCTGGAAAACATATTTACACATACAATTTAGCCATCGCTGTCGTCTGATATTCCAGCTTTAGGGAGACCACTACTACCATGAAATACTACGTTCAGTACCTTTTTCATAGATCTTCCTTGTTGGGCATGGTTAGTCCTTCAGCATCTCCGTGAATCCAATGCTAACTCTTCGTCGAGTAAGTACATTAAAAGTAGGTATGTACAATTGCTTTCAAAGCTTTCGCGTACACATTCAAAATCAATGTGTGAACGGGTAATTTTGAGATTAGGTTAAAAATGACATTGACAGCATGTGCTCTGTCAGTCGAGGCATTTTGACTTTTCAAAAATTTAAATGTCAGAGGTGATTAATTACAACCCTGATTTAATACAGCGAAAAATAGGTGTACGCGAAAGTTTTGAAAGCAAGTGTACGTTTCGTCATCTGTCACAATCGTAGAAATAATTTGTTGACTGTCATTGTTCAACAATTAGTTCCAGAGGTACATCATAAATAATCAAGTATACCGAAAGTAGCATTCAAACTTTCTCAAAACTCATAAGCACTCAAGCTCTTTTTACAATTAAAATCAAGAACGATATATAGGGTAAGTCAGGAAGAACGGACGAAACTCCAGGAGTGTATTATACACGTGTAAATAATGTAAAAAAACTCAAATGTTGTTATCCGATTTTAATTTGTTTTTAAGATATAGCGTAATTTTTATTTTAGCCTTTGTAATAAATGGTGCATTTCTCGATTGTTTGCAAATGATTACGTCTTAAATTAACAAAAATGTCGATTTTTTTACAAAAACTCAGTTAAGTTCTCCTTAAAAAGTTGTTTTTTGTAATACTATAACTTGAAAACAAATGAAAATCTGACAATAACATTTAAGTTTAGTTACATTATTTTCACGTGCATAATACACTCCTGGAGTTTGGTCCGTTCTTCCCGACTCACCCTGTATAAGCGTTAGAAGAAAATTTCCATCCCGGGTATAAATATCTACACAATTTGTGCTCGTTAAAATGCTTTATAAGTATGTTTTTCATAGTTAAAACTAATTCAAAATTAACCAAATTATTAATATCAGGGCAGCCTTAGAAATAAAGATTATAGCCTAGTTCAGAATTACAAGTAGTTAACTTTGTGTACCGCCTGTATAGAAAAACGATTACAAAGACACAGCAAAAGTCGTAACAGGGCCCAAATTATCACTTCAATGAACAGAACTTTGTAAAGTCTGCACGAACCAGAGTTTGCAAGTTTTGCTCTAGGGATGGATTAAACAAACCATGATTAAAGCGGATTAGAAGCCTTTTGAATTTATTGGTTTTAGCCAGATTTTGCAACCACACAGAAATCGATGTGATTATGTTACCTCACACAGAAAAGAAAGTAATGTAGTGTGTAATAATTAACTACGATTTATGCATACTTGCAAAAGCTACAAAATATTGCAGTTTATATTGGTGGCTGAGCTTTTGTCTTTGATGAAATTAAAATGAAGACATTTCTGTTGAGAATAAAAAATTACTAAAATAAATTATGCAGTAGTATTTTATTAATCGTTTTACTGAATAGTAAGAAAGTACAAGGTAGTATTTTCTTATATTGTTCTTCTCACTTCCTATTTCGGAGGACAGGAAATATCGGCTTCCGGCGATGCCAGATATTTTATAATTAGCGTTCAAAGTAAATTTTAAAGTGGTAATAAAATGAGAACTACAAATGATTTCGCAGTGTAGTTGAGAATTTGTTATACTAGTTACTATAGAGAACCTTTCCGTTATTTCCGTCCCTGTATCTATCGAGAATTGAAGCATCGGGTTTTATTTCCCTGAGGGAAAAGCCGGTTAACTCACTTCACCGATATTGATTACCGTTTAATTATATTTCATTCCAAAGTGGTTGTCACTTTTTGTTTTCAAGCAGATTGTACTCGTAAGAGTGCTCTTTATACAACTTTGACATTAATTTGCGGTAATATTTTTGACAATTTTGTTGAATTGCATTGGACAGTGTCTTTTATTACTTTAACAATTTATATTTACGACTGGAAGCAAAAGATCTGTATTTTATATATTATATTTATTGTAAAGAAAAGTAGATAGTATTTTGATTGACCAAGTCCATACAACATTAACATTTGGTTTAAGCGATGTTCCTTCAACCTAAATTAGCATTTTTAAGATTTCCCTTATCTCAAACCTAAAATACACATGTAAAATAAAAGTTTAAATCAACTAAAACCCTCTGTAAACTGTAAATATCTGCTTCAAAGCGGTTTTGATAACATGATTGATGGACACTTTTAAATTAGTGTTAAGTGAATCGATTGAATAGGGGTGCTCGTACATAAAGAGTGCTTTTGGAACACCGAGTGAGTGATGGGTTTTATCATAAAAAAGTTAATTGGCAGGAAACATTAATCTGCAGCTATGTGTCCACATGGGTCCTTCTGTAAGGTATTAATAATTTTATGATTTTTTTATTATAAAATTAAATAAAAATAGTTCCGATTAATAAACTAACAGCAAAAATCTATGGAGAGCAAAGCTGAACTGTTGGTTCTTAAATTTCAAAATACATTATATGTTAAAAATTATATACTTCTTTTGTAAAAGTAAAAGTTGTTCTCAAGGGCATATTTTAGTCATACACTGCAGAAATAGCAATAGTTTCTTATCGATTCTTCGTATTTCTTGATTTCTCTATACACTATTATTTCTCCATACCTTATGAATTTTTCATATAATTGCTATGATTTTTTCGAACTTCAACAGTATTCAAGAAGTCTTATTAAATGCCCTAAGTAAATCTGCCAAACATATTGTTTGCGAAATGTATACTTTGCATATGTTTGACGTAAAAGGAGAAATTCTGGGTAGAGCTTCTAGTTTTTCTATATTTGTTTGTAAAGCTGTCACCTATGTATACCAGTGTGTTTAATTGATTGTCTTTTTCATACATTTATGAAGAATTTCTTTATATTTTCTATTCATATATAAATTTAAAGACATTATTCTAGGCTTCAATATCACGATGCTACTTTTTAATTTTAGTTTTATACTTCTATAGTCGAATATGTCAGTTCTTACCTAACATTGAAAATCTAAGAAATTTATGTACCTTTACAATTTAAATTCATTTTCTTCATGAACAATTTCAGTAATAAGGATGACCAACATTAACTTTTATGTAGTATGCTACGGCTACGTTAGTATTAAATGACCCTCTTTTCGTTGGCTGTTTAAAAATTGTACTTTGGATGTGTTTTGCGTGGTATTTAAACTGTTCTATAATTTTCTATAATATACTTTAAAACATATAAATCGTAGAAGATACTGGCCTATTTTTTCAACAATAAAATATGATCTCCAACAATGAAATGAATCTTCGGAAATCAGCTAATAAACTGACTATTGAAATAGTAATGACACACCTTTGAATACCACCAACAGGGTAATCGAATTTGCTGGAAACGATCTAATCAGTTCTTAAATTATTAATAACAAACTCCTCACACAAAGTTTATTCTCGGATCTGCAGCATAGTAGCTAAAAGAAATCGACATCTAGAAAGTAACCAAAATAACTAGATACGTACCGCTATTCCAAGAAAAATTTGCTTCAAAATAATTTTAAAATGCAAAACACTGCCATTAACGTAAGGTCAGTTAATATCGAATTATTTCAGAAGAATTCACACCATCTGTCGAGACAATATTTTTAATAATAGTAGACAATAAGACTGCAAAATAAATATAATCTTCTCGATGTCATTATTTCAAGAAGGGGATATCTAAAAGAGACATTTATTTATAAAAAAAAAACCTCATTCCCAGTATGCCATAATCAAATTGAGGTTTGCCATAAGTTGATACATACCTATTGAAGCAAATGATCTACCATAAGTCAGAGAAAACTAAAGTACATCTTGATCTTGGAAAATTTTCTTAAAAATATACAAAACACTTATTACAAACAATTTTTATATACTGTTATGATTAATACACTCGTTGTTGTGCATTTTCCATCTTATTTTCCTTTTGCCTATCACAGAGACCAATATTTTCATAAATAAAATACAATCTGACATTCACCTACAAACTTAAGTTAAGTTTTTTTATCTTTCTTTCCAAGGCCTGCCCTAAATGAGTTTTTTTTTTTTGAACACACGATACTAAATACATGCAATCCACTACACATGTAAGAATGAATTTGTAATAGACAAACAAAAATTGAATGACCACTACGTAGTAATAATAAGGTTTTGACAAAAACCACCCTAGACAAAGTAAGAATAATTGGATAATCTAACAAAGAATAAAAGAAAATAATATGGTACGAAGCTTGCCAATAACCTTAAAAGTGATATGTGGTAACATTAATACATATGAACCCATTTGTCCTAACATTGCTGACGTCAAAAATAAGAGGATGTAGTCCATCGCATGCGTATCGATGTTTGCATCTGAGTATAATCAGTTTACATGTGTTTAGTCTTGTTTATCTGATGCTACTGTTTCCAAAACAATATGACAGCTCAGTGAGCGTAGCCAGGGTTCCACTTAGAGAAGGGCCACAGTTTATATACAGAATTAACTATTGCTGTTATTATTACTAGAGTTTTATTTATTTTTTTACAAATTTAGATAGACGGTTTGCTCAAATCCGCAACAAATCTTTTAAAAATGGTATCTTCTAGCTCCTTATTTTTTTCCAGCACAATTTTTCAATGTGCACTGTGCAGCCATCAGACATAGTCCACCAAAACCATCTTCTGGAATTATTGATCACAATTAGGTTTTCACACTAGGCAATATAGCAAAAGACCTTTTTATCCTGCTTGTTGTAAACTGTTGAGCCAAGTCAAAGAATGTTTTAATCAGGAAAGAAGGTTTTAGCTTTCTTTACCAGGTCAGCTAGTTTCAGCTTCTTCAATTTTCCTTTTCCAAGTTTTTTGTTCTTTCAGGGTTTGTACCACAGTATCGTTGTGAAAATTATAATAAACCAAAAAGTTTTGTGTATTTTTTAACTTTGTTAATGCCATGTAACGTTTTAGAATCTTTTCTCGGTAGAGAACGCATAAATACACTCTCACATTTTGAGACAAGTACCACAAACGCGCTCGTTCGGAGTTTGGCGTGCATTTACATCTACATCTAGATTATTCTAAAAATACCTGCCAGTGTAAGTTTTCGCTATTATACCAAGCATATCATGATGTAAGCACATTATATGTATACTTACCCATTGATTGGCCCCCATTGAATTTGTTTCTCGGAATATTTTTTTATGTATTTTTTTTGCTATCTGCCAACCACCCTACTGCCACGGACACTATTTCAATCAATTCGTGGAAATCACATCGTTCAGTATATTTGTTTTAAAAAAAAATTGTGTGGTGGCAAGGGTCTTTTTCTGCCTCCCTTTAGCTACGCCCATTGCTCCCGGCGTACGCCACTTACACATAATCAGGAAATGAGCGATAAGTACCTGTGTAATATGACTTTTCTCGGTCCTGTATTATACTTTACTATACTATTTAAATTACCCTTTGTTTGCTAGTTAACTCAGTCGTAGAAGCATCAGACCCGCTCTTACTTCATTGCAGCTAAGGTTATATCAATATTGCTCGTTCCAGCCTGCTTGTGATCACTTATAATTCTGTAATAATACGTGCAAGCCCTGTCAAAAATAAAAACCAAAAAGTTTACATAAAAATACGCATACTCTGGAAAAGGAGCATACATGCATGAAAATACATAAAAAGGGTACACAATGTTAATAGATAAATGTTATGTGCGTTATCAACAATAGCTAGTAAATGTCTACGAGTTTACTGCTGAATATATATGCTTAAATACACTCCTCGAGTGTAGGTATGACTTATTAATTATCAACGTCAAGTCAAAAAACGAACAGTGCTAATATTGGAAATCAAGCAGAACCAATGTTTGTACTATATTCATTTTAATACGTATGGTTATATACGCACTTTTTCATATTTTTGTTAGTTGTATTATTGCTGCTGTTCCGAACAGTATTCTGCGGTGGATTTCATGTTCCCAACTTCCAACATTAGTTATAAATGCACCTAAATAGAAAAATTTATCCACTACTTCATAGTTAGATATATGGTGGTGGGTTTGGTTGTTCTCAATTTCTCTATTATCTTTATTTTGGTTTTAGAGGCGTTGATATGTAAACCATAGTTTTCGCTTACTCGATCGAGTCTCCTTATGAGCGTTAGCAGTTCATTCTGTGCACTGCTATTCCCATTCCTATCAAGATTATCCACAGAGGAGCCCATCGCACATTATCGAAAGCCTTGGAGTAGACAATGCATCATAAGTTCATAGGTGTATGGTATTCTCTGGCTGTATCGATTATTTGTCTTAGGTTTAGGATGTGTTGCCTAGTGTCTCTGCCTTTTACAAAGCCCGCCTGTTCTGTAGCGATTTGTCTGGATATATGTAGTTGTAAACTGTTCTAGTGACACTTGAGGGTACGAGAGTGCCACCTACCTTATTATGGCCGTGAAACGCCACCACTTGCCCGGGAATTCTCGAAAACAGGCTAATAGCCACGGCTTAATACGCTCAGGGAGATGGGCGTGGTCCTAGGAAAGGTATACAATAGGGGCAAGTGTGACGACATATACAGGGTGTTACAAAGTAATAGGGTGCCACGGGATGCGGACTTTGGGTTCCACGTTTGACAGAACCCCAAAAACCAAACGAGGTAGAATATGTGTGCAGCTTTGCGACTCCCCGGCACTGGCGCGCTGACCTACCTTTGACGATTACAACTTCGTCCAGAATTCACCTCACATCGATCTTACACTGCGGACAACTAAGCCTGCAAATGTGCATGCAACAGGCTCAAGGAAAAGCACTCTTGGTCTAACACACCCACAAGAATTGTTGTTTGGTACAGTACATGAAAAGTTCCGACTGGCATTAAATACTAAAGTTATAGCGCTAACGGGGCGCGTGAATAATCATTTATTACCATGCACATATGTTGCAAATGGTATTGAATGTGAATAGCTTTACAAAACGTGATAATGACGCTAATGTGGTGCGTGAATAATCATTTATAGCCATGCATATATTGCTATGAATGCCTTGATCCAAATCTGTCTTGTTTGTTATTATTATGGTACAAAATTAATAAGTTAAATTAGGTCAAATCACCACACAATCCTCAGGTTGATTTTTATACTGTGCCCAATTTGCCTGTCAGTAATTTAAGGTTGTTAAAAGGAAATGTATTAGCTGATGTTTAAAATGCCCTTCTCACTATTTATTAAACTACAAAACAGGCCACTGGCCTATAATAAGAGGAAGAAGAAGAAGAATATTATTTAAGCTAGCTCTCGGCAAACACAAAACTGCTAATCTCAGGTTGGGTTCAGAAATTCACCATATTCACAAATTAGTAGTTTATTTTAGATTATTCGTCTTTGAGTAGGTCATATACGCGATTTTGGTAGATAAAATTTACAATCTGTCAGATGACACAAAAAGTTCGCCAGTGCAACAGCGATTACATAAATGTTAAAAAAAGATCAGATAATTTGATTCAATTATCGCTTGGCAACAAAACATCCACTTCATTGTTACAGGAATGACGTATATAGGATGCCATCCATTCACTTGTTTCTGCTGCTTGGAAATCCGCCAATTTCACAAAATTTAATGACGCTCGTACAGATGTCCAAACTTGGCACGAAGATGATCGGAGATTACGCTGCTGGAATTTTTCTGCTGGAAACGCTCCCGTGGCTGCAACTTTCACTCAGGATGCTCCTGCAGACCATGCTGATGTGATGCAATGCCGATCTCTGGCTTCCGATGCGTAATTGTGCCGGAATCGAAGGTCTAAAATTTCAGTTGTCGGCTGCCGTCGCAGATGAGATTGGAAAATGTTTAATTTTATCGTGGCGAAAAAGACACTTCCACAGCTGCGTAATGATGCGTATAATAAAATGCAACACTTTTAAAACTGGTAAACACTCTTATTCTCGTAAAAACATGAATTTTAAGGGAGTACAATTTCGTCCCAACTGTCTTAATTTATAATTTCAATTGTTCTCTTCTAGTTTTTACAAAAACGCATCGCGTTGCTATGTTAGCGCGATAATTTTTGTTAATTATAAATTAGTTTTGATAGCAAAATACACAAATAGAGTACAGTTGGATTACATAAATCTTAAATTAATGTTTTTTTAAATTCTACAAAAAGTGTCCTTTGCTTATAACTATCATTGTTCCTTCCGTTACGAACACAAATGTTTTAAAATCACTGCTCTGCTTTTTCACTTTGTCTTATTAATGCACTGGAAACTGAGTTTAAAATTACACATGTTGCGCGCTTTCTTTCTTTTCCGTTGCCTAATTTCGGGATTGCTCTTTGTAATTTTCTATTATGCTTTATTCCGATTTCATTTACCTTTTAGATTGTTTGCCATTCACTGACCTGTACTTTTATTAATAATAACGCTCACTTTGTCTGCACACAACAAACCTTTTGTGTCAATTACATTTTGTTTGGCCTGGCGTTAAATATGCACAAACCTATTTTATTTAATTAAATTACTTTATTCAAACTCTCCGATATATGCTTTGCTTATGCGTGCCTTTATCCGTTTAATTACTACTTCTCGCATCTTATTACCAATGCATTTAATACTTTTATTATTGTTTTAAATTGCAATTTCATAAAATATCTTAACTCTGTGCTTTATTGGTTTGGTTAAATATTTTTACTGCAAACAGAGCCAAGTTCTATGCTTAAAACCATCTCAATATGTTATGCACGGTATTGAATGCAAATAGCTTTACAAAACGTGATGATGGCGCTAATGGGGCGCGTGAATAATCATTTATTGCCATGCACATATGTTACGAACGGTATTGAATGCGAATAGCACCGATATAGCGGCTAATATCTAGAATACACACTACCTTTATTGCAGTATCACCTGCCGGTCAACTTTGCGGGCAAAGTTGCGTTTCCTAACGCAGGAAAATACAAGGCCACGGTTGTAATTGCTGATGACGCGTACTCCAGAATTCCTTTGCAGGACACGATCCGACCTAGGAGACAACGGGACTCGCATAAAAAAACAGGGTGGTCTTTGGCACTTCCTCGTTCGATATGATCCCACCCGCATAGTAGTGGTAACTTGCCTACACGGCACACGAGAGTACGAGAGCGTTGGTCGCCAAAACGGAGCATCACCAGATCACACAACTGCACTCCTTAACGGCTCGGAAAGCACTCTCTGAACTCACGCTGTCTTGACCGCCGGACACGCCACAGAACTAGACCTCCGGCTTGCTCTGCACCTGCAACCAATCACCTGGCGAACACGGCAAACCGACTCACTCACACCGGCGGGAAATCCATCTCGCAGAACCTTCTAGAAGAACATCTGCTTGCTAAATCGATATGAATTTAACGCGTCAATGAATATAAGAGAGGCTACCAAAACGAGTGCCTCAGATTTTACGGCGGCCGTTGCAGCTGCTTAAAGCTATGAACCATTAGATGCCTGCACATAATTCGATAAAATATTAAGCGTAAAAATATGACAAGAAAGCTATATACGAGCGGGGTCGCAAACTTAGAACAGAAATACTCCAAAAGTCGCACATTCGTAAAATTTTAAAATGTCCTGACCAATGAATGATATATACAGCATAACTTTGCTGATGTGTGGTATTAATACCAACAGCCGCAAGTTACCACAGTTATTGGTGTGCCTTTTCTATGCAATGGAATTATTATTGAAGTCGTTCATTCCTGAGGCCACACCATTAAAGAACAGATGAGATTTCCTTATTGCCAACTTATATATTGCTTGTTGCACTTCATTTAATAAGATGTCTGGTGCTTCTTCAAAGTCAGCTATCCTATTCCTTTTGAAATTTTCTTCGGCATACAGATTTTCGCAGTAGCGCTCCCAGGTATCAATCACCTTGTCAAGCTCATTCTCATCTATTACAGCCCACGTACGTGCTTTAATGTTTTTGATAATTTCCTTGATCTTTTGGAAGACTTCTCAGTGCAGATGCAGTTCAAATGTTCATTTTTGTCTTGTCTGCATTTTCTTTGTATAATTTTCGATAGATTCGCATATTCCGATTTTTTTTTTGGTATTTAGTCCTGTATCATGAAGTTTTATTCTCGTTTCGACAACTTCTAAGGTACTCTCTCTGATTCATGGCAGCCGAGTTTCCAATTTTTGTTGTTGTTGCGAATTGGCTATAGCTTTTATTACTGTGTTTTTTGCGTAGTTCCATAGATCGTTAGCGGAAGAAGCGGTGTTTAATTTAGGGGGCACTTTTAGTAACCGCTCCAACTTATCAGAGAATGCAATAGTATCAGTACCTTGGAAGGTTCTCAATCCAGCGGTCCGTGTTCTGCGGGATGTAACTTTTATCTGGAAACTGGAAGAAAGCATTCTATGTATTATCGGAGCCACAATCGGCATCTGAGAGTGTTTTTACATTTTGTTTAGATGTTCGCCATCTATTCCCAATCAAAACATAATCTATCTGACCCTTAGTTTTCTTAACAGGGTATGTCCATGTGTATAATCTGCGCATGTGTTGTTTGAACAATGTGTTAGCGATAGTAAGATTCTTCTCTACGCAAAACTGTAAAAGTTTCTCTCCGTTTCTGTTTCGTTTCCCAATGCCATATATTCCTACTGCTTCTCGAAGGTGCTCATCTTTATCTCTCTTTCCTATTTTCGCGTTGATGTCTTCCATAATTACTACTACTTCCCGATTAAAATTTTTTCCGAGTAGTGCTTCTAAGGTGTTGTAAAATATCGGTATCTTCTTCTATAGCGTCCATTGTTGGTGAGTATACTTGAATATCATTACGCACGATTTTGCTTAAATTCGTATGGATATTATTCTGTCATGCACGGTTTCGTATCCAAGTACGCAATTGTTGAGTTTATTAGTAATTAGTAGTGCTATTCCATGTACGCTTTGATTACTTGAACTAGAGAAGTATATAGTAGAGTCTGAACATTTGAAGTGGCCTATAACAACATTGTTGAAACCATAGCTTTTCTTAAATTTGTTTATCTTCATCAGTGTTGTTAAAGACTATTAACCAAATTAATGTTAGTATCGTTAAGAATTTCATTACCGCACTCAGTGCGGTTATGAATATTACCGTTCTCAGTGTGTTAATGGATATTACCGCACTCATTTTATATAAGAAAATACACAGAACCAGAATTTATTGATGAAGATAAAATATTGAACAATACACGTTTGCTTATGGCACTTAACGAGACTAGTTTGATTGTCGAAAAACTCGGCTCACCGCTTCGTTTTGGCAGTCAAACTCGTTTTGTTAATATGTTCATAATCAATCTTGTATCGTTAATATCTAATATTACATTTTGTTTGAACTTGAAAAGCAACTCACAGTCTTCGACGGAACTGCATAATAAAAATTAAAGCTCTAGGATTAATAAGAATCTTCCACCATGCCCTCTCCTGATCTCAGCTATTAAATAATGTCGAAAATAAAACGTCTTGGCTTTTTAACCTGATCTCAAACATCAAAATATTTAAATTTTAGTCTCTGATTTGCGTTCTACTTGCAGTATTTATGAAAAATATGCGCTTTAGTTGTTTAAGGCATAAATGTGAGATAAAGTAAATGAATAAAAGGTTGCCCTACAGATGTCGATATTATACGCTTTAAGTACCTATATTTTTTTTCTTTTGGAATATTAAGGAAAGCCATTTTATGCCGTTTAGCATGGTATGTATATAAAACTTTAACAGTTGATTGAACCTAATCATTTCTCCATGATTTCTCGAATCCTCTTTGTGGGCTCGGTATGCAGGTGGTATCCCGGCTCTACGGCTTGAGCTTTCAATAGCTCCCAAAGGATTCAGAATTTATTGAATCCAGGTATACTCGTTGTGACATCTCCCTTATTCCGATTGTACAATGATAACAGTATGCCCAGAATTCGAGCGTCGATCTCAGTATCAAAGTGTGAATATAAGATAAAAATGAATTTACTGCTACGAGTTTTATTTCCATAACTAGTGTTTTTAATTTACATTCACTCTTAATAAGTGTTGTTCCAAATCTAAAAGTAAAGTAAGTAAATATGGCTATTACTTTGCCATTATTTGTGATTTTGCAGATTTTGAATTTTTCCGTTAAACGTTGCTATATTGTAATAGCGCAACCATATAGTTAAACAGCTCCAACAGGAATACCTACAGACTTAAATAATTGCAGAGGTAATTAGTAGAATCCTTTAGGTTACAAAGGAAGATTGCTAAAGTAAAGGAAAGCTCGTTAGGACATTGTACCCTTGAGAACAGAAGCTTAGTTTTGAAACAATTTCCATAGGTGACAATACCTCCAGGTGTAGTTATCTACTCTATAAATCAAAAAGAATGAATAGGAAGTGTATGTATATGGAAACTTAATATAAAAAGGGTAGATCCTGCTGTTTGATTTAAGGTGTTCCAACGGCTATTCGATTAACAAATGCTTTGAAGCTACTCAAATAAAATTTAACGTTTCATCTAACCATTCGGGATAATCGCTAGTCCATTAGTGCTGCTATTACGATCGAGGCTGTTACACTTCGGTTAGAATGTAAACTTGCCAGATATTACAATGCCTCGGGATCTTCGATGGAATCTCTAATCGAGCTTTTCGGTTTTTATAAAACGGTGAACCGATTAAGAGAGTAAAAAGGCTTTCCAGGGAGCAGTATTTAGGTGGATCTATTTTTATAAATATATTATTTAAGCTGCTAGTGCTTAAAATATAGCACTTTAATACTGAAGAAACTACACAAAATTTAAGTAAAGTAAAGTTTGTCTGTAAAGAAACTAGCTAACGCAATTAGTCGCAGTATTAAAAAGACATCTTCCTCATAGTCGTAATGCTTTACCGATCTTTTTAAAATAATTGCCTGTGCGTTTAATAGTTATTTACTATACAAGTGGGATAACAGCATAATTAATATACGTGTGTAGAAAGTCGAAGGAGGTATTGTACTCACGAAAAAATTACCTTCCGAGATATCTTAAGATCTTCACGTTTCAAGGTCCCTAGATAACGAAAAAGAGGTTTTCTTAATTCCGTCTGTCTGTCTGTCTGTCAGTCTGCCTGTCTGTCTGTCTGTCTGTTGGCAGTATAGCTTAAAAACTATTTGTCGTAAGAAAACGATATTTTGCATACATATTATATATCTACCTCGCATGAAACAGGTACAATTTCATACAAATATATACAGGGTGAGCACCTTACAAAAAAATTTTTTTTTAATTTTTGCGTTAATTTTGAAATAGAAGGAAGTAATTACTTTCGCATAGGTCAGGCTTTACATTTGCCGAAAATAAGGCTCAACCGATAGAGGATAATGTCACAAAAGAGTAAAAACGTTTCAACAACAAGACCCCTCTGTTCAAGAGAAGCGCGCGCCGCACCTGTTTCCATCAAGCCTTATGGCGCAGTTGGAATTTCGATGCTGTTACATCTGCTGCTTAGATGCGGTTAAGATCGCTATGCAGGTGCGGCGGGTTCAAACCCCAGCGGGATATTTTTTTTAAAATTTGCAAATTGATCTCATTCGGGGAAGGGGGGGGAGAGTTTGGGGTAAAGCCTTTTTGCAGATTTTTTTTATTATGACATAAATTAAAACAGTCACATATGCAAAACTTCGTTAAATCGATAGTTAAGGATTAATAACAGCAAATTTAAAGTCGTAAAAAAATTTATGAAAGCTTGTACTATTGCACTGGACATGTTATGGATATGTTATGTTATGTCTCGTGCACTAACCAATCACTTTTAGTACTTGCATCAGAAATGGCTATTATTACTAATTGTCATATTTATTTAGCATAAGAAAATACGCTACTATCAACTAGAACTTCAAGGTTATCCAATGTAGTTATAATAACACTGAGTTGATGTTGCAAATCAATATCATAATAATAAATTGTCTGCATATCGAAGCAGTCATGTTTTTAAAGATTGAATAAAGTCTACAACCCTTGTGTTTGGTAGTAATCTCAAATTACAACAAAATATTTGTCAGTTGGTTATACTTTTTATTATCAATATGAATTAATAATAACTTAGAAATACTGACATAAAGCATTCAACTTAGTATAAAATGTTTAAACATATATATGCATAATGTAATCAGTATCAAATACTGTTGTTGTTCTTTACGTTTAATTAGCGTTCTTGACATGCGGTTAGAACAACCTGCATCACGTGGTGTGTATGGGGTAAGCATAGCAGTTAGTGGCGACTGCTCCTTGGTTGGCTCAGGGGCCCTATACTTCAAGCCATATGCCATTAGAACAAAGTAACGTCTATAATTGAAAATATACGTTATCACCTATCCTAGCGTTATAATACAACAAGATGGTAGCTATTCAAAACTATTTCAAACATATAAAACAATATCCAAGAAGTGTGTCACCCGAACATGAGTTATCTGTCAACACACACCCTCGATCGATGCACCAGGCTGTTAGAAGCGGCTGAGGGCGATTCTAAAAGTGGCCAAAAATTATATAGAAATTACGGGCCAAAACGGTGTCGCAGCCGAATCCGGATATACCAGTTTTAATGAGACGCGAAGACTAACGGTGTTGCAGCAGAGACCGAAATAAAATCGCGCGCTTATCGTTTGTTTAAAAATATAATGCTTCGAAAATGTAATGTATTCCGAAGGTAAACGCAGTGCCACGCCGATACCAAGTGTGGTACAACCTTTCACATTGAAAATGAATGTATTGGAGCTCCGAGCACTATTTTGGGAATAAGTTAGGTTTTTATCGGTGTAACTGCTTACAGAAGAACAAGACGCAAAGTCGGGCCTTCACAGATTTGATATTTTTTACGGGTTACGTAATCGTATATGAAATGAATGGAACATAAAAGTCGCGATCACATGACGGTTTACAATCCTAATATAAAAGTATGTAGTAAGGACTTAGGGTGTAATTGAATAATCACGATATTGCCCATAACTAGTTGGACCGTGTTTACTTATATTGGGTGATTTCGGTTGTTTCATGCATTTTTATCCAAAGGTCCTCACATTAATTTTAAAAGCCTACCGTTAGCTTAACTGGTTGAAATGAAAAAACGAGTTGTTCTATTCTTTCCACCGTATTGGCGGTGAAACCTTATAAAACATTTACTAAAATAATCCTGAAATTTTTATTACTGTATTTTATAGAAAGTAGTTTTGATTTTTTAAATTAATGGGGCAACATGATGAAACACTGAATGTAGCTTGTTTATGTTAGAAAACAAATTAAGTGAATACATGCAGTTAAATTATTCCATCTTCAACAGTGCGGAATAAGCTTACTTTGTTGCTTTCCAAAATTATTTTGAATATATAATTTACTGAAGACAACAAATTTAAATGGAATACTTCACATAGTAACATTATGTGGATACCTGAGTGAATGCTTACAAGTTGGAATTGATACTCTACAGAGAGTAGTTAAGTGAACTACAACAATTTCGTGATAATTCAATATCATTTAGTATGAAACGCCAGATTGGATTATAGAACTCAATTTAGTTGTTTTTATTATTTACTAGAATTATATATAAATAAAAATATGGGTAAAAGCTTTTTCCATTTATTCGTTAAATAGTGCTGCAGACGATAGTATTGATCTCTTCAAAATCGAAGGTAAAGTAGCTTATTGCGAGTGCTAGACAAAAAATCGCAGGAGCAAAAGAAGATGAAGGCCATGAAGTACTTCGAACAAAGACATAATACGAGATAGTATTTCTTTAACTAAGTTATAAAAAGCTGTCTAGGCTACGGTAACAACCTGTAGTCACCGCGAGGATAACGCGATGGGGAAGAGGGCACATATAATAAAAAATAAAAAGAGTATTCTAAAAAT
Organism: Agriotes lineatus; assembly: GCA_940337035.1. Lineage (NCBI taxonomy): Eukaryota > Metazoa > Arthropoda > Insecta > Coleoptera > Elateridae > Agriotes > Agriotes lineatus. The sequence goes on along the minus strand of OW679202.1, from coordinate 80,711 downwards.
AAATATATAAAATCTACATAGGTTTTACATTGTCAACTAGACAAAGAGAAAGTGTACAATTTAATGGTGTACAGTATACCACTTCAGATTGCAGACGCCAGAATAGTCTTGTTGAGTCATTAAACAGATACATCTAATGAAGTGTAATCTCAGACCAACAAAAATAGCTCAAAACCATTCACAATTCACCACTTATGATTCCACTGGCGCTCTATAACTTATCTCAAATGGATTTCTAGAGCACATGAAAAATTATAATAGATCTTTGTAACCATCTAAAAATATTTAGCGAAGTAAGAAGTGGGCAAATCTGATTTAATATGTTTCCAAAGGTTAGCAAAGGGTATACATTCCAATTTGGGTATTTTAGGTATGATACTATTGGGAACCACTCAAGAAAGCATATTTTAGGATTCATTTGATAATGTGAGATTAAGTTAATAAGTCTAATTAACCTTTGTTATCGGCTAATCTCATCTTAAACTAAATGGTATTTTATTAACAAGTGATTCGAAAATACTGTGGGTGAAATCTCACAGAAACAAGTAATAAACTCTAACTTAAGAGGGAAATTGTTTTTAACTGCTTAACACACGTTTCCGGAGTGGGCGCGTCATTCATTTATGTATAACGGGCAGTGTACACTATTGGGCTTCATTCTTCGTATATGAACGACGGTCCCGTGTAATTTAATAGGAAATTTTATAGCCTCCTGTGAACATATTCGTACATTTAGTTTGAGCTAAGAGTGAAAATTAAAATTTTTAGAGAAAAAAGAAAACACTAAAGTCCTAACGGAAAACTCGTTTTTATGAGACCAAAATATTGTAAAAACCAAGTAACTTAGTAGCAAAATTTATTAATAAACTGTGCTCTAACGCTCTAAAAATGTTTGTGATTTATCGGGCTACTTATCGCAGTACGGGTACACCTTTTTTGTTCATTTTCTAGCAGTACCATAAAATTTTTCATCCATAATTTTAAAGCAGTAAATTTTTTTCGCACTTTATACCATTACCATATCATCCTCAAAAAGACAAAAAACTTAAATAACGGGGTCCCACAGAGAAAAATGAAGATTTACATTCATAAATAAATGGTGCACTAAAACACTATGGAAACAAATTAACAACATACAGGGTGTTAATTAAGTACGTAGACAAACTTTAAGGGGTGATTGCTTGATCAATTCTAAGATAAAAAGTTCACACAAACATGGGACCTAACCGGCTTTGTTTTCAAGATACAGGGTGTTAAACTTTAAACAAAAAATTTCTTGTTTTCAAAAATTTGGAAAACGCCTAGAGGTATTCTAATGAAACTTGGTGTATGACAGTATTTCATAAAGTGACATTGTTTGCTCAAAATAAATTTAATTTATTTCCACCAGTGGCGTGCATAGGAGCCACCTCAGTTACCTTATTTTATAAAAAACTGATACGCCACTGTTTTTCAGTCAACACGACAAAAATAAACCTTTTTCAAAAAAAAAACGGAAAAATCTGTAACAGCAATTTCGTTAATTGGACTTTAATGGGATCTAAACGGCTTCGTTTTCAAAATACAGTTTAAAAAAGTTTTAAAAATTTATTATTTAATAACAAACAATCTTACAATAGCTACAAAACTTTTGGCAAAAAAACAGTGGCTCACCAGATTTTTCTAAATAAGGTAACTGAGGTCGCTTCGTTGCACGCCACTGGTGGAAATAAATTAAATTTATTTTGAACAAACAATGTCACTTTATGAAATACTAACCTACACCAAGTTTCATTAGGATACCTCCAGCCGTTTTCAAAATTTTTTAGAAAACGGTTTTTTTTAAACTTCAACACCCTGTATTTTGAAAACAAAGCCATTTAAGCCCCATGTTTATATGAACTTTTTATCTTAGAGTTGATCAAGGAATTACTCTTTAAAGTTTGTCTACGTACTTAATTAACACCCTGTATACTAAATTCTCCTACCATTGTAACAACAAAGGTAACAGTAAGTAAAGGGTGTTTTTTTTAGAGGCGGAGAACTTTAAATTGAATAGAAACACAGAAAAATGTTTTTAATATCCATGAAATTGGCTTTATTTGAAGATAATTTTATGGCATTACTGTTTGAATACGATTTCGGGCATCTAACCGCCGCGGCTGGCGCGTGCAAAACGTAATCCAATTTTCACATATTCTTCGCAGTAAATCAGCCTGTATTTCGGCAATAACGCATCGAATGTTGGCTTCCAAGTGCTCAATTGTTTCCGGTTTATCGGCGTAGACATGCGACTTTCCATATCCCCAAAGAAAATAATCTAATGGCGTCAAATCGCAGTAACAAGGTGGCCAGTTAACAGATCTACGAAAAGTTAAGTGGCCACCCCGTTCTTGCGATTTGACGCCATTAGATTATTTTCTTTGGGGATATGTAAAGTCGCATGTCTACGCCGATAGACCGGAAACAATTGAGCACTTGGAAGCCAACATTTGACGAGTTATTGCAAAAATACAGCCTGATTTACTGCGAAGAGTGTGTGAAAATTGGACCTACAGATTACGTCATGTACGCGCCAGCCGCGGCGGTCACATGCCCGAAATCATATTCAATCAGTAATGCCATAAAATTATCTTTCAAGTAAAGCTAATTTCATGGATATTAAAAACATTTTTCTGTGTTTTATTTCAATTTAAAGTTCTCCGCCTCTAAAAAAACACCCTTTATATAAAAAAAATATTTATGACCGTGGGGAGTGATATGAAGAAATCACGTTCACACGCAATTTGTTAAAAGTAAAAAGAAATAATGATGAAAAAACGTTTCAGAGTAAACCAGCTGAAAATGCTAAGCCTATTGCCCACGAACTTCTCGACAGAATTTAAATTTTGCATAATTTATCTGTCATTTTGTTCTGGATTCTTACGAGATAGGAGATTGGTTCTTCAGACATTTGTATTAGAGGGGCAGCTTAAGGTAGAATTTGGCGATAATGTGGACACACCGGACAAAAGCACCAATTTTTTTCCAGGTACTAGTTAGGTACTTAGCTTTCAATTTTTGATAGCAACCAACTCCTCTGTCGGCCAGCTTGGATTTTATAGCGGCCATTTTGAAATATAAGTATATTATTAATATCTCGGCTTCTGAATCACTTAAGACCTCAAACTTGGTGTCTAAATATGCACATTTGGGGTCAAGGAATACAACTACGCGATTTTTAAATGTATCAGACTATTTATATTTATTCACTAATATATGTACCAATTACGAACTATTCACCAATTAACTGTTTTAAAAATTAACAAATTTATACAATCGCATGAAAGAAATTTAAATGCATCCGACTATATATTTATTCACTAGACATATTGCTAATGATATGCTACCATTTACAAACTATTCACCAATTTAAGTTGTACATGAATAACGACATACAATACATAATATAAAAGCATGCCTTATACTTATATGAATTGCTTATTTGAAATTGAGAAAAAGTCGCTCTTTTTAACCGTCAAACCCACCCTTCGCCATGAGCAAGCAGATTTCAAACCTCTTCGCTTAGTACGATTATGTCGATTTTCTATCTTAGCAGTTTCTCGAATACCTTCTTTTCATTTGCGTTGTACGTTCCAGTAACCAATACTCGTATACTGTTTTCGTATCTTTCATTCCTTAAAACATATCTTTCCGTGTTCTCAGGTACGATTAATGTTAAATCTAATTAGATACTTGATAATATTTAAGTTTAATTAAATTCTGAATGAATGGTGTTATTTTGGTGTAAAAAATACTAAACTGTATTTACCATATATTTTATTAGTTAATTATAGTATGTATGTATTATTTGTAACCTCATTTACTTTGCGGTGTAAAGGCTGGTGCTTTATGCGCTGGCATCTGGGGGTACAATGATCAACTTGACCCGGATTCGGGATACAGATTTGGAGCGCGCCTTTGGTGCTTGCGCAGCAACCATTGTGTGAGGTGTGTATCTTGGTTATGTGTTAACTTTGTTACTCTATCTCTTAGGTCTGTGGTTCTGTGTAGAGCACAGTTAATTTGGTGCAGAACAGTGAATGGTCTCACCGAGCCCGATTCCAATAGCAAAAGCTATGGAAAAATTCCGACCCCCGCGGGATTCGAACAGAGGACTTACTTAATACAAGCCTGGCGCTTACCCAACTGCGTCACGCGACTTTTAATTATAGTAAAAAAGTTAAATAAATATTATTAAAAAATACGGTTTGCTTAATTTCAATTAAAATTTAAAATAAAGCTGGAATCGTATAACTAACCTCAAAAAATGATCTTGTATGACAACTCTGTAAACGATAATTGCGAAACTATGAATGCTGCTTTGACTAGACATTTCTAAATCTTCTTCCACACAGACAGCATTGATGAGTCTTCTTTTGTCGGATTACGTTTAACATAGCAGATCAGGTGCATACACTCAGTGGCGTAACAAGACGGTTTGGCGCCGGTGTGCAAGAATAAATGATAGCCGCTGTAGACAAAAGTTTCAGAAAAAAGAGGGGGGGGGTAATTTTTGATCATGCCACATTTTAAATTTAAAAGAAAATTAATAAGCTCTTTTGTTAACATGAAAGGTTACTTACTGCAGAATAAAACACATTTAGGTGTTTCAAGCTTTTATTAAATATAACATAATAATAATAATAATAATAATCCCATTATTCCCTATTGGGACATGGGGTATTCGTATATTCTCTCCAGTTGTCATTTTCCTTTGCTATTTGGCTCAGTTGTACTATACTCTTGTTTTACAGTTCTCCTCCACGTTTTTCGCAGGCGTCCTCTGTTTCTGAAACCCTAAGGGTTCCAATCAAAACTTTTCTGCAAATTTCAGTTTCCCTTTTTCTCAACGTCTGCCCTAACCATCCATATTTTCTTCTCCTAATGTCTATATTAAAGTCCACCTGATTTGTTCGGTCCCAAAGATCTTTGTTCGAAATAATGACTGTCCACCAAACACCTATTTACTTACACCTGCAATTTCTGCTTTACCAGTTCTGTAACCGTCCACGATTCCGACCCATAAAGTAGAACAGGTTTTACCATTACATAAAACACTCACAAAACAACATAAAACGTAAAAATACATATGAAAATACAAAACAAAAACCACGTAAAAGAAATGCAAATTTAAATAATTCACAAGAAAATAAAATAAATAGATATATAAATATGTAGGTATACCACTTTAATTAAACTCTCTTTTGCGAGACTTTGCTAAAGCTAACATATCTATCAGTGAATTAAAAGCAAGAGTACTGGCTCTTACTTTTTCGATACTCAGTAATGCAAAACTCTTTAGGCGTATTTGGCTCATGTTACTTAGCAAAAAGTTTTTAATAATTTTTAATTTAGTTAAAGATCTCTCAATGGAGGCTGTAGTGACGGGATGTAAAAAATAGGATATAAACTGTATACAAATCTGCAAAGCTAGCCAATGATGTGTGATTAGACAGACGTTTTTCTCCCACTTCCTTCACTGATAAGCAAGATTTAATACTAGTTGTGTACGAAGATCGAAATTGTACAATTTGCTTTAGCAAGCCGTCATCGAGATCAGTTTCATACGTAGTTTGAAGTAATTTGGCACTCTCTATGACCTCTGTATCTGAGGAAATCGTCAGAAATTTGCGGTTTAAAACTTTGAATTTATAGTATGTTACTATGCACTATAAACTCTAAGAATCACAAACACACACTAGAGCTGGAACTTCTAATCTACTCACAAGGAGAAAAGACTGCGCACTCAAAAGAGCCCACCGGCGCTCACGTATCATAGTCTGTTGCCGCTTTGAACCACTATTCTAGGAAAACTTTTATTTTCACTAAAAACCCCGCTACCGCTGTGCCTATATAGATTCGGCGCCGAGCTTTTTCGCACCCCCTGCACATATGATAGTTACGCCACTGGACCTTCTGCAGTTGATAATGCAAGGAAGAATTGAGGGAAAAGGAGGACCTGGACGAAGAAGAACTTCATGGCTGAAAAACTTGCGCCAATGGACCGGACTATCTTCAACCGACTTATTTAGATCAGCAGTCAACAAAGTAATATGGGCCACGATGATCGCTAACATCCACTGAGGATATAGCACCTAAAGAAGAAGAGATGGTATTCTGTTTCTAGCATTGCAAGAAAGATAAATTATTGTCGAAGGCGTACGTTTGTCACTATCTGGAGGACATCAGCGTTACATAAGGGGTGGTGGATACATTTATTTATTTATTTTGTATTACATAAATGAGTCGGTGAGTGCAAAAACAGAATAGGTCCAAATCTTCCATTCTGAATAATCAATAAAAGCTGTATATTTCAGAAATGCCTTTTTTTACAGAAACTATGCAGTAAATCTTATTGGTAGTTGTTCTGAAGCTTAATTTTTGTTCAAAAAGCAGTACTAAATCATCGCTAGGATAAAACTGCGCTTGACTTGTTGCCCTCAACATCATGCTTACTACACAGTTTGAAGCAAAAAGTATGTTAATAACAAACTATGTAAATAATAATGCATATTAAAAGAACAAGAAATATGATTATATTTCGAACAAAATTTAATTATTAAAACACTACACACAGATATAAAGAAAGTATGAATTCATGAACTTTGGCCGTCATCTTTATATTTGTTCTCTCGCAGAAGTTAATGTGTACTACCACAATTCGTCTTCTTCTGTATATGGCATTAGATTTAACTACTGCCAGATTGATACAGAGCGCAAAAAACAGAATAAGTCCTGTACATTTCTGTTCTTCCACGCATTGTCTGTCTCTACAGTAGTAATACTAATAGATAGAATTCAGTTTTTAGGATGATCAGATCGTGAAATTTGATACAAAATGGCTATCTCAGTTTAAGATGTCAAATACAGAAAAACACTAACTTATTTTTAATACTTTTTAATGAGTTAAAATATAAAACGTTCTCTCTTATACCCATGCTTTTACAGCTATTTGATGATGATACACTCTTTTCATGCATTTCTCTTCTAATTTTCCTCTTTATCATGGCGAGATAGTTCCGAACGCTGTATTATATGATTTAAAAAAAAACTTTTAAGCGAATTTTATAACACTTTGGTAAGTGAGAATTTAAACATATTCTGCTGTAATATGTTAAAATACGCATTTTTAATGTGTGAATTGTGAGATATCGGTTTAACCACACGCCTAAACATTTTTTACATTTCTACAAATAAATCAAATACTTTAACTATAGGATACAATAGTATATTACTCTACAAGTTGAGAAAAGTGATGTTTTTCTGAACAAGAATAGCGTGTTTGAGTACGAGAGTTAGCGAGTACTTAAACGGCCATACGAGTTCAGAAAAAACCAATTTTCTAACGTGTTGAGTATACTATTTTATCGCATTTCATAAAGAATGTTAAATATAAAATTTTTACATACAAGTGACACTAATTGTCAAAACATAACCAAGATGAGCATAACTCATTTCTATTTACTAAAGCACAATAAGCAGCTCTAGTTGATGTTATGCGTTTGGCAGTACTGAAGTGTGGTGTTGGTGACACTGTAAGTCTATGTCAAATTCGATGTTAGCAGGTTAGGTTTTGCGTCAATTTATGCCAAAACTGACGCAAAACCTAACCTACTAACCTCGAATTTGACAGAGACTTACAGTGTCACCAACATCACACTTCAGTATTGCCAAATGTAAAAGGAATCGCCTTTGCTAGGGATAAAAGTGTTGCTAATGATAAAAGTACCACATTTATTATGCGATAAAAATAATTTTCGTTTAAATTCCTTTTGACTTAAGAATCTAGAAAAATTACCCACTATCCTTCCAGGAGATATCACTGATTTTAAACATTTGGGGCATTTGAAGTTGCTTTTTATAGTTCGTAAAATATAACCAGCTGAATTATATAAAGCTTCTTCCTTAAAATAATTTGACTTCACTCAGAAATTTCTATTCTGCATGTTACATCTGTTACACCCTTTAATTTAGCAGTAGGGTCCAAATCATCCCATTTTTTCAAATGGAGATGAGATTTGTATCATCGATTTTTGGATAGCTACGGCCGTCTGTTTGTCCCAATTTAAGAAATTGCGTAACACTTGCGTAATACTTCCTTCGTCTTTTAGATGAGAGGCGTACAGGTTACTACGGGTTTTTATCACATACATTTAACTTATTAGCTCAACTATAGACAATGTCATGTTGACAGAGTCAAAATCTTTCCCCTCTTTTGTTGATCTTGGTAACTTGTTTTTATTTTGTTATTGGGCGCCATAAATTCTTGTTATTATAAAAAAAGTTTCCGTTGGCTATTCTCTCAAAATTTACCAATTTACCAACCTTCGTTAATGTATTGAAAATGAATTTTGCTAAGTTTCAAGTCTGATATAAAATTTCCAAAATCTGAAAAAAGTACAAGGAATAGAACTAACAAAAAATGTTAAAAGTGCTCACATCTGTATTATTATTGTTTATTATACGCGACGCAAAACGTTACTGCGAAGTTCTACTGCATAGCAGATAATTACTAAATATATAAAAAATACGTACTACAGTTCTGAACCTTTTCAGCATCTTGTACACTTTAATATTAATTTGCAATTAAATAAAGATGTTGAAGAAAATCGTCAAACAGCGAATGTTAATATTGATTTTAAGGTTTTTGAGATAATTATAACGTTTCTCATTTTTGCAACCTCCAAATCCACCTGGGCTGCAAAATGTCCACATCCAGAATTTGCTTAAAAAATACAATCGACCCCTATAAAGTCACCAAACAGCGAATTTCACACAAATATTGATTTTAAGGTGTTTCTGATAATTATAGTGTTTCCCTATTTTGCAACCCTCGAATCCGCCTGGGCTGCAAATTTCTCACATCCCAAATTTTCTTAAAATATACAATCGAACAGTAGAAAGCCTTAAAACAGCGAATTTCTCACAAATATTAATTTTAAGGTATTTCTGATAATTATAGCGGTGTCCCCATTTTGTAACCCTCAAATCCGCCTGGGCTGCAAAATTCCACATCCCGAATTTTCTTAAAAAGTACAATCGAACAGTAGAAAGTCTCCAAACAGCGAATTTCACACAAATATTGATTTTAAGGTGTTTCTGATAATTATAGTGTTTCCCTATTTTGCAACCCTCGAATCGCCTGGGCTGCAAATTTCTCACATCCCAAATTTTCTTAAAATATACAATCGAACAGTAGAAAGCCTTAAAACAGCGAATTTCTCACAAATATTAATTTTAAGGTATTTCTGATAATTATAGCGGTGTCCCATTTTGTAACCCTCAAATCCGCCTGGGCTGCAAAATTCCCACATCCCGAATTTTCTTAAAAAGTACAATCGAACAGTAGAAAGTCTCCAAACAGCGAATTTCACACAAATATTGATTTTAAGGTGTTTCTGATAATTATAGTGTTTCCCTATTTTGCAACCCTCGAATCCGCCTGGGCTGCAAATTTCTCACATCCCAAATTTTCTTAAAATATACAATCGAACAGTAGAAAGCCTTAAAACAGCGAATTTCTCACAAATATTAATTTTAAGGTATTTCTGATAATTATAGCGGTGTCCCCATTTTGTAACCCTCAAATCCGCCTGGGCTGCAAAATTCCCACATCCCGAATTTTCTTAAAAAATACAATCGAACAGTAGAAAGTCTCCAAACAGCGAATTTCACACAAATATCCATTTTAAAACTTTTCTGATAGTTATAACGTTTTCCCCATTTTACAACCCCCAAATCGACCTTGGTCGCAAAATGTCCACATCCCGAATTCTCTTAAAAAATAAAAACATTGGTAGAAAGTCTCCAAACAGATCATTTCACACAAATATTAATTTTAAACTTTTTCTTATAATTATAACGGTTGTCCCCATTTTGCAATCCCAAATACACCTGGGCTGCAAAATTCTCACATCCCAAATTCTCTTAAAAAACACAATTGACCAGTAGAAAACCTCCAAATGGCGAATTTCACACAAATATTAATTTTAAGGTTTTTCTGATAATTATAAAATTTTCCCCATTTTGCAACCCCCAAATCCACTTGGGCCGCCAAAATTCCTACCTCCCAAATTTTCTTAAAAAATACAATCGAACAGTAAAAAGCCTCCCAACAGCGAATTTCACACAAATATTCATTTTAAAACTTTTCTGATAATTATAACGGTTTTCCCATTTTTCAACATCCAAATCCATCTGGGTCGCAAAATGCCCACATCCCGAATTCTCTTAAAAAATAAAAACACTGATAGAATGTATCGCAACGGATAATTTCACACAAATATTGATTTTAAGGTATTTTCTGATAATAATTATAGCGGTTTCCCGATTTTGAAACCCTCAAATCCGCCTGGACTGCAAAATTCCCACATCCCGAATTTTCTTAAAAAATAAAAACACTGATAAACTGTCTCCCAACGGATCATTTCACACAAATATTGATTGTAAGATATTTCTGATAATAATTATAGCGGTTTTCCGATTTGGAAACCCTCAAATCCGCCTGGACTGCAAAATTCCCACATCCCGAATTTTCTTAAAAAATAAAAACACTGATAGAATGTCTCCCAACGGATCATTTCACACAAATATTGATTTTAAGGTATTTTCTGATAATAATTATAGCGGATTCCCCATTGTGCAGCCCTCAAATCGGCCTGGGCTGCAAATTTCCCACATCTAAATTTTCTTAATAAATAGAATCGAACAGTAGAAAGCCCCCAAACAGCGAATTTCTCACAAATATTAATTTTAGGTTTTTCTGATAATAATTATAGCGGTTTCCCGATCTTGAAACCCTCAAATCCGCCTGGAGTGCAAAATTCCCACATCCCGATTTATCTCAAAAAATAGAAAGTCTCCGAGCAGGGAATTTCACACAAATATTAATTTGAACGTTTTTTCGATAACTATAACGGTTTCCTCATTTTTAAATACCCAAATCCACCTTGGTCTCAAAATGTCCACATCCCGAATTTTCCTAAAAATAAAACCATTGGTAGAAAGTCTCCAAACAGATCATTTCACACAAATATTAATTTAAAGGTTTTTCTGATAATTATAACGGTTGTCCCCATTTTGCAGCCTACAAATCCACCTGGGCTGCAAAATTCCCACATTCCGAATTCTCTTAAAAAATACAATTGACCAGTAGAAAGCCTCTAAATAGCGAATTTCACTCAAATATTAATTTTAAGGTTTTTCTGGTAATCATAACGTTTCCCCATTTTGCAACCCCCAAATCCACCTGGGCTGCCAAATTCTTACCTCCCAAATTCTCTTAAAATATAAAATCGACCAGTAGAAAGCCTCCAAGCGCATTTCACACAAATATAAGTTTTAAAATTTTTCTGATAATTGTAATGGTTCCCCGATTTTGCATCCCCTAAATCAAGTCGCAAAATCCTTTAATACCCACAGATTCCTCCACATACTGCCAAAAACAAAATTGGACATTCTTTACTTTCCCCATGTTTATGAGAACATCCAGTTTGCTACAAATGCACCTCAGCTTTCTACCCCTGCAACTTCGCCCCCGTGCATAGCAGATCCCAAAATCCTGCCGGTACGATGAGCGCTGGTTCATCCTCTTTCCAACTAGCTCCAAATCACATTTGGATCTTTCAAAAAGTATGCGATGTAACAGCACCGAACGCTTTCGTGGGCAAAAAATCGTTTTAACCCCCGTACTTTCGCCCCCTCGAATTTTAGATTTTCACAACCTCTCCACCAATATTCATCTGAAATACATACAACTCGCAAAAGTTTGGAAAAACTGCGCATTTTCAAGCGTCACACAAATCGCTAAAAGAGCCCCGTACTAGCGTCACATCTGCAATTCGTTAAACGTTTTCAATGTTAAAAACAATACATAAAGCGACAACTTGGATACAATTACCAGCCGACCAGCTAGTTTCGGAGACGACGTGTTCAGTTCTTAAAAAACTGAAAAAAGGGCGCAAACGGATTTTTTACCAAATAACGGCAAGTGTATCCAGGCCTTCAAACGAGAATACGTAAACTCAGGTAGTACAATAAATCTGAAAGAGAAGCTCATCTCAGCAATTGCCCTATTGCACACATTAAAATAGATTTATGGGCAGCAAAGATTACAGCGCCAAATCCAGTCAGTGCTTGGTTTCGGAGGAAACGCAAAACGCGATTCCAGGTGAAAACGCATGGCCGAATGATGTCACAATTTTCGGAATCGTTTGGCGGCAAATTCGGGCAGCCAGAAGCTGGTGGCTCGAGGGGACTTCACCGTACAATACTGGTACAAATCAGACCTGAACGTAAGCCTCCTTGTCGGATCCTCTCCTGCGCTCAAACAGCATCTGCAGCAGGGGTCAAAGCGGGTCCGGAGATCCAGAAAATGCCAGCGCATGAAACGTCCGCTCCTGAATGTGGAAACCAGCTGTAGCTAAAGCCTCAAATCGGCTTTCCGGAACGAGGTGCCCGGACAAAATTCCATGAAATTTTTGAAACACGTGGCAGCGTAAAAATTCCGCAACGCAACGGCCTAGGAGTCAATCTTCCCTCATATCGACATTCGGGGACTAGAAAATCTACTTTAAGAGTGTAGGTTCACTTAAACACCATCGAAACTAATGGCAGCCCAAAATTAATCCTCCAAAATTCTAACTGCTACCCCGGTACCTTGTTGTTTCTCTACGCGAGGCCAAGAAAGGAGGCGTGGCGTAGCGTGGGAAATACAAACGGCGTACTGACAGACATCAGCGCGAAGGGATGCGTAACAATGCGAAATAAATACTATGGAAAGCGAAATTGGAAGGCGGCGCAAATGAATCGTAACAACGCAGCGGAAAATAAATCGTATTATTTACAACAATGAAGCAATAGCGGTAATTTTTCCAGCAAAAATGTCTCCAATCTTTTCTACATATTTTATTCGCCGAAAGTATGCCTTTATGTGCAATATTTTACAAAATACGTCGATCCTGAAGTTTATATCGCCCATTCACGGTACGCTATGGTTGAACAATTTCTGTAGCATTCGTTAAAAATAATTTCTTGATTAATTTGACATCATCTGAGTCTAGAAAGAATATGCTTTTTATTGGTTTAAAAATTATTGATAAATATTCAAAAATAAGTTTGTAAATGCGATGTACGCATAAAATTAATCAATTTTCAGTAATAAAAAAATCGGAAAATGTATTTTTGCAATCGCAAAAAGAATCGCGCCCTACAAATTTAGATCCTTAAGGTCATTCCAGATAGTGTACATTCTTGTTTAAACTTTGAGTGCACACCCTATGATGGAATGTATAGTCCCTGATTTCTGACTATAAAATAGAGACATTTTTGATAATTTCAAAAATATTTCTAACCAATTGTTCGAATTCTCGACAGGATTGACAGTCTACAAGTGTTCTTACTTCACTAATCTGACAGCGCAGTTAGGTGACCACTTAACGTGTATTACTGTCAATGCGAATACAATATTGTGATTCCATTCATATGATTGTGGATTGGTTGCGATGGATTGAGCATATACGCTACAAATTGTTAATTATTATTATTAATAATGCTGGGAGTCGAAAGCCATACTTCAGCAAATTGTGCCGAAGCAGAGATATCATAAAGCGGTTAAGATATTATATACGTGGGTATACCAACAGCTACTTCCATACGAAATTAAGGTTTTACATGTAAAATTATTTAACTACAAAGTATGATCTTTGATGATGCAAAAGTTAAAACAGTTAAAAAAATGCCAAAATACATTATAGATTAGGTTACATGTTGCACTAATGGTAGCGTACCTACATGCAATCGTATAATCATATTATCTTTTAAACATTTTTATTTTATCCTATTATGTTATTATGACAATAACTCCTTCGCAACGAGTTGCGTTAAGATGCATTTAACAACACTAGTGTTGTTAAGAAAAATAACATAACGATACTTTATTAGCATTAATCACATGTTGACAGCACTGAAATGTATTGTCAGTCTATGTCAAATTCGATGTTAGTAGGTTAGGTTTTGTTTGTTATTTGACACAAACTGACGCAAAAGTTAACCTAAAAATCTCAAATTTAACATAACCTGACAGTACTACCACCAATACAGTATTGAGTTTTTATTTTACTAGTGATACCACCACTCGCTGTTGTGTCATTAATAACCATTTTTCCTATTTTTTCAAGATTAGTATTTTAGGTTAAAATAAACCGTGTTACGATATACGTAACATTATTCGCTTTCTACATTACTCGAGAATTTTAAAGAACTCGCTCCTAACGTCGCTCGTTCATTCAAACTATTCTCTTGTAATGTAAAAACCTTGATAACGTTACTTGTATCGTAAATTACTATTATAAACGTTGTAGAGATAACAACAAATATTCAAGTTCAGGTGACGTTAATTTTAAAACTATGGTTTAACGCAAGACGCAAAAACTGCACATTTATAAATGAATATAAGACTGTAGCACTGTAAAGCAGTGCAGAGACAATTGGAGATTTAAACGGTTGTAGATATTTATGTCCAGTTATGTTCAACCTTCTCTAAATCTCTGTAGTAATACGTACAAAGTAGAAGCATGAAGCAAGTAAGCAAAATGAGTGTAAGTGTTAACTAAATTGTGATAGTATTATAAGGCAACAGGAAATATGTTCATTAACGTAATATGTAATATTTTAAATGATTAAGTAAAATTTGAAATTAATAACTCTGCGATTAAGGTAACTTGTATACGAAATTGTTTTGGAAATTACAAATGTTATTTAGCGATATTCCGTACCAATGTGTTTCTGATAATTCTATTCAGATTACTAAACTACGCTATAGCGTTTCTCTCAGTAGACTGTAGCATTAATTAAAGGAGCGATAACGTAGCTTTAATGAGAGTCATTATATACGTATAATTAATCAACGGACGCAGATGACGCCTTTACTTCGTCACGGCTTATTCAGATAACGACAGCTACTCGTCCTAGGAGCTAAGTTTATTGTTTCCTAAATATTAATTGCAAATTTAGTGTTATTATGTTGAAGTATAGCAATCATTAAATAAACCATCTTCTTTAATACAGCCAACTGAATAAAGTGAGCCCAAAATGATTGAAAGGAAAATGCTATGCCAATTTAAATAAATCGCGTTAAAAATATTTTTTTACTTTATGTTACGCTATTTGTAATCATACGAGATTCTCCATTTACCCACCTAGTATAGTTTCAGAAGTAATACTGTAAGTACTTCGATATTATCGGGTTATATGTCATTAACTTGTTGCACAATAATAAAAGAGTGTGAGTTTGACACAGCGGGAGGATTATTCTGTCAAACTGATACGATTTGTTATTGTGCAGCAAGTTTGAGACGTATAACCTGTTCGAAGTATACATTGTATTCGATTTGATTATTTTTTGAGTAAATTTTAATATTAAGAACAAATAAATATTTTATTGGCAGCTCGATTTGTTTGTATTAACATGAAAGTCATCTCCATGAAAACAATATCAAGTTGATAAAAGTTATGTATTGCGTTGCCTAGTGAAGTTACTATAGTATAACCGATTTTGTATAATCGAAATTATACAAGATAACTTAACTAAATCCAGCCTTCTGATTGGTTGAAATCTCTACGAAAAAAATAATCATTTTAATGTAATAGATACCTTACCGAAGCGAATAAGATGCATTTGTGTGAGCAATTATTGTGATTGGATTGCTGCAAACACATTTCTGATGCAATACACATTTTGGAGCAAGGATAATATTTGTGAGAGCTTTGTCAAAATATAGGAAACGGGAATAAAAAAGTTTAGCGGGTCGGTAACTACACAGGGGAAATCTATTTAAAGGAACCGCGAAGGATGTTCACTTTCACTGCTGGAAAATAAATTATTATGTGACGTAGTACCAAATTAAATTAAATAAAGCTACAAAAAAACGCACTTTAGTAAAGCTAAATTGAAATTACTAATGCTAGAATGCTTACCCGGCAAATATAATTATTAACATTGGCATTCTATGGCAACAGAGTTTAAGGAAAATGTAATTGATCTTTTGCAATATTAAAACTATTTCAAAATTACAATACAGACATCAAAGGGGAAGCTGATCTTATAAAACGTACTTTAAAAATCAATTCATTTCACTTACTGTTGGAAAAAAATTTATTCCTTTGTTACCATGCGGCAATTGTTAGTTATTTTCTTGAATAATTCTGACACCCCCTTCTTTGGAAAAAGTTTCCAAAGGAGCTTTTTTATAATTATGTAAATTCACACAAACCGATTACTTTGATTACCTGTCAATGTTGATATAACGTAAAGTTAAGTATTGATATTATAGATTTACTTACATCAAAAGTCAAATTGCTACAAAATTAGTTCTTAGCTATTTATTAAGTGGTTATTTCGTCTCCAATTAATATGATTTTTTGTTAGTACATATAAATCGATGGAAAGCTACTTACATGTACATTTCACAGTTTGTCTTCACTAAAATAACAGGAAACTTTAATATTAGCTAGTTAATTGGCATGTATCATTCTGTAAGCAGAATTGTTAACAAAAAAATATGATTTAATGCAGTTTAAAGTATTTGTATGTACGAGTACTACGTTAACTTAAAAATCAGAAGCACATTAAAAAGCGACTGTGAAATTTAGCTCCTGCTCGTTGATACTGCCGTTTTCAGCAAAAACTAGTTTTTAACCAATACTCAAAAGAGTGGTGCAGACCCAATTTATATTAGTTTAGTAATACCTAGTATTCTATGTATAACTGAATTATCTTAATGTTGCTCAAGTTATTACTTCTTTGCTAGATACTATTTCAATAAACAGTGGCAGAAAACACTACTTTTAAGAACCAATTTCTCAAATTTCATAGTTTGAATATAAAGG
This sequence comes from Agriotes lineatus, assembly GCA_940337035.1. Classification (NCBI taxonomy): domain Eukaryota; kingdom Metazoa; phylum Arthropoda; class Insecta; order Coleoptera; family Elateridae; genus Agriotes; species Agriotes lineatus. Next base: position 63,803 of record OW679202.1, on the reverse strand, counting down.
GTCAATGTATTGTTGCCTTAAAATTGAAAAAGATTAACGTTAGCATTAGATGACAATACTAGCCAACCTAATTTACTTTAAATAGGGTTGGATTCAGATGCAAATGAAAGCCAAACATTTCGGAGGCCTAGCAAACATAGTGTCATAAGCAGATGGAATAAATATATTATATCTAATGGTGATTTTAATGAAAAAGTACTAAAATGTTTATATGTTTATTAAATGTTTTCGAATGTATGCGTAGCCGACTGAATGGAATTGCATGACACTAATTTTAATTTACAGATTTATGTCAGCATTTAAATACATTGAGGTCATATTTCAGCATAATTCCCAAAAAGTTAAAGCTATTAAGGGGATTCTCCATTTTACCCTTATTATACTATATACGATAGACTTTAATACATATCATTCAACGGAGTACATAGAAGACACATCAATGATATCTCATAATATGTTATGGATGTTTCGAATTTAAAAATGTTGGTTAGAAATATACTTATTCGTTGTTCTCTGGTGGCCTAGTGGTTAAAGTGGCAGACTAGCGATCAGCGGTCCCGGGTTCAAACCCCGGGGGAGGCACAAATTTACGTAGAAAAAACGTATAATAGCAGTCCTTCTCAGGACTTACCAGGAACACCTGAAGACGGGAGTAGATCAAAACTTCCGAAACGTTGTGTGATTTACACCCTAGACAGTGGAAAAAGTCCGAAAAGCATATCATACTTATTCCTAATAAATTCTTTATTACTGACCATATTGTATCTTTCTGAACCGTTCTTAAATTAATATAGCATCTTTAATTTCACTTCTTCTTCTCTTCCTCTGATGGTAGCAATATGCAATTTTAGAGTAGGTTACTAAAGTACTTTTTTTTTCTATAATAACTGTCAAAGTGTTACAATGTTGGTAGATATGTGATTAAAACGCTAGGAAATTTTATACCTCGTGTTGGTAGAACTTTTTCAAAATTATGGTTATGTGTCAATTTTGAATGTCAAAGTTTCTTAATTTGAACTCTTGACAAATATCTTTTTTTAACATGGAATCATCATCATCATCAATAAAATCGGATAAAAAAGAAAACCAAGAAATATTTTAAACACAAAAATGAAGCAAGAGATATTAAATTATGACATATCTGTCAAAATGACAATATTTTTTTTAGTGGATGAAAAGAACTAAAAATCTATGTACCAACATTATTAGAACTAGGGACCCTGCAGGAATGCAACTTATCCTCTAGAAAGTTGACCTTGAAAATTATTATAGAAAAAAAATGTACTTTACGTATTCGTACTGTTACTGTTGCTAATTTCCGTTACTATGCGATTTATTTGTTTTGATTCTTGTGTGCCTTTGTGTATGTTAGAATCACCCATTAGTCTGATTCTAGCAAAGACTTCTGCCATCTGCCATATTGATGCTGGTGAAACCAATTTACGAACCGCAATAAGTATAAAAAAGTGGTCCAGTAGCTCAGTGGAAAAAATGTATGCATCAGTTATAACTGCTGCGGTATCCTAGAATACAAGACATAATTCGTCTACTTATTCGACATAGTTAATTTCACACCTCTGCCCTACTACAGCAGTGAACCTTCTCTCGATAAAAGAGCATATTTGTTATCGCGAAATGTTGTTCCACTTGTACTGCTGTGAAGTGGACGATAATTACTTAAACTTACATTACAGACGTTGAATGTTATACTGTGGGTAAATAATGGAGAAACCGCGGATTACCTCAATTACTTTTTTACGCCTAATCGAGTCCTCCCCATTGATTTTTATCAAAACGTATTTCTCATATTCTGAAACTATCGGTGGAATTTTAGTTTGATCGTCGCATATTGCTGCGCTACGGAAGGCTTTTAAAATAATTTCTTGTTTTGACCGATTTTTACATTCAAAGATGCAAGAGCCTGTCATTTTACTTAACGCTTAATAAGTAGTAGTATCAGTTTTGGGGAGACTGATGTCAGGCAAGTAGGCCTTCATAGGCCCTTTTTGTCAACCCCATGGATAAGGTCTAGGCATGCAGAGTACCAGGTACCTTAGTCATACTTAGAATTTTGCCGAGACTAAGGAGTCCCAACCCTAGCAAGGAATCTTTTACATGCTACACATCGTAGTAACATCACTTTCATCTTTACATCACTTTCGAATGATGGCATTCTGTAGAGGTTTTCATCCGCATTTTTTATTTTTTAAAAACCTCACCCGAATTGGGGATCGTACACTCAACCCTTAGATCAGTAGGCAGAATGCTTAACCACTGAGCTATAGAACCCGGTTAACGCTTAATAAAGTATGACCAAAAATTATTTTTATCTAGTATGGCCATGGAACAGTTTCTAATCTATGAATGCAACTACGTTTATACTTAAATGTCAAATTTGACATTTGATTTTTGAGTGAGTTATAAATAGTTGCATTCATCAATTAGGAAGTATGCCATAGCCATTCTAGATGAAAATAATTTTCGATCATACTATAGTTTGACAATCAAGTTCTACAGTACGTCATTTAATTGTTATTGCCATAGCCAACGTTCAAATTTCCATTTTAGATTACTGCGCATGCGCAGTGGATCGTAACCAATCAATAATTGGCCGTAGTTTGCTCGACTCTTATCTAACTACTAGTACGCGTTAGCCAGCCTACGTCTGGCAAGCAGAAACCTATATAGCAAGCAAACGCGCGTAGCCAGCCTACGCCTGGCTGCGTGTGGCGGCCCCACGTGCTTACGGTCGGCATGTGCGCTTACAGAAACTTGCGCTTACAGAAACCTATATAGCAAGCGCGCGTGTGGTAGTAGTATGCAGGCCCTTCATGCTGCTTGTTGCGGCGCCACTTGTGCTTACGATCGGTCGGCCGACGGCCGGCAGCCGGCATCAGCTCTTATAATATAAGATACACATGGTCTCTATGCCAAACTCACCTTAAGTGCCATCTGGTCGAACCGACGATTCTCACAGGCTCAATGCCTGTTCGTAAATTACTCACATAGCTCCGTAATAGCCAATACGAGAGTAATTGCCAACCACCAGGCGAAGCTTTCCCGATGAGTTTTGTTTTACAAGAACAAATAAAACCAAAAACATAACATGTTTTAGCAGTTTCCATAATTTGTTCGCAATTCAAAATAGTTTTGTCTACAGAACTAATTTGTCAGTTCGAAGTCGCCTAGGGATTTTTGCTGCTACTAATTAAAGGCGTGACGTCGATGGCCGAATGGTTAGAGGTGCAATTTTCAAGGATGCCAACCCGAACTGTAGCGCCATAACTAGAAATCTCTCCCATCTAGACGTTCATGGTTCCGAGATCAGCAGTTTAATGTAGAATCAGATAGTGTTACTCGTTGTATGTATATGTTATAGTAAAAGCTGGAAGTTCAGTTAATGCTAACATTTACTCGCAGAAGCTAGCAGTTACTAGTTGCACTAGTGATTGTTGTTTTCGTTGCAATCCTTGTTGACTTTTACTAGTAAATGCGAGCAATTACTAGAAAAAGCAACATTTACTGGTATGTGGCAGTAAAAGTAATAAATTAGGCTCAAAATAAAAGTATATTTCTCATAAAAGTATAAAAACTGCTTATAAAGAAAAATGAACTCTTAGAACTAATATATAATGTGTAATAATAAACTAATCTCTGAGTAGAAACAAGTAAATGGACTCTTACTTGTTACACACGGTAGTGACGCGTGGCATTTCGATGTACATAAAATGTTCTTTTTTACAAAAGCATTTATTTGATTGGCATTTAGTTTTGCATTGACATTAATTTTAAAAAGCCTTGCCCTGTACCCGTGCACTGCAAATTAGCAACTGTTCGTAGGCTTATTTCCTTTTCTGGAACATCTTCTTTTGAAATAATAGCTTCGGGACAGCAACTAAACTGTATCGTTAGACATTTCCTGGGTAGGACTAGTAAATGCTAACAATTACTAGTGAATGTCAATCATGAATTTTATTTGCCAGCTTTTACTAACATATTAGTAAATGTCAACTTTCACTAGGAATTGCTAACATTTACTAATTTCCTGCATTTACTGTAACATATATAAAGTGTTAATAATACATTTTCATGATACCTACATGTTACTGTACTGTCTGCTTGATCGAATTTCACCTATAACAGTCAAGGCCGTTAAGATTGATACTCTAGTAGCAACCTACGTACATTGTTTTAATTTACTTGAAAACGAATTTGTAAACATCCGTTGCTGCACTACTAAATTACGTGCGGGACTCAGGGTACTTGTAGTTTTATTTGTGTTATGTACCCTAAAACCAAATATCTTCAAAATGGCCACTTTTAGTAGATATAACTATAACTGTTAAACAACATACGGCTGATATTACATATAACTGACAAGAATAATCTGTTCAAAATGTATCCTCGTCCGTTATATGCTCAATATTGGCCTAATACTGTTAAATACTATTTTAAGTTAATGTGTAGGTGTTAATAGATAAATTTGTCCGACCTTCTCGATCTAATTACTCAAGCAGATCAAAGAACTCTGGCTAATGTGGGAGTCCAATAAGGGCGTTTGCAATGGAATAGTATTAATAACCACGTTTTGTTGCAAGACTAGTTAGGGTTATAAGAAACCCTGCTATTTTATTAAAACTCATATCACTGAAAATTAAGCTTTGATGCCCGTTAGAAAACGAAGTGAATGTAAATATTTGGAAACAGGAAGACCTATAAATTACATCTGAGTTCACATTTGAAATCTATCTAAAAAGGTGTCTTAATAATGTTAAAAGAAATTTTTGCTGGTTTGTTAATTATTGAGTTGACTTATACACAAAAAGCAAAAATATATATTTTAGTTTCTTTAGTCAACAGTAAAAAAAACTAAGAAAAAATGTTATAATTTCAATGTAGATTATAGCATTATCATTACCTACAGTCTGCATATGCCAGAATTTGATCGAGGCATTAATTTATAATTCCACAGAAACAAATATCGTAGAGATGCGAGATATTCGTTTCAGCTTCAACCCTTCTAAAATTAGTGACAGTATTGGGAATTTTCGATTGCAATTGTAGCTACTAGAACTATTTTTCGAATATTTGCAATTTTCTACAAAAACCTGGTTGCCTGGCAATTTAACGAAACAAGCTGTCTCTGATATAAACGCGAGTCCGTAGGACGAAAGTTTTTATCTGACAGCTTGTTGAATCAAATTGGCAATATTAAAGCAGTTTGAGTTTAAAAATTGCAAAAAGTATCTGACAAAAAATTCAAAATATTTGAGTTTTGGTGACGTTAAGAATGTGACATTTCTCTAAAGTATTCCTATTATTTGTTGGTCGTCATGGAAACGGAATAGACACGATATTCTTTTATCTGCTGTAATCATGATGCAGTCGACAAAATCCTATTGATATTGATAGGCGTTAAGCTGTCCCGACAATAAGTTCCCTCTTGTTTATATATAACTCATACATAGTTATTTTAATTTGAAATATCTGATTTTAGAATAACTGCCTTAATTTTGTTAGATTGGTTTAAGGCCGTATTTATTGTCACCTTGCATTTCAATTCCGACTTTAAGTTAACTCAAGTTAACTTAAAGCGTTGTTAACTTAATATGTAACTTTCACATGTTAACCATGGCAACGTAATTATATAGAAAGAATTTTATAGAATGTAATGCACCACTGCATTTCTAGGAATCCTCATTTTATCTGTTGAACAAACTCCAATATGTTTCTTGTTTCAGCGCATGACCTAACCGGAAACGTGCAAAGTGTAAATTGGTTGAACTGAAAATTAGTTGAACTACAATAATTTAGAGCAGTTTTTGTATGTTGAATTTAGTGCTAAGAACAGTTTTAGTTTCAATTCAGAAATGGTAATGGAATGCGCTTTTTAGAGCGCATTCATGTTATAAAAATAAAGTTGCATTAGCGGCAGCTCTTCTAAAAACTGCTTGTGTACTATACAGCGGACTAGGGGAGGTTCGCGATGATGAGATATCGATATTGGCAGCAACTTGCAATAAACCCCTTATACGTGTTCCGCAAACTTAATAAATTAGAGGAGGAAAGTTTATTGTGTTCTCTCCTTGTAATGGCATTTTATTGTCAATAATTTGGCAAAATCCAATTTGTTGCGGACACTTTAAAGATAAGTTTAAATACGATAGAGTTGAATTATTGCGGTTACTAAAGAAGCGCATTACTTATCAAACCTATTCAATATGTTGATTTATATATAGGACGCCATCTAGCGCTTACCTAAAGGTGCAATTAGATGATTTGTATTTTATTGTCTTGATTACGCAACTAAAGAAAAAATTATAGATGTTTCAGGGTATTTTGAAGAATTTTATCTTTTATTGCCATCTGCTAGATATAATAATTTTTGTTGTGCCCTATCTGCCAGTAATACTATGTATGAACTATACCAATCAGTAGGAACATAGGGAAGTAAATATGATTAAAAAACTAAAAAAATTACTAGTGTTTTTATTAGTTTCCAAACTTCAGTCGCCCTAAATTTATGAATCAAAGTTATGATTTGCATTACACATTCAGCGCATATATTTACTTATTTTTCAGGATGTGAATGGATTCCACTTCTAGAATCTAGAATCTTACTTGAATTCAAGCTGTTTTTGGCGATTTCATCAAACTAATAAATGATAAACTTCTAGGGAAAAAAACGAGAACTATTAACAGATTATAAATTAAAAGTAACACTTAGCTGTTCTTCGGCGGCTGTAGAATAACCAACCTTCACTAAATTGCTGGATACTGAATTAATAGTGATTTCCATACAGAGTGATTTGAAATTGTTTTGAAAAATGATAAATGTTAATTTTACTCACTGGAATACGAAAAATTTGTTATTAGCACAATGCGAAAACGTTTAGTCGGAGAAATACAATCCTCTAGAGTTATGAGAGATGATTTATTTCTCACATATGTATGTAAACTAAACTATACAACCATACAAAACGAAATTTTTGAAAACATACTATTAAAAACATATTTTAGTATACAGGGTGTTATGGAAATGAGTGCAAATATTTTAACCCGTAATAGAACTCGCTAAACTGAACAACTTCTCTATTTATCATTTTTCGAAAACGCCCTCAAAACTGAGTTAAAATTCAAAACAATTTACTCTAAAAATGCATACCCGCCTATGCAATAATATTTTAATTGAATGGCACAAAACACAAAAAACATTTCTTTGATATATGCAAACCAACAAAAACTGCATAGGTACTGATAAAGCCTTTAGTTCACTAACTCAGTTGAGGTAGGTAAGTTATTTACCGCATGTTTTTTGTGCAAGAACTTTGCAGTTTTAATATGCTCGTGTCGTTCACCTTTAAATTAGATTTGCGTACCAAGCGGCTCGTCAAATTTATGGGAGAAAATGATTGAAAAAATATGCGATTAAATGAAAAACGATAGATAGAAAAGTTGTTCATTTTGGTGAGCTCTATCACTGGTTAAAATATTTGCACTCATTCCCATAACACCCTGTATATTGCGGATGTGGTTGTTTTAAAATCCGCGTATATCGGTTTTGTGACAAGACATGACGAAGGTATTTTCCAGAATGAGGCTAACATACGACTTGAATATACTTAATTACGCACAAGTACCAAATCAAATAATAAGCACAATCAAGAAAATTAACACCACTAATACAGATGAAGGGTAAAATTAAACAAAGAGGTCACAAAGTCAGTTACAAGAAATATTATTCAATGAGAAGGCTTCGATCTCTTACTCTTTTACTAATAGAAAAGATAATAACTGGTATAACAAATTTGGAATTGGGATATGGGTTTCCAGAAAAATATAAATTTAATAGTCTACGGTCTACGCTGACTGTATAATGCTATCATCAGAAAAGAAGACGACCTGTGGTTACTATATCAATTTAACACTGGTCCAGAATAACATAATGTGAAGAAAAAACCGAGTTCTTTGCCATATCCAACAAACCAATAAGACGCGAATTGACAGTAAAAAAAAACAGAATAAGTCGTGCAAATATGCAGCTACGGTGATTTATACGAATAAGTTTTCCATCAGAGGTATACACTTGTAGGAACTATAGTTCTGTAGAAGCTATGCAGAAACGACCATAATTGTAATTTAATGCATCGTCAACAATACGCAGATGATGTGATACTAACATCAAGCACCCAAAAATAAAATGCAAAGGTTGGTAAACGCATGGACCGAGGAGATAGAAAACATGAAAATGGAAATAAATATTAGTAAAACCAAGACCACCTAGAGGTGAAAAAGAAAATTCACAACATGATAACAATACCAACAATAACTTATGCCTGCGAAAGCTGAAACACCTTAGGAAAATGGCAGGAAAAATTAAGTGGGACAGGATAGAAAATGAAGACATAAGAGAAATAACTAAACAGGAACCTATACTAGAAAAAATAAAAAAGAAACAACTAAATTGGTATGCGCATACAGTAAGAATGGAACCGATCAGAATTGCGAAAAGAATCATGGAAGCGGGAAAACCTATCAAAAAACAAAGAGGCAGACCCAGACAGAAATGGCTGGAGCAAATCAGAGAAATAGGAGCAGAGAGAGGAGTGACAATGGAGGAAATTAAAACAATAGCGAGAGACAGGAAGAGATGGAAAAAATGGATACAGGACTAGAGACCGCCATCCGACCCCGAAAGGCATCAAGGATTAGAGAAGAAGAAGAAGAAGAAGAAGTCAACAATACCGCCATAAAGGCAAAGCGAGTCTGCAGCTAGAAGTAGTGAAGTTGAGAGGGCTCCAGCTTTTTTAAGATTCGCCTGCTGTGATAAGATGGCTTTTCCAGACTTGGGCACGATTGACCCACGAGGATGGTCATCGGTAAGACAGGGATGAGGGAATATTCACGTGGGCAATTGGCCTATGAAATGATCGTCGGACGACAAACATGTGGAAAGTTTAACCTGGGGCATGACTAACTGACAGATATGGTCGCCGGACGTTGGTGTGCGTTTGACCTGACGTGTCCACTCACGGGCCAACGCCAGTTAGCTCTATCGTAATGACCCTGTGATGGCTGTTATAGCAGGCGTGACTTGGTTTTTAACATTGCAGTTCGACGTGCGCTGGCAATTATTGTCATTAAGTCACCTAATGCGATCGTCAATTCTTTGTGCTTTAATAGCAATTCTGGATAAAAAGCACGCATTAAACGCACATTACAGCTGTTGCAATAATTTCGTTATTGGTTTGATACGGTTTGCAACAATTTATAGTAAATAAACGTACGAGTAGTTTATTGCAATTGCACCGCATTTGTGTAGTGTTTAATAAATATACGTAGTAAAATGACTACGCCGTATTCATTGTCTGGCAGCAGTAGCACAAACAAAAATAAAGCGTTTAGTTTCCTGAAGAATTAAATTTACGTAGAAAGTGGATTACATGCGCAAACTTCTTTTCAAGCACTCTAAGATCTGCAAATTACATTTTCCTAATGCCATAGCGAGACAAGTATAACGAAAATTATAATTAATTCTACAAACAATACGTGGAATAACATTTTTTCTGGTAGAATGATAGTCGATTGGGCAAAGACACTAAGAGTTGAAAACCAGCAACGTTAACAAATAAATAAACCAAATTTCCAGTTATATATTTATTACGCTTCTACGACCTCAATATTCTTATATCATAACAATTACAGAAGTTTTTAATAGTATTTTAAACAGCTTTGACAATAACGAAGTACAGAAAGTAGTCCGAAAACAACTTAAAAATTTAGCTCATATGATTAAAATATAATTTGGTTTACCGTAGCATGTTTTGATTGAAGTGGAACAATTGCTTAACGCTGTTTGTTGCTCAAATACATATTGATAGTCTGGTGTCGGTATTCTTCCTGCAAGGCTGGTACGTGATAAAGCTATTGTCAGTTGGTTTAATTCCGATAATTCGTGAGGAGAAGTTTCCAAACAATTGCAATTATCGCGTCGTAGTGTATGAATTACTTTGAAACTAACATGTGGGCAAATAAAAATTAAATCAAGCGTGGTCATGTGGTATTAACTTTTATTATTAGCCTTACTTAAAATACATTTATTTATATAATTAGTTGTGTTTGATCTTTTATAATAATTATCCCCACACTATTGCCGAATTTCTTTTATAATGATAAATGTTTTTTGTGCCCGTAAATTTTTTACTGTGATATTAACTAGCGCAGCCAATTTTAATTTAGATACAATTTACTCTTGTATCCGGTAGGGTCATGCATAAATTATAATTCTTTAATCTTATTGTCAAATTTAAATTTTACATTTAAAGATGGCTTGTCGGTAATACCGATCTCATTTCTGTTCTAAATTAAAAGCATGTTTTTTACCCTTTCTTCGACGAAAACACTATTGCATCCAAGAAATAATTCACAAGTAAATGATATTTGCTTAGCTTCCTATGGATACTAACTTGCATCGCTCTTTCATTAACGCGGCACTCCCTTCAGGCTCAACGTAGCCCGATAATGTTTTAGTCTATTGACCTCCTTTACATCGGCAAACGCCCAGCTTCAGGTGTCGAAGCGGGATGCCTGCTCCTCTGCGTGGTATCCTTAAGGTCCTACCTTTCAAGTTGCCTCGCAGATGAACCCGTGCTTAGAAACTGCCTTTGGGAACCACTGTACGTCGGAGTAATTTTTTGTGTATCATAAAGGTTATATTTTAAAATGTATTACCGTTTTTGACTTTTATTTATTTGCGGCCCTTCTGCAACGCATGTATCCACTCAATCTAATGATAGGTGCTGGTAAAATTGTATTTATTTTTCCCCAATTTGGAAAGATCAATCGTTTTTATTCCTTACTGAAAAACAATTATTATCTTAAAGTAAATATCTCCAAGGAAATGATATTATATATATTATAAACCACATTACCTAATTTACATACTTTATTAATATTATACATACAATTTACTTTATTTATAAAACTTAAATGCTGAATTAATCAATTTACATCAAATAGCAATCAATACGTACTGAACTGGTTATCACAGATTTGTAATTAAAAAAAATGTAGGTCATACTTTAGTATTATTACAATATTTTAGCAATTAATCATTTTATTAGAAAATGCTTCCATAGAAGTGGTTTAGTAGTTCTAAATCACAAGCCAATATTTAATAAATTTTGTTTAATCTTAAACGTTAGGAATTATAATTTATTTTTTAAATGGCAAAGTACCCCTACATACTACTCATTTGATAGTAGTTCAACAAATTGCAAAAACTCTTTTACGTTTTCTACTCCTGTCCTATATCCAGCATCAATAAAATTTCAATACGATGTTTTGAAGATAAATGAGAGATTATAATTAATTTTCTAACTATAAAAGCTGATGTAAATCGAAATAGCCTAATTATTGAGTCGCTATTAACTTTAAGTACTATTATAGGGTTGTATACAAAACCACCGATGTTGATCGCCACCGATATGGATTTCCTCCGACTTCTGAAAACTGTATTGAATACTACCGACAGGAATTGCCACCGACTTGGGTTACTACCGATTTTTAAAGTTTGTAAGAAATATATGAATGTCACCGAACTAAAATACCACCAACTTGGTGTACAAACCGACTTGGATTACCACCGATGTGGATTTACATCCGACAGGAACTATCGCCGATGTGGACTACCACCGCGCGTTTACTTTCAACCGATACCGACAGTAGTTGCTGCAACACATCTTACACGAGCGACCGTGAAGTTGCAATCATTCCTATTAAGGTGACTGTTTAGTAACTTCAGATTTCCTTTCTAACTGGTTCAGAATTTTAAAAACCGCCTAAAGATAGACAACAAGCCATACTAAGTAATTTTTAAATGATTTCGTTTACATGTCATAACCTTGCTATGTTATTGGTACTATATAGACGAAGCAAAATATAAATGGAGCTAAAGGATTATGATATAGGTGGTTCGCTGAGCTCTTATCGGGAAGCCCAAAATTCCAAAGTTCTATTTAAATTGTTTTATAATGACTTTGTGAAGTGACTAAAAGACTGCAGATTGGTGGTTTATAAAATGTTGGCGGAGTTATATCAGTTATTATTCGCTCTCAGCTTTCCTTATATTTGTACCTAGTGAAAGTAAGTGAAGTGTGAGTTGTTCTCTGAATGTCATTTTTTGGCAGTGTTCTATTATGATATGTTTTTCGGAATTTTCCACTGTCTAGGGTGTAAATCACACAACGTGTGAGTGTCATAGAGGGACCGTCAAAAAGGACTGATTATATAATTTTCTAATAAAAAATTAAATGTCACAGCAATCGCTATGTTTCTTATATTATTTTAAAGAGTATGCTTTGGAGAGGTGTATAAAACAATTGCAGAAGTTTTTGACACTTAGCAAAATGGACACATGGCCAGTACACAACGTGTTTTTTGTGTTGAACAATTTATCAAAGTTAATTCAATTATTTAAGTGCAATGCGTTCGATTATTTTGTTTGGGGCTACCTAAAAAGTAAAGTTCATATTGCAAAACCAAGAACAATTGACGAACTTAAAACAAGTATTAAAGCAGAAATTCCATATATTCCGTAGGAATTACTTATTAGAGTCATGTTTAATTTCGTTCGCCGCTTAGTAGAATGTATTGAAAACGACGGAGGACACTTCTGGCATACAATACTTGATAAATAAATCTCCTGTTCTTACACTTCAACACACAGTTTTGTTTAAATTTGTAACTTATGACAATACATTTTCATCTAGAAAATAAAATAGTCAGTCCTTTTTGATGGTCCCTGTATAAAGATTTAAAGTTGAAAAAACTTTGTCTGTTTGAAGAAAAAGTGCAAAAAAGAAAGGATTGCATGCTGCACGGGTTGCACTTAGAAATAGAACGACACAGTAAATTTAGGGGTTATAATTTGTAAACTTACTTAGTTGTTATCAGGTTGATGTAGATGATATGGTTCTAGGTAAATAGACCGAACTCAATAGACCGAAAGGCAGTTGACCGAACTCAATTGACCGAAAAGCAATAGACCGAAACGTCACTAGACCGAAGCAGCAATAGACCGAAAATCACTTGGTCGAAAATATGTTACGGTTAAAGTACACATTCGGTAAATGTGCACATTAAATATCTCGAAAAATTACATTTATTAACAATAGCATCAATAGAAATATTTACTCAAGACCGATTTCCGGAAACGAAAATAAAAAAACAAAAAAACTTCAAAGCGCCTTGTCAGTAACTTCGATATTCAAGGAAACACGCCAGCAGTTTATGCTGCCAGTCCTAAACCTGAATAAAGTGTGAAGGGAAGTTGATGCTATTAATGTTAATAAATGTAACCGTAATATATTTTCGACCAGGTGATTTTCGGTCTATTGCTGCTTCGGTCTAGTGACGTTTCGGTCTATTGCTATTCGGTCAATTGAGTTCGGTCAACTGCTTTCGGTCTATTGAGTTCGGTCTACTCGCCGTGAGCGAGATGATATGAATCTTGTATTATTGGTTAGGACATCACATCTAAAATTGTGCATAGTGTGTGATTTCCAGTTTATAATTTGAAATGTTTTGTGGGTTTTTCAATGACGTTATTTTGTATGGAAGAATTTCGTATTTTTTTAATATATATGACTTCTCTGGAAGAAAAGAAGTTAAAAGTTTTGTATAATAATTTTATTACTTAGTTTTATTTTAAAATCCTTTTAATAATGACGCCCTCGGTCGACGTACATTCTTCTCAGGCCAAACCCCTCGAAGTGTACAAGTCGGCACCCTTGATACCTTAATAACCATAATGCACTGTTTTGCATGGTTTTTTGTTATATGAAAAACTATTAAACAGCCTCCTTTATTTCATTCGGAAAACTGACAGATTGTCACATTTATAAAATGTCAAAATTTTAAGTTTTTGATTATTTTTATGCAAAGTAAATAAAATAGTATAAACAAGCGTCTAAATTATTAGTAATAATTAATTTTTTTATTGTTAGTAATTATGAGACATATTTTTAACTGCTTGTTTTCCGAAACACTTTCTTAAATCAATTCAGTTATAATGCCCGTGTTTCAGTCCAGTGTATAAATTTAAATCGTGGTTGTTAGAATGGTAAGGAATTTAAATTTTCGACAACCAAACTTTACGCAGTTAACTGTCAACTGGTGCGTAAAACTTCATAATTATTTAAAACAACGTCAACCAAACAAAATGTGACAGTTTTCGCATTTATATGGGCTCCTTTGAAATGAGAAATAGACAAAACTTTCTATTCTTTTAATAGTAGTTGGTATACCAAGGCACTGAAGTTTAACTTTTTATCACGAATGTGGATTTAGTTGCCGAGGCTCGTAGGGCCAAGGCTAATAATCCACATAAGGGATAAAAACGAACGTCAGTGCCGAGGAGTACAGTATGTTTTATTTGAAATATAGAAATCGTGAAATTACAACATTTTATCCAACATTTGTAGGTTATGTTAACGTCGGTTGACGTTTATCTGCCACCTCGCCACCCACAAAAAAGTCGTAAAACAATGGATTACTTTAATGCAGATTTCTGGTATATAATAATGACGATTTCGAGGTACTTTAATGCCGATTTCAAATAAATATTTTTATCTGAAATCGCAACTAAAATATGGAAAACGGTTAAAAAAGTAAGGCGAAATAGGGAGTGAAATAACCGAAATATTAATAATGCTGACAATTTTATATAATTTCGTGAAAAAAAGTCGAAAACCATATTTTATTCGAAACTAGCTGTTACCCGCGACATCGTATTCACGAGGTTCGTTATTTGTGTATTAAATAATGACTAATTATTTTCTGTCATCCCATCCCATCCTATCTCCGTCCCCGTCCCTTTCTCCGTCCCCGTCTCCGTACCTCCCCATCCCGTCCCGTCCCGTCCCGTCTCTTCCCTTATGTCATGTCCACCGTCTTGGACTTAAAAATAAATGCCATTTTCGCAATCAACGTCCCAAAAAACCTCAATAACGACACCCATATCGTATTTTAGGCTTATTTACCCCATTTCACCCCCTAAGGGGTTGATTTTCGGAAAATCACAAAATAAGAATTTACTTATTTGTTTTTAGGAGTACTCCTACGAAGTTTCAAGTCGAAATGTTTATTTAATATTATTCCTCCATACAAAATTGCAACCCCCATTTTTCCCCTTTAGGGGTTGAATTTCGAAATATCCTTCCTTATTCCGTGTATACATCATAAAAAAACCTTTCAGCTTTCTAGGTCCAAGGGTCTGGGCTGGGCGTTGATGAGTGAGTGAGTGCGTGAGTGAGTCAGAACTTTCAGTTTAATATACCGGGTGACAATGAGACTAGGGCCATGCTTATATCTTCTTTATTTATGAATTGATTTGGATAAAATTTTAAAACAGGATACTAGACATAATTTCTGATTGGTCGATAGATATAATCAAAATGGTTGACTTCCAGTTTTACAGGAAATGATACTAACTTTAATTTTTTAAATGGAACACTCTGTATATTTTATGCTTTTCTGAATCTACCAGTCAAATTACATATAATAGTCTTGCCAAATTTCAATTTTTTTAAACAAAAAAATTATTTTTTCAATTTTTATTTTTTACAATGGAAAGCCTTGACTTGGAAAAATCTATTCTAATTGACTCTAGCAGCTCTTAATAATGGCTATTTTATCAATAAGGTAACTAACAAACCTTTAATAAAAGAATATAATTTTCTAAACTCGTTTTTTAAGAACAAGTCACTTTTTTTAAATGGCACTACAAAGGGCCATCTTGCCATTAGATGAAAATGTAATTACCAATCTAACGATATGCATCATGCACTACTTTATCTTTATCTGAAACGGAAAATTAATTAATTAATTATTTTTTAAAATATTTTTATGTAATAACTAATAATACCTAAGCAAATTTGGCAACACTGTTGTATGTAATTTGAGTCGTAGATTCCGAAAAACATAAAACATATAGAGTGGTCTATTTGGTTTTTTAAATAGATTCTAAAAAATAATCAATTAATTAATTTTCAGTTTCAGATTAAGATAAAGTAATGCATGATGCATATCGTTAGATTGGTAATTACATTTTCTATCTAATGGCAAGATGGCCCTTTGTAGGTCCCATTTAAAAAAAGTGACTTTTTCTTAAAAAACGAGTTTAGAAAATTATATTCTTTTATTAAAGGTTTGTTAGTTACCTTATTGATAAAATAGACATTATTAAGAGCTGCTACAGTCAATTAGAATAGATTTTTCCAAGTCAAGGCTTTCCATTGTAAAAAATAAAAATTAAAAAAATATTTTTTTTGTTTAAAAGATATAAGCACGGCCCTAGTCTCATTGTCACCCGGTGTATTAAACTGAAAGTTCTGACTCACTCACGCACTCACTCACTCATCAACACCCAGCCCAGACCCTTGGACCTAGAAAGCTGAAAGGTTTTTTTTATGATGTATATACGGAATAAGGAAGGATATTTCGAAATTCAACCCCTAAAGGGAAAAAATGGGGGTTGCAATTTTGTATGGAGAAATAATATTAAATAAACATTTCGACTTGAAACTTCGTAGGAGTACTCCTAAAAACAAATAAGCAAATTCTTATTTTGTGATTTTCCGAAAATCAACCCCTTAGGGGGTGAAATGGGGTAAATAAGCCTAAAATACGATATGGGTGTCGTTATTGAGGTTTCTTGGGACCCTGATTGCGAAAATGGCATTTATTTTTAAGTCCAAGACGGTGGACATGACATAAGGGAAGCGACGGGACGGGACGGGACGGGACGGGACGGGATGGGGAGGTACGGAGACGGGGACGGGGAAGGGGACGGGGATAGTATGGAATGGGATGACAGAAAATAATTAGTCATTATTTAATACACAAATAACGAACCTCATGAGTACGATGTCGCGGGTAACAGCTAGTTTCGAATAAAATATGGTTTTCGACTTTTTTTCCCGAAATTATATAAAATTGTCACATATAATCTCATAAGAGCATTAATTCTTTCCGGAAATTTTTTTGAGTGCGTTCCAACAACGTCGTATTAATTTGCCCGAGCGGGACGCGAGGACAAATTATGAAGTTGTTGAATGCCCGAAAAATGATTTCCGGATATGAATTAATGCTCGAATGCAGATTCGGTAAGAAAATCGTAACGATACAAACTCTAAAAGGAAGTAATGTCTACCTACAAAAAATTTCCAAGAATTTTTGTTGTTGTCTTGGATACGGCTGGTGAACTAATTTTTCTATTGGTCATTAATGAGTGTCGTACGATTTTCAGCATTATTAATATTTCGGTTATGCCAATTAATATACAAAAATATTTCATGCTAAATCGTTGTATAAAGTAATACCTCACTCCCTATTTCGCCTTACTTTTTTAACCGTTTTCCATATTTTACTTGCGATTTCAGATAAAAATATTTATTTGAAATCGGCATTAAAGTACCTCGAAATCGTCATTATTATATACCAGAAATCTGCATTAAAGTAATTCATTGTTTTACGACTTTTTTGTGGGTGGCGAGGTGACAGATAAACGTCAACCGACGTTAACATAACCTACAAATGTTGGATAAAATGTTGTAATTTCACGATTTCTATATTTCAAATAAAACATACTGTACTTCTCGGCACTGACGTTCGTTTTTATCCCTCATGTGGTTTATTTGCCTTGGCCCTACGGGCCTCGGCAACTAAATCCACATTTGTGATAAAAAGTTAAACTTTAGTGCCTTGGTATACAAACTACTATTAAAAGAATAGAAAGTTTTGTTTATTTCTCATTTCAAAGTAGCCCATATAAATGCGAAAACTGTCACATTTTGTTTGGCTGACGTTGTTTTAAATAATTATGAAGTTTTACGCACCAGTGGACAGTAAACTGCGTAAAGTTTGGTTGTCGAAAAAAAATTTAAATTCCTTACCATTCTAACAACCACGATTTTAAATTTATACGCTGGACTGAAACACGGGCATTATGACTGAATTGATTTAAGAAAGTGTTTCGGAAAACAAGCAATTAAAAATATGTCTCATAATTACTAACAATAAAAAAATTAATTATTACTAATAATTTAGAAGCTTGTTTATACTATTTTATTTACTTTGCATAAAAATAATCAAAAACTTAGAATTTTGACATTTTATAAATGTGACAATCTGTCAGTTTCCCGAATGAAACAAAGGAGGCTGTTTAAAAGTTATTCATATAACAACAAACCATGCAAAACGGTGCATTATAGTTATTAAGGTATCAAGGGTGCCGACTTGTACACCTCGAGGGGTTTGGTCTGAGGGGAATGTATGCACGTCAACCGAGGGCGTCATTATTAAAAGGATTTTACAATAAAACTAAGTAATAAAATTATTATACAAAACTTTTAACTTCGTTTCTTCCAGAGAAGTCATATATATTAAAAAAATACGAAATTCTTTCATACAAAATAACGTCATTGAAAAACCCACCAAACATTTCAAATTATAAACTGCAAATCACACACTATGCACAATTTTAGATGTGATGTCCTAACCAATAATACAAGATTCATATCATCTACATCGACCTGATAACAACTAAGTAAGTTTATTTATATCTTAATTATAAAAAAGTTATATAACAAAAAAATTTTATTTTAGAGATGAATAATAAATAATAACAACTAATAACCAAAAAGTGATGCTAAACTAAAACCGAAAAATAATAGAAAAGTTTAAAAATGTAAGAACTTTATATCGTTATAATATATTTTTCGAAAACTGTCATCAAGTGTTGACATTTTCGTTAAATTCTCAGTAAGCAAAGTGATTCTTTTTTGTCACTTAACAGCGAAATACTTTTATGTTCTAGAACACAAAACTTGTTTGCGTTCTAGAACATAAAAGAAATGTCAAAAAAGTTGTAATTTTTTAGGAACTTATTTGTGATTTTATTAATTAAGTAACCCACATTAGTTTTATATTAAGTAATTTAAAATTTCAATAGATACTAATAACTATTATAAACTATTGTAAACATGACTAATTTATTTTGTACTACATGTAAATTGAAGGTGCCGATATTGCAGTGAGTTAAATTTATACATCACTTTGACGTTTGTTAAACAATTCAGCAGGCCGTGGTTCAAAAATTAACTGTTTATGAAATATAAAATTGTCAATTAACGTTGACAGTTACCTTATTTAATTTTTTTTATTCTCATACTACTTAGTTTTATTGCAGTTTTCGAAAAATCATTGTTTGCATCTCGAATGCGAAATGCTTTTGCGTTCTCGAATGGATATTTTGCCTCGCTAAAGCTCGGCAAAATAACTTCCATTCTCGAACGCAAAAGTAGCATTTCGCATTCTAGATACAAAAATAGCCATTTTCGACAACCGTCAAAAAAAGGGGACATTTGCGCATCGCTATCAATACGCGAAGTTAGCCATTTTTTAACGTGTTAAAAAATGGGATATTGTTGTTTGTTTGTTTGTTTGTTAATGGACAAGGTCTAGGCATGCAGAGTACCAGGTACCTTAGACACCGACTGCTTTGGTCATATGGTCAAAGTCCTACTTAGAATTTTGCCGAGACTAAGGAGTTCCAACCCTAGCAAGGGATCTTTTACATGCTACACATCGTAGTAACATGGGACCCACGGCTTTACATCACTTCCGAATGATGGCATTCTGTAGAGGCTTTCATCTGCATTTTTTTATTTTTGAAAACCTCACCGGGACCGGGAATCGAACTCGCGACCCTTAGATCAGTAGTCAGGATGCTTACCACTGAGCTACCGACCCCGGCAATGGGATATTTATTTACGTTTTCATTGACGACGTGAAAAAAGGCATTTCGCGCACTAGAGCGCCAAAAATTTTCGCACACTACGGCGCGAAACAATATTGATATTCTTATTTGGCGGTTGTAGAAAAAACATTTTTTGTACTGTGAGCGCGACATGTTTTAGAGCATTCGAATGACTTCTTTGACTCGGCTGTCGCCTCGTCGAAAGAAGTAACATTCTCACGCTCTACAAACATTAATTTCGCTCTCATAATACAACAATTACTATTTTCATGATGTGAGGTAACAAAATTGTTCACTCATCTACAAAAATATCTGATAATAGTAATTAATGCTTATTTTTAACTTACAGATTAAAACATTTTATATAAACTGAGGAAGACAATAAGATGTCGAAATATATTTCTACCTTACTATTTTAATAAATGTTAATGAAAATTAGCTGCCTAAAGCTTTTCTCTTATTATAATAACTTTTAATCGTATCGAGAGATAAAAAAACTGATCCTCAGCGGGCTGTGGAAATTCAAACGTATAAATAATATGTTAGTGGCACTGTAAGTCTATGTCAAATTCGAGCAGGTTAGGTTTTGCATCAGTTTTGACAGACTGGCGCAAAACCTAACCTGCTAACATAGAACTTGACATAAGACTTACAGTGCCACCAACATTATATTCATACGTTTGAATTTCCACAGCCCGCTGAAGATCAGTTTTTTTTATCTCTCGATATTTGTATAGAATAGTCACGGGAACAAACTGTGCACGCGTCAAATATTTAGTTATTAATTTAAAGTTTCTGTTTGATGACGCGCACCGTTTGATTCCGCGAGTTACCTATAGTTACAATTAATATGATTGTAACTATAGGTAAATCACGGAATCAAACGGTGCACGTCATCAATTACTTCAAGGAAATCGCAGTGTTATATTAATAATTATAAACAATGTTACATCTTGTTCACAGACCTTTATGGAAGGTCTGGATCTGATCGTGAAATATAACGTGCAATTGAATTACTTTGTCATTTTTGAAATAATTTTGCTACTAACAAAGATTGCTCAGAATTACAAAAACAGTCGAAATCCATATTTTATTAGAAATGTTTGTATTGTTAATATGTAATGTACAATATTATTATGTAGATAATTAACAATTGATTATTGTCTTAATAAGTGGTACCCTGGAAAACAAAAGGTTGATGAACGCCAGTTACGTTTACGAACTGCCAGTTAAGTTTATGAACTGTTAATTTAGCATTCTGCAAATTTAAATAATACCTAGAATACGCCTAACCACTACTACAGATAAAGTAGAAATGGCGTGTTTACTCGGTCGACAATAAATACACTTAGGTATTTGAATTAAAATTTAGATTTTTACTATTTTCCTAATTTTGAACAAGTTTTGTAACTAACTTTTTTTGATAAAACTATCCTACTATAATTTTAAAATGTTTGCAGTAATTTTTTTGTCGCAGTAGGCCACTGTTTTGCAGTAACATTATTTAAAAACTATAAAAATAATTTACTTAACGGTTAAGTAAATCGACCAAAATTTTAAATAGATCAGATAATAAATAGGAAAGATGCAGGAGTGTGAAGGTGAGACGTTAAACAAGCTGCAAATCAAACAAATTCACAAACAAAACCACAATATCTCGAGTTATTTTGTGGGTAGTACGAAATTTAAAGCAGCTGCCTGTTTATATAATACATAACGTTTTAATACTTACAGAATGAATGGTCCTCGACACCGAAAGGTAAAAGAGGCTATAGATCATGAATGATGAATGAATGAGAATTTTTGTAAAATTTCCACTGGCCAAAATACGCCATACGTTAATCAAGCAAGATCGCATTTCTTTTGAAAGAATTTAAATCTATGTACGAGTTAAAACATAATACTCACATTTTATTACAATATAAACAATTTACTGACGAAATATGAATGCTTTCAGCAGCTACTGATAACAATTACTTCATAAAGATACTGCACTTGCTACCAAATTATTAATAGGAACGATTGCAAGTTCGCGGTCGCTCGCGTAAGATGTGTTGCAGCAACTACCACATCGGCGATAGTTCATATCGGTAGTAGTTCCTGTCGGATGTAAATCCACGTCGGTGGTAATCCAAGTCGGTTTGTACACCAAGTCGGTGGTATTTCAGTTTAGTGACATATTATCTTTTTGTTGCAAATTTTAAAAGTCGGTAGTAAACCAAGTCGGTGGTAGTTCTTGTTGGATCTAAATCCACATCGGTTGTAATCCAAGTCGGTGGTAAAGCAAATCGGTAGTAGTTCATGTCGGTGGTCAATTAATGTCGGTTCCAAATCCACATCGGTGGCAATACACATCGGTGGTAGAGCGCACTCTCCACTATGATATATGTTATCAAATAAACTGCTCAACTACAGGTCTAAAGAGTAGCTTCAGAATGTGTAGTTCAAAACGTGACCACCGAAGTTCTGTAGATGGCGCCAAGTGGACAAGCCGCCACTGTGCTACAATGCTTGGAAATTTTGCAAAGTGGAAAATCGCCACCTTTCGCCAAAACCAAATAGCGCATGAAGGTGCTCGGGACCTTAGCAACAACTTTGCCCCCTTTCAAAATTTCGATATCTGTAGCCGTTCGAAAGTTACAGGCGATCCAGACAGACGGACGGACGGACAAAACGTTCGCATAAGTACGCTGAAGCTACTAATAAGAACGATCGCCGGTGTATGACTGTTAAAATAAACTAAAGTAATTAAAAGTATGACAATAGTCTCTTTCGAATGAGCTTGTCGTTTACAAAAAGTGATAGTCGTTGAGCTTTTGTTCTTTAAAAACTAATAGTTAAATATTTGATGGAAAACTAAACACTAAACAAGTTTTGTTTTAAATATTGTCCGATAAAATAGATATTTACTGTCAAATACAGCATATTCTATACTTTTCGGACATCTTGTATAAATCAGTCTGTTTCATTTAGCAAACAGTGCCCAACATTAAATTAAAGGGTTCACCGAATTAACTTTGCCGTGGGTTGAGTAAAAAGGTGTTATACGTTTTATGAGTCACGGTGCGGTTTCATTTCGTCAAAATATATGGACTGTAAACTAGTGGCCTCCCGGCAACACAAGTTAAGTATGCCGCTGTATTAGCAAGCTGGATACATTTTCCGTTTTCTATATTTTTGGTCTCCTATCACATATGCGGTTATCACGAAACAACAACCTCCCGGGAATGGAACTCTCTACGTGTTCAGAATTTATATAAAGGCAGGGGGTCATATTGCATAAGAACTTGGGGAAACCATAAGGTATGATCTGTCAGCGTAGGCTTTGACCTTCTCCACTTTTATTATGAGCAGCTGCCTTGAAATATCAGGACGATTTGAAAAGTAGTGAGTATTCGAATGTCCTCTATAATCCAAACAAGACAAAACTTTAAATTTTCACTAGCACATAGAAGATTTAGAGGTTCTATGAATCTGTATTGATTGAAATACGTAATATGTACGTAATGCAATACGTAATATGTACGTAATGCAATACGTTCATGCCTTCAGGACTTTTAGGAATCGATTTATTTTGTTTTGGAATAAACCTAGTCAATAAAAATGCTTACATTGGTTTTATAATAGTTAAGCAAATTATACTACTAACAATAAAGCTTAATCTAAGAAGTAATAGAATTGTTTTCGTTCGCAAGTTAATTTCATACATTTCTTTACATATTTTCAGATAATGTTCTCTTTTTAATGACATTGCTTATCTGCGCAATAACTTCTTGTTCATTTTTTTATAATATAGGTGCCCATTGAATCTGTGAGTAAAAGTAGAATATATTTCGACAGTTACAGTTGTGTCCCATTTAACTGTTTTTCGATATTTATTTGAAGACAGTTAAAGTAAAATAAGCTCTACTCAAGCATAACAAAGTGTTTTACTTTAATTTATGTCCTACCAGTACATTAATTTATTGAAATTAATGACTCTCTTTTAAGGTATCTTAGATACAAAATAACGCTCCAGGGCAATTATTTTCTTCATAAGAACACTAGGGTTATTATGAAAAATTAACAGTATTTGTTTCCATGGATACAACTTTATTATGCACCACTGCCACAATGAAAATTAATGACAGCTCAGCTAATGTCACAAATCTAACTTAGATCAGCTAACTAGATTAATCTTAAATACTATATCATAGTAATTATATGAATTGGATATGAATATGAATTAGGTAAGAAAATTGGTAGGTCATAAAACCGTGAAGGCACCACAGGCATTATGAGCTAAGAGCCCGCGATTGTTGTACACACCTCGGGCCAAAGCCCTCGGTTAGTACATTAACAATCTTGGGCTCTTATTTTACTCATAATGCCCTTGGTACCTTAATAACTATTTGATCACTCAGTGATATCGAAAAAAAAAGGTTTGATATTTTATCCAACTCCTCCTTACTATGCCGATTTCAGTTGAATTCTATAGGTCATAACCCACACGTGGCCTATAGGCACTATTGTCTTCATAAGAAACTGCCGTAGCCATTTTAAACACAGATTTAATTGGGCTATAATATGACAAATTAAAGCAAACTCCTGTCCTGTGGCATTGACATTTTTAACGTCAAGTTTAAGATGACATATTTAGACGAAGCTCAGAGAGCAAAAATTTGAATGAGATTGACCGATATGGTGAGCATAAACGCAATTGTGCATGGACTTGGCGTTAACAAGAAGACGGTCTTACTCGCTAACAAAAATATCGAGATAATGGAGTAATTAGAAGAATTTCAATAATTAGGGTATCTTGATATTTTTACTGTCTTAGTTTATTATGAAGGCGATGGTGCCATGGCCAGAATTGGTACGGCAGTTTATTTTTATGTAAATATGACTTTCATATCGATACTGGAAAGGGTAAAAGAGGTTATGGTTATGTCACTGGCGCTCCTGAAATACATCATACTTATCAAATTTGACATTGAAATTGACATGAGGATGTAACGATAGCTCAGGGGCAAAGTTTTGCATACAAATTATTTTAATTATTTCAAATTTGCATGTCGCCATCTTGATACATTATACTTCGATATTTTAGTGCACGTTTTGGGTAGGAGTCACGCGGTGCTCGTTTATAACGCCGCCGTTTTCGCCACTATTTGAATCACCAGTCTGAATTCGACGCGAGACCCAAAAGCGTATAAAAGCACGCGATTCAGGCGAGTTCACCTGCCCTAGTCAATAACCTCTTCTAAACCCGAAGAACCAACCTGGGTTGTGCACAAGGCGCAGGTGCAGGTGACGTGCACAACCACTCGTTTCCGAAACCCTGACGGAACTGGACGCAGGTCTGTGACGAGTTCGGTTTTCCCCAACAACAAGTCCTGTCCTGACCTGGTGAACGCTTGGCGCCTGATCAGGTTTTTATCTAATTTCACCGATTTGAACATCGGCACTGCTCCAGGTGACGTGTCCATCTTCGTCGTAGCATATTCCGACCACCCTTTATACTACAACTCAAAACCGTTAAGAGAAATTACACGTCTGAGGCGTTGAACACTACATAAATTATCCGACTTCCTGGAGGCCCCCGTATAAGTCCACAATTTTACTCTAGACACGAATTCAAGGAACAGCCGTCGAAATAGACAAATCCGAAATCACCCGTTACAAAATTATAGTGGAATTATCCGCACAGCGGCAACCTAGGCCACCAGTCGAGCTCCACGAGCGACATGGGTTGCAGCTGGCCTTAGGCGTTTAGCCGTCTACCCAGAAGAATACAATCACCCTCGTACATAATTTGACATTTTGTTATACTGTATTAAGAACGTTATTTTATTTTGTAATATCCTTTATCTAATAGACTTGTCTGTCCGTCCGTCCGGGACGCTGTTTCAGCAGCCAAACCGTAAGAGATAGAGAAAAAAGTTATGAAAGTTATATGTTTGGAATGGTCATGTCAGCTCAGGAACCGAATTTCAGTCACGTGACACTTCCGGTTTTCGAGAAATCACAAAAAAGACCGTTTTTCAAATAGAACGCGTATTAAATAAAAATGTTTCAGCAGCCAAACGGAGCTGCAACCCTCTGCGCCTTAAAACGTCGATCGGTTAGGCAACCACTTTGACACCTTCGAGGTCTGGGTACAGTTTTTATTTAATACGCGTTCTATTTGAAAAACGGTCTTTTTTGTTTTTTTAAATGAGACATTTGTCTCACTAGATTGCTTGTAAGAGTATTAATAGACGTTTATTTTCGAGTACCACGGCCCAAGCATAGCTATCCGAGGCCTAATGTAACTGGGGAAATAAAGAATAATTTCCCGCGTTGTGTAACGTTTTTGTAACGCCAGAGCAGAGACGGCACAAGGTCATTTCAATACATTAACATTTTTAAAATTCTGCTCACTTTATAATGCAACCGTACTAATTCGTTATCTTCCAATAGTACTATAAATCACTTCCTCACTTTGACCTTGATTTTTCTCAACTATCAAAGAAATATGGCTCGACTTGTCTCGCATGACTTAATTGTAATAAGAGGGATGTTCTCAACCTCTGCATTTTTATAAGGTATATTTCAAATCTGCTAAAAAATAGCAGTAAGCAATTTATTTCACATGATGAATATACATGTAGGACTAACCGCCCAATGGTAGGTCGGCAATCCAAACTGAATTTATACGATTATATTACTGGCTAGATTGTTATTACTAATATTCATTAATTAATCAGTTCTACGAACTTGATCACCGTTGTCCAACAGTATCAGTGCCAGGGATTTTGGATACATTTCTAATTTTTGTAAATATTTCGCACTACACTTCACTATTTCTTCCTTCACGGATAGCACTTGTAAGTTTCTACAGATTTCACTGTTTGGAATAAAGTATGGAGTGTTTGTTAATACTCCAAGAGTGTTAGGTGGATCAAGGATCTTAATATTCGAGTTTGCTGCAGCTGGATCCCGTATGTCTAGATTGGTTTCAGCGCTATTTTGTTTGTGCGAAAGAGAGTCTGGAGTTACGTTCAGGCAGCTAGCAGTTACTTCTGAATTTGAGTCCAAACTGTCATCTTTTGATTCATACGTATGTGGGTTTTCCACGTAAGGCCTTTATCGAGGTTCACACCCAGACACTTTACACTGTCGGCCGGGGATAGTGGTTTGGCATTCATGTATATCCTTGGTGGGGCCCTTCTTCGTTTAGCGAAGGTTATATGTACGGACTTGGTGTCATTATTTTTAAAACGCCTCTTCTTAAACTATGTCTGGACTAATTGTAGGTCTTCTTGAAAGGTATGTGCTGCTGCTATGGGATCTTGGTGCAATAGTCGCTTATGATTTAATGGAAGGTCCGCAGTATATATTAAATACATGATCGGACCTGGTACCCTACCTAGCTGTGCGCATTAAAGAATAGCATGTAGGACAGTGATGTGTTCCTCAAGCTTCACCTGGAAGAACCTTTTTTTAGATACGACGTCAATATAATATAATAATGGTATGGTGAAGTTTTTTTTAGTTTAAGCAGTAGTCCCTCATGCCAGCCTTTGTCAAATGCCTGGATGATGTCAAGAAAGACTGCGGTGTAGTTTCTTAAAACGCTCTGTTTATAACGTCAACAATTTTATCCACCTGTTTTGCAGTAAAATGCGGGTTCCTGAAACCGAATTGTTTTCTGGTATCAGCTGATCTTGAACTAGTATATGGGAGAACTTCTTTAGTAACTTTTCGAAAAGTTTTCTAAATGATTGGAAGTAAACTGATTGGTCTGTAAGATTTTGTCTCATAGGGAGATTTGCCAGGCTTTTGTACAAGGTCCAGCAGAATGAAGTATCCATTTTAAATTGATTTGTTTTTGTTAACGGCTAAATTTTTATTCAAAAATCAAACAAAATGTTCTCAAGGAAACAGGGAAATTTTATTTATTAAATATACATCAGTCAAGTGACCTCTTTCTCGCTGCTGACACTCTTGAAGCCTAGCACGAAAGTTTTGTATGCGTACAGAACGAGTTCTTCTTTTTGATTTTTCTTTGGCATATGAGGCAGTACTGCAAAACTTGTGTACCCACTTTTTATTTCTTATTCGACTAGGAACTGAATCTCGTGGATTTAAATGAAAGTGACGACAAAATAAACGCTGGGCAGTTACAACAGAATTGTTATTTTTAAAATAAGCTTCAATCGCAAAAGACTTTGAATATTTGACCAATGCTCCATATTCACAGCTAATCTGACAACTGTCTTAAGTTTCCATATATCGCGAAAGCATGGCGACTTGATTTGAATTTATATCTCATTATATTATTAAATGAATTAACTTTGATAATGGATACCTCATTCTGCCGGACCTTGTATAATGATAGTCTGTGCTATTTTCCATTGGACCAAAAAGAATCCAGTTCTTTAAAGAACGGCTTGTATAGCACGTTAAAATACTCAAAACGGGCGCCAACGGATTTGTTTATCAAATAACGGCAAGTGTATCCAGGCATTCGAACGAGAATACGTAAACTCAAGTAGCCCAATAAATCTGAAATAGAATCTTAACTCAAGTACAGGCCGCAGTAACAAATAAAGCCATATTGCAATTATCACAGTATAATGTCAGCATAAATTCATAGTACAAATATGTATCACAATATCGTTTCAATATAAGAATCGTAGATTACTACGATTAGCAATATACAAATAAGGTACCTTTGACAAAAATTGTAATACTTACCAATTCATACACATAACATCAACAACATAAGTGCACACATTGTACACATTACAAAGAATTGCCAGGCAGGCAAAATTACAGCAGGTGCTCCTACGATGCTTGGTGCTGGAGAAAACACACTGCGTGGTCCCAGAAGGGAACCCAGGGTCGAACGACGCCACAATTTCCATGAGCGTTCGGAACAAACGGTTCCTGGCCGAAGGCCGAAGATTATCAACCCGAAACGCATAAGAATCCGCCGAGGAAGCGACCCTCAGCTGCAACTATGCCTCATGATCGGCACTCCGGCTGAACAGAATTGCCTGGAGACTGTACAGGATTTCGTTACTATCGCTGATTCTGTCTCTAGCGTTTTGATCACACGATTGAGACTGCAACCGTGTTTTAAGACAATGGAGTCAGGCCACTCAGAAGGACGATAATATCTGGTAACTGGAGTGCAGCCTCACACTTCAAAATTTTAGGCTTGGAAGGGTTGCACCTCGATGTTAATGAATGATACAGTAAATGCCAATTGTTTTTATTATAAAAATATAGCTCTATATATACAAATATATTTGCTTAGAAACTAATAAAATTGCATTATATCAAAGTCAAAGTGTTTATTCTTACTGTGTCGCTATAAAGTATCATAACCACCGTCAGCGCTTAAACAAGTACATTTTCGCAATATCAGCATTTATGTTACAGTGAACTCCTATTACTAGATCGTTCATTAAGCAAGGTTGCTGACTTGCAGTTGTGATATTTAAACTTCCTCAACGCAAGCATTTGAAATTAAATTGCATGTTTAAACTTATAAACTGTATTTTTTAAATTTGGAAATGAATTTTAAGTCTGTTTAATTCGAGATTAAATATATTTCCAAACTCCAGATTAAGAATGACAAAGAAAGGAGAATGTCTCCGTAAATACTCTACTTATAAATACACTACACTGTTTCTTAAATTTTGAAATGGAATTTAAACCTGTTTAATTCGAGATTACACATATTGCCAAACTGCAGATTAAGAATGAGAAAGAAAGAAGAATGTCTCCGTAAATACTCTACTTATAAATACACTACACTGCTTCTTAAATTGTGGCTATAAAGTATTATAACAACCATCAGCGCGTAAGCAAGTTAACTTCCGCAGTATATGGAATTTGGAAATGAAATTTAAGTCTGTTTAATTCGAGATTAAACATATTGCCAAACTCCAGATTAAGAACGATAAAAGAAAGGAGAATGTCTTCTCAACCACACTACTTGTTAGAAAACTACACTTATAGTAGCGACTCTCAAGGTGCTGATGATTATTCCACTGGAGAGGTAGGAGCGATGTCGGATGGCTCTCCATGCTACTTTCTTCAGATGCTGTTGGAGGTCCAACCAAAAAGTCTGTAAATCCTCGAAGTGGTTCGCTTGCTTCAACACTGGCTCCTCTGCTATATCTGTAAAAATAGTTTTGGGTTACCGTGTCGTTGAATTTGGTGCCAATTGGTTTGGAATATCCCGCCAACGTCCATATGCTGCCTCTTCCTTTGGAGACAAACACTTGAGTTGACGCTGCGTACTCCCGCCCTATATGGGTGAATACGACAATTGATGTCATTCTTGCCGAGGCTGGCTGTTTCAGAGGGTGCCGTATCGGTGTTCCACATTGCGTGTCTTCGGTCAATTCCCTCGCACACTTTGATAAGCCGTCTTCTTGATTCCATCCTCTATTGGGCGAAAAGTATTTGGTATCGGATTTGTCTCTTCCTATATCCCTGGCTGCCATTTCTTGATGCCACCCTCCACTAGGTGCTAAGTTTTTATTGAACTCGGAGGGTTTCTCGTTTGCTGTAGATATTGCTGCCATTTCTGGGCTCCATCCATCGCTAGGAGCTGTTTTAAAAGCATCTGGAGGACTTCAACGATTTGTACGTGTCCTTTAATTTCCTTTTCATTGTGTCCACCTACTTTGTGAATGGGGACTTCGTAAATGGGGATTTTGTGAATGGGATCTTCGTGAATGGGGACTTGCCAAATTCCGGATTAAAAACCACAAAAGAAAGTAGAATGTCTTCGTAACCAGATATTTGTTAATAAGCTACACTTATAGTAGCAGCTCCCAAGATGCTGATGGGAGGAAAGAGATCAACGGTAACATACAAGAAGTATAAGGAATTGAAGCGAACAAAAATACTCACCCTAAAAAGAATTCCAGGCAATGTGTGATGCCACGTGGTCGCATACAGAATCCGCCGAAGGCGTAGAAATCAAATCTTTCTCATAATGAACTCGAGGACATCAAAACCACTTGAATGTGTGGGCTTACATTTCACACTCAAAAACCAATAGCAGCCTCACAAATTTAGCCAAAATTCATCAAACGCTAAACCACTAGTGTCGACTTGTCGGGCGAGAGCGGAAAAGACGCTCCGAACAAAACGCGAGTCCAAGAAAGTTTCCAAACATGGTCACCGAAGTAGGCGTGACACCAGCGTGCAAAATATAAAACGGCGCGCTCACAGACAATCGTGCGAACAGATGCGCAACAGAGCGGACTGAATACTACAGAATGCGAAATTGAAAGGCGGCGCAAATGAAACGTAACATATTCAGGACCAATGTTTAATTTCTAAATATTTTTAGACTGTAATGTACAGACTGATTAAAAAGAAATACATCTAATACCTTAAATTTACCTTTAAATGTTTTGCAGTATCGGTTGTTGTGGCTGCTTCGAGAGTAATAAAGGATACGGTACCACATAATTTATATGCAAAAACACTTCAAAGACATCTAAACGTATCTCCTTTTTAATAACTCTACATACGTATACACTGTATACAGTGTGCTTCCCTTGAAATGGCGACACCTACTATTTTCTTTTTTACGTATAATGATTGAATTTGAGGTGGCTTGTGCAGACCTTGAAGGGAACTTTCCATACATGTCTATTATAAATTATTAACTATGCGAATTTTCTTAAACGTATACTAGTGAACAAAGAGGTCTCGATTAGATTTAAAAATCTTTTTTGGCATCCTCAAGCTTCCAGATGCGAAGTTTTGTTGTAAAATTAAGAAAAGAATGTATTTACAGGCAATATGGCCAAAATACAAAGTTAAATTATTCTTAGGAATAAAATCAAAAGTTTTTGATTTTTAAAATACATAGTTTGCTGGCTTCTTAAGAGATTTTTCTTCAGCTAATTTTATTTTTAAAAGTTCAAAACATGAAATCCCTAGCACCTAAGTGTTCATGTAAAGAATAAAGATTGCTTCATAAAGAAGAGATGCAAATTTGATTTAAAAATTTTCTCCGTCGTACTTATTTTTTTTTTAATTAAAAAGAACTGCTCAAAGGTCAAGTGATTTTTTTTAAATTAAAGGACACTTCCGAAGCAATAATATTTTTGTGAACAAATTTTGGTTCTATCTTATATTATGTTGTAATCATGTTTAGTTTATTATTTACTGCTTCTAAACATATTTTTTTTCATTTGTTTTTGCATAGAAATTCGTGTATGGGTGTTTCCAAAAACGACAAAAAGGAATTTGAAATCAAATTATGTAATAGGGCAAGTATCGGTAAATTTGGATTTTTAATGGATCACAATAGGATGGTATACAGTGGTAAAAACAATATCAAGAGATAGCTAAAATTCCATTAGGGGTCTGTCGAAACCACCCAAACTCAAAATCAGTATGCTTAAAAATATATAAATATTTAGGTGTATTCATTTCAAGTGAAGCACACTTTAAACAGCTGGTTTAGCGCATAGTAATCATGAACATTTTTTAACTTTAGATATTGCTGAAATATCCCTTTTCGTGTTTTATGAGTCAGAGAACGCTTTTCGAAGTGAGTCAGAGAAACTGACAAACACCTTTTTACTTCCCTGGTCTGAAAGACGAAGGAAGTATTGTAATCACGAAAAATCACCTTCCGAGATTTCTTCAGATCTTCACTTTTCAGGGTCCCTAGATGACGAAAAACATGTTTTCTCAATTCTGTCTGTCTGTCTGCTGGCGGTATAACTCAAAAAATAATTGTCGAAGGAAGCCGATATTTTGCATACGCATTATATATTATATAGCGGGAATAAAACCGGGAAAATGCCAGACAAAGATATACAAGGTGAGCACCTTAAAAAAACAAAATTTTGTTTATTTTTCATTCAACTTAGTAATAGATACAAGTAATAATCTGTGCATAGTGCAGGCTTTAGTGTTATCAAAAATGGGAGCCAAAAGATACAGAATACATTTTTTACAATAAAAAAACGAGGCACAAATTAGCGTGTTACTAAATATAGCTGCGACGTAGAAATTCTAGAGGTCGGTCCTCCGTGGCGCAGGTAGAAATTGCACAGTCACTTACGATATCCCACTAACCGCTGGGGCTGCACAGAAGATCTGCTTGCCGTTCGAATTCGACCACCGGTATCGTCTTTTTTTATTTGAAAATTTATTTAATTTATTAGAAACGTGAAGATATTTTTATTCCTAACTTAATTTGATTTTTAAAATTATTTAGTGTCACAATGTCGACGAGGAAAGTTTTGGGTAAAGCCTTTTACAGATTTTTACTATTCGAATTGTTTTATTAATTACATGGAACTAATAGTTTCTGTATCTACAGCCGATTTTTAAAAAGACAAGTAGAGATATTGACTCCTTCCGAGACTACTCCTTTGGGAATTCTATTGGCGTAGATTCTAAAACTAATAGGAACATTAAATGGCTAAAAAGTTGCAAGCCAATAAATCTTCCAGTTGTACAGTTAAAAAGAGCCTAAGCAGTATGGCAAGGGGTATATTTAATTTTTTAAATATTAGCTTGTTAAAGCAAAAGTTACTCAGAATATGCCGTAAATAAGATATAAAAATCTGTAAAAGGCTTTACCCAGAACTTCCCTCGTCGACATTGTGACACTAAATAATTTTAAAAATTAAATTAAGTTAGAAGTAAAAATATCTTAACGTTTCTAATAAATTAAATACATTTTAAAATAACCGCACCCCTACATAAAGATCGTATCTGCACCGATAAAGCCAACTACGCTACCGAGCCTCTTCCAAATAAGTCAGGCGCGCGCCTCTCTTGAACAGAACGGTGTTATCGTTGAAATGTTTTTACGCTTTTGTAACATTATCCTGTATCGATCGACTCTTATTTTCGGCAAATGTAAAGTTATTACTTCTACTACCTTCTATTTCAGAATTGATACCAAAATAAATAAGATTTTATTTTTGTGATTTGCTTACCCTGTATATATTTGTATGAAGTTGTACCGGTTTCATGCGAGGTAGATATATAATATGTATGCAAAATATCGTCTTCCTCCCACAAATCGTTTTTGAGCTATACTGCCAACAGACAGACACACAGACAGACAGACAGACAGACAGACTGACAGACGGAGTAAAGAAAACCTAGCTATTTAATTTGTGTAGTAAAATTACATAGGACCGTAATAGTAATTTACGTTACAAGACCGGAATGTAGTGTTTTGCACCCTTGAAGCTTGTGGAGACCTGCAAAACACTTTCCGGTCATGTATCGTACAATATTGTTTTACGGCATCCGAGTCTGTACTTTCAAACTTGAGAATTCACTTTCGAAAGCTCAAAGAAATGATGACATTAGTATCTATCATTTGACTTATCCAAACAATAACACAAACTTGTTTCCATTGTAACGAAGGCATCAGGAACTGGCACAAGCTTTTACCGGTCCCTGATGCCCGTTATCCGATTTTGAACGACAAAACGTTACTTTCTAGCTATACATTTCTCTATAAAATGCACATTTTCCGGTGGATCGACGAAAAAATAATTGTTAGTATTATAAAGTGCATTAAAAAACGTTATCGAGAGAACTTTGAACTGGATTTCGTCTTTTACAAATGCATGTCGGCGATTATATCTCTTTACACAAAATTCAGCGGGCTCGGTCACTTAAGTTGTCAGTTGTCAACTAGCAAATAACGTTTACCTTTCAGAACATTTTAAAACCATTGACAAATATTGAAGTAACTAGAGCTACTTAAAGAGAATTTAATATCAGGTTCCAGGCTACGATGTTATCACCGGAATAATCCTCAAGCAACTAGCTGAAAAAGTTGTTAAGTCATTTTGCGGATGTAGATGCTTAATCGCATTTCACGCCTTTAGGGCAACTTGTTGCTATGTCAAAACCATTTTCAATCTTCCGCACATTTGAGTCAGGTCATTTTGGTATTTTAAATAGCCATCTAGGCTTTAGGGCAGCGTGCCCGTATGTTAAACCCTTTTAGTTCTTTATTTGGCCCCATCGCCTAATTCCAGAATCACGATTTCGCACATATTTGGCCCCAAACGCAGCATTTCTCGTCGGTTGGAGCCCCCCTCTGATGGCGCTTTGGCATCCGAGCGTATCGCTCGCAAGAATTCCGAATCTTCTAGAAAACACGCCGTTGTGGCGTGATATCATGACGCCGGCATTAATTTGTTTCATTTTATCGCCTTGCGATTGGCTGCCGAGGTTTAGTCACGTGGGGACACGACCAAGGTGACCCGTGCCAGCGCTTCCCTCTGGGCATTCAGCCGAGAGCCGTCGATCGAGTAAGAGGTCGGATAGTGTGTGAGTTCGTGCGGAGCTCCCGCCCTTGGCGGGGGCGTCAGCCTTTTTCCCGGCGAGTGCTGCTTCAGCATTTATGTGACAAACGCTTGTGTGGTGGTTGTGAGTGTGAGTTTCGAATTGTCTTCGGCGTAGCGTGGGTGCTCTTAGAGCCCAGTTTCCTGCTTCCGTAAGAAAGGGGTCGTGCCCCCTTCATCTCGACCTTCGAGGATCTGTCCCGCAGAACGAAAGTGGCCCATTTTTCGTCGTCCCGTTGTACGCGTCCTGACGCGTCTCACGTCGCCATTGTGGCGGATGTGCACCTATAGCCGTCGAACATCGAAGGTACCTGCCACCTAAGACTGCACCCTGTCGCAACTCAACTGTACTAGGCTACCTAACCGCCTACATATTAAGGTATGTGTCTTTGAACTGATTACCGCTGTGAACGCGAGCGAGCCGTCACGTCTCTTGTGCCTACAGGCACTGTCGTCATATTTGTCCATGTTGCGAGTGCTAATTTGTTCTTTACTGTTCGCTGCATAAGGCGTCGCGCCAGCATATTTATACATTCATTCAAGATTACAGACTCCATGTTGCGAGTGCTAATTTGTTCTTTACTGTTTGCTGCATAAGGCGTCGCGCCAGCATATTTATACATTCATTCAAGATTACATATTAAGACTGTCCATGTTGCGAGTGCTAATTTGTTCTTTACTGTTTGCTGCATAAGGCGTCGCGCCAGCATATTTGTACTCATTACTACTCATTACTGTTCATTACTGTTCATTACTGTTCAACATCTGTCGCTAAGTTTAGAGCGCGCGCCAGCTGGTGTCCTTAGTTTTAATCCATTTATAGATATAGTGCGACGCACTCTGCTGCACCATTGTAACCCGTTAGTCAATACATGATTTGCTAGCTAAGGGAACTATTGTTTTGTTTCGACTTGTGCATGTTCTGTTACAGATAAGCGCCCCCTTCAGTGTACTGATTATTGTGCGACGGAACGAGGGAGCTTTGAGCGTACAGGTGGGTAAGACAGCTGCGTAGTCGCGGTCGGATTGACACCTAATTACAATCCTTGCATAAGGCAACCCCGAAATTGTTATTCGACCTTGCATTTCTTGAGTAATCCTATCGGCGGAGTATTTTGCGTGC
Source organism: Agriotes lineatus (assembly GCA_940337035.1). Taxonomy (NCBI): domain Eukaryota; kingdom Metazoa; phylum Arthropoda; class Insecta; order Coleoptera; family Elateridae; genus Agriotes; species Agriotes lineatus. The sequence continues at coordinate 27,529 of OW679202.1, read as the reverse complement.
TTCGCTCCCGTCTAACCGTCCAGGCCCGGTTAGCCGGGTTAAGACAGGCTTGGTGGCGCCCTCACAATTTCGACATACCCTATATATATATTATGCCACAACACGCTTGCCCAGAACGTATCGTGTGACTCACGCCCGACTCCCTGAGCGTTCCAGCCGTGGCCTATTAGCCTATTTCGAACCGATTTCAGGGCAAGTGTGCCAGTTTTTCAGGACTGACTCCGTGGTGCGATGCTCACCTTGGGTGGGTGTCGTAAAGTTCTTTTAATACCGTAACAAAGTGATTCGAGCCATCCCACACATTTATAATGCTATATTTAGAATCAGACACTTCCCATCGCATGGAAAATAGCTCGGATCATCACGATACAAAAACTTGGAAAACCATCCGCGAAAATAACATCTTAAAGCCTTATTAATCTACTACCAATTCTATCTAAATTGTTTTGCAAAGCTGTTATTTAAAAGAATTAAGCCAATACCAGAGGATCAAAAATTAATTCCCAATCACCAATTTGAATTTAGGAACCAACATGTAACGGTAGAGCAGATACACCGAATAGTAGACAAGGTACACAGATATTTAGAAGGGAAGAGGTACTGCTCAGTTGCATTCTTAGACATATCCCAAGTCTTTGACAAGGTGTAGCATTTGGGATTATGCTAAATAAAAAAATTCATGCCCTACCAACTCTACGAAATATTAAAGCCATACCTAACAGATAGGCATTTTTATGCCACATAACTAGAAGTAAAGGGTGTTTCTTTTAGAGGGATACAACTTTAAACTGAAATAAAACACAGAAAGATGTTTTTAATATCCATGAAATTGGCTTTATTTTAAAGATAATTTTATGGCATTTATGTTTGAATATGATTTCGGGCATGTGACCGTCGCGATTGGCGTATACATGACGTAATCTGAAGGTCCAATTTTCACACACTCTTTTCGCAGTAAATCAGGCTGTATTTCATTTCAGCAATAACGCGTCGAATTTTGGCTTTCAAGTGCTCAATTGTTTCCGGTTTATCGACGTAGACATGCGACTTTACATATCCTCCAAGAAAATAATCTAATGGCGCCAAATCGCACAAATGGGGTGGCCAGTTAACACATCCACGAAATGGATTTTTAACTGGCCACCTCTTTCGTGCGATTTGACGCCATTAGATTATTTTCTTTGAGGATATGTAAAGTCGCATGTCTACGTCGATAAACCGGAAACAATTGTCATAAAATTATCTTTCAAATAAAGCCAATTTCATGGATATTAAAAACATCTTTCTGTGTTTTATTTCAATTTAAAGTTGTATTTCTCTAAAAAAACACCCTTTAAATGGCAGCTTACCTGTTACTTATCTAAATGTGAACATATAAAATACGCATTGCTTTCAAATAGGGCAGATTGAATGCATGAGTTAATAAAACACCTTTTGGATGCGTTATATGTAAAAAGTGAGGTTGTGTGTATAGGCAATCCAAAAATAAGCCAAAAATAAGTTACTTGATTTTCAAAAATTACTGATGGATACAAAGCCCGTTGATTAAATTTTTTTATCTTCATCGGTGTTGTTATAGCCTCTTAACCAAATTAATTTTAGTATCTTTAAGAGCTTCATTACCGCACTCTTTTTGTATAGAGAAATACGTTGAACCAGAATTTATTGATGAAGATAAAATATTGAACAACACATGTTTTGCTTATGGCAGTTAACGAGACTCGTTTGATAGCCGCAGAACTCGGCTCACCGCCTCGTTTTTGGCAATCAAACTCGTGTCGTTAAGATGCTCATAATCAAACTTGTATCGTTAATATCTATAACGCACTTTATTTGATCAAAAAATTATCCTATCCAGTGAAATTAATTTAAATAACAATTATGCTTTTGTATTAGTAATGACTAATGACGTGAAGTTTTTGTAGTTAGAAAAAAACTATCGATTCAAAAGTATCAGAGTTTTAGTTGCATACAGCATATGTTTAACGTAAGCTTAATAACTAATTTAATATTAAAAGAATTAGAAAACGTTGTTTGCCCCTTAAATCGATATAACAGTAAACTCAAAGATGGAAAAAAGCTGACCAAGGTAGAACTCGCTGTGCCGCTAAGGCGCTCAATTAGACGTTTCCATAATTTTGTAATTTCGGATGAATATAAAATTCAAATATGGAAGAAAAAGGACAGAAGAACCCTTAATCTACGTTATTTCGTTTTGGGTTTTCTTTAGATTGTTTTGCTTTCTTTAAAATTATCTGCCTGGATAATCTAATTTATTATTAAGATCAAAAATTAGGCAGTTCTTGAAATACATTACAAATTATTTTTCAAACGTGAAATAGTTTGGCAAAATTATAATCTTGAATTCGTTAGATATTCACATCATTTGCATATGTAATACTGCAAAATGGTCTACTATTTTAAATATACTATAGATTAAGGATATGAAACTTTTATATTACTACGTAGTGTAAAACTAGGGAGTCAAGCGAGATTCAGAAAAGAGACAATGTTTATAAATAACAAATTTCTTTAACAACGGTTTCCTTAATCTTAACAGCAGTCACATTTTATTTAATGAAATGGAAAATATCAGTAAATTTGCACTGATTAGCGGATATCAAATTACAACTTTCCAACCATTTTCGTGTAGCCCTTGTTATATCATATTAAAAACCTGTTTGTTAGACAATGGAAAGACTAAATTATGGGAAATTAAATTAGGAATTTTAGTCGCAGAGACGACTTGAGCAGCTCGATGAGCAGGCCAGTTTGAGAACAAAGTAATTTGCGACTTGGCTGCCAAGAGCATTCAAAGGTCACGAGTACTGGGGTACTTGCAATCAGCTCTAACTGAAAGTAAAACACATGGCGGAAACGTGGCGAGCCGGAATATAGATAGGGATAAGGGTGGTTCTGGGGGGTGCTGTTGATGTTATGTAGGAAAAACCGCACCAAAAAGCGGAATCGGCAGTTTCTGGAGACAAGTTTCTGATTACTGGATGTATAAAGGAGGACTGCATCCTAAGTTATCTTTATGTATTCACTAGGGAATTGACCCTCCCCATAGTTCGCCTTGTGGGCGAACGTCGTAGTTTTCATTTACTGTTATCTTCCGTCGCGTCCATCGTGTTGAGTAATTAACAAACACCAAAGAATGCTATCGTAATTAGCTATAAGTTTTACATGGTTTCCATAATTGTACATGGCGTAAATATATCAAATTATTTTTATTCGAAGAAACATAATGTAGCAATTAGCGAGCTTATCTAATTTTTTCCATTTGCTATTATTGATCCTTTTATTACAGACAATTTGCAGAAGCGGTTGAAAATTGTTTTTGTTAGTTCATTGTTACAGCTAATTACTATACAAGGTGTTCCAGAAGTAGCAATAAAGCTCCAAATAATAGTCTCCATTTGTGTGTTCTGATTATAAAACACCAAAGAGATAACCTTTTTTCGCAATTTACCTTTCTTCAACTTTCTTTTATTATAAAACTTAACATTTTCCTCAAATTATGATTAAACCCTAGTAGTTGGTTTGATTCTTAAAACTGGAATCGCCAGTAAAAAGTTGGTATGGAAATTTTTCTTAATATTTTTGAGGGTTGTTGCATGTCTAAGTCAAATTATAGACTTTTTGTTTTTGTCTTCTCTAAAGTTGTACTTTATTTACGATCTTTTTATGATTATGTAATATGTAAATGTAAAAGTTTCGTCTTTGTAATTACGGGTTTGCTAAAGGTTTAGTTCGGGCGATATAAATTTTTTGAATCCGTTACTTTTAATGACATGAAGTCTTGTAATGTTCACTTTAGCACTTCGTATCGTAAACGGCATCCGTCCCTGGAATTTTCAAAAACGTAATATTCAGAAGTGAAGGAAACTTTAAAATATTTAAACACATGATCCATAGGTGCTTAAATAACCCGAAAAGTAATGGAAATTTCATTAAACAAAGCTTTTTCTGATCAATGCTCTTTCGTGACATTATATAGATTCGAATTTTTTTAATCCAAATTTGGCTCAGTAACTGGACATTCTGTGTAGGAAAGATGGCAGCAATTTGTTAATTTACAAAACTAAAAAATTTCTGCCAATTTAACAAAAGGAACTATTTAATGACAACAAGTTTGTAAATACGTAGCAGTTAAGTGAAACATAGAACATCAAGTATTAAACATAGTAGTATTTTGAGGCCAGTGCCAACAACTTTTTAAAAATGCAAAAAGAATATTTTCTGTTTTTATAGAACGTTGAAATGCGGGCAATTCGTTTACTTGTCACGCATGTAAAACGTAGTTGTAAAAAATACATGCACAGCGGATGCATTTCAGCTCTTAGAAGTGGAAGGTTTACGTAAACTTGAAACATAAGCACGAGCTAGCTCAATATGAATTCCGAAAGTGTTAAGTTGTGCTAATTGTGAGTAATTGAATTGATGATTCACATTTCCGTTACTGCAATAATTGACATTTATGTAGATCACATTGACAGAGATTAATGGAGACAATTTTAAACCCGCCAAAGTTCTGTGCTAAATTGTATTATTCGCTTATAATATGCCAGCTGAATGCAATAGTAGATTTCAGTATTTTGTCTTTACTCATTATCCTTACAAAAACTTAATGTAATAAATTAATTAAGTAGCTTTAGAGCAAATTCTAAATTAGGCACATTTATTTAATTAGATAGCAAACCATGGAAGCTGTAATCTAAGTGTATAAACGACATTTTAGTGCAAGTGATAGTTTGTTTTTCAAAAACAGGCAATCGTCTTTGTTGTGTATTACATTACTTGTTGTGGGACTTTTTTTTAAGTTCTCTTGTATATTGACTATCCAAGTTTCTACTTGTCTCCGTCTGGGGATTATTAAGTTGTCTAGTTACTACCCAATAATAGCACTACCAGATGTTTTCAGTATGTGATATATTCTAGTTTTTATACATGAAATTTTAAATGTTTTTCTCGGTTTGCACTTAATGAATCAATTAATTGTGATAAAATCGGACTATTTTCAATATTGTTTTTAACCATTAACCTGATGTACCCAACCTGTTTATGTTCCTTGTTGTCAATTATGAGGTTAGTACCTGTCAATTATGAGGTACTAACCTCATAATTGACAACAAAGAGTAAGTAAGCATGTTTTGCTATAATGTGCAGAAGTGCCAATAAAAATTGATTTTTAAATTTTTTTCATATAGAATTCTTCGATTTTTGTTTACTAGGAGCTATGTTGTTTATATGATTCTTTCTAAATTATACCAGACATATGATTGCAATTGTTATGTTAACAATTTACAGCCTTGCCCCTTTTATAGCTTTAAAATAACATAATATACGGCATGTAAGCCTGAAATTCCTTACCTGTGCACCTTGTTTCTTACTTATAACAAGTTATAATAAGAATTTTAATAATAGGCTATTTTAGATAGTGCGGTTTCGTGCTTAATCGACTATGACATACAAAATGACATTTAAAACCAGAGATAAGCTGTGGGTCATAAAGTACCACTGGAGAACTACATTTACATAAAATTGCATCCCATTCCCATGTGCTTTGGCTGAGAAACTCAAATCGTAAGTAATTCAAGAACGGCATTGCATGTTAATATAAAATTTTACATTATACGCTAGGTATAGTGCTATAACCCAACCAAAACTAACATCGTCTAATTATGCACATTTTTTAAATTACTAATAAACAAGGTTTGTTTGATATTTGGAGTCACATAACCTCACTTACTGCCACTTTTAGTTTCTTTGATAATTTCTATTGGAAATTTTAATTAAGCACATACGTTGTAAATGTCTTTTTAAACTATCTTAATTTCCGTTACTTAAGTATAACTTTACTTAGCAAGACCACTCAAAACAAAGAGAGAACATTATCGGAAAGCTAGGAGAGTTTTTGATGGCTTAAAGTAGCCCTTTGTCTTAAGAGTCGCTGTGAGCTTTTCTTGTTCATCATAATGTTATTGATAATTAAAGTTCTTTTCGTGATACCTACATGTTATTGTTCTGTATCAGTACTGTTTCCATGACTGTTATGACATCTATAACAGCCACGGCCGTTAAAAATAACGCTACTTATTTGTCATAATATGACAGCAATACTCTAGGTTATATTGCTATTGACATTTAGAAAAAGCTTGCTTTATGGATCAAATTTTGTAGGTATCACGAAAAGTATAGAACGCCACACGGCCGATATGTAAATAACGGACGTAGTTGATTACAAATCTCGGCTGTCGCCTCGATTCACAAACTTCAACCGCGTCCTTTATTTGCTATATATCGGCCTAGTGACGTTAATAACTATTGTAAATAAAAACTTTTCCGGTTACGTGAAAAAATAGTAATCTATCACTAATTTTTCATTTAATTTTCAGGTGCAGATATTCACAGTAATATTGGTGGCGCTATTTGACAGTTTCTTCTTTTTTTGAGCATTTAAAACTATTAATACACGCATCGGTCATCTACAAACATTATGATTTAATTTTAAAGTTTTTAAACTTAAACGAATAAAACGTTTGAAATAAAACAATTTTCCACATTTCTTTCTATTAACAAAATAAGAGCTGTCTTAGTTTATACAGGGTGTTTCGGAACTGTACGGCACTATTTTAGGGATGTGTTCTCCAGCTCGAAATGAACAAAAGTTCATACAAACATGGAACCTAAACGGCTTCGTTTTCGTGATACAGGAAGTTTAAACAAAAATATTTTTTTTCAAAAATTTGGAAAACAGCTAGATGTATTCTTGGTGTAGGTTAGTATTTTATAAAGTAGCATTTTTTGGTCAAAATTAATTTAATTTATTTCCACCAGTGGCGTGCAGCGGGGCGACCTCAGTTAAATTAAATTAAATTTATTTTAACCAAACAATGTCACTTTATGAAATACTAACCTACACCAAGTTTCATTAGAAAACACACAGGCGTTTTCCAGAGTTTTAAAAAAAATTTTTTTTTGTTTAAACGTCAACATCCTGTATCTTGAAAACGAAGCCGTTTAGGTCCCTTGTTTGTATGATTTTTTTTTGTTTATTGTGTGCTGGAGAAAACATGCCTAAACTAGTGCCGTGAAATTCCGAAACACCCTGTATATTAAGAAAATACACTTTGCGTTAAGTAACGAAAATTAAAAATTCACTTATTAGCTTATTATAAAATTCCTATTTGTAGCATCATAACAATTTTTCTACTAAACTCTTTAAAATAACATTGGCTTAGGTCTATTGCTTATATAAAACAAATCGTTCGCATAAAATGTATTAAATTTCATGTTTGTTTTGACGTGTCTTTATTGTCCATCTAATAAGGGAGGATCCCCAGGATTAATAGATGACTAATGCATTGTTGTATGTGCCCACAAATTTAATGTGTACCCTGGAGTGGCTAACAAGCAGGTTCTTTGTAAAGGTCGAAACTTCGTAATGTATCAGATTATAGCTAAATTGGTTACAGAACTCAAACAGCCGTTGCTGTAACTCAACAATAACAAAATGACACATAAAAGAAAAAAACAAGAACAGTAAATTTTTACGGTTTTTATCATTTATATCGTTGGTATTTGTGAAGCTCAACAAAATTATGAAAATCTGTTACTGGAGATGGCAGTTGGCAATTCGGGAACAGTATTTATGAAGTTGGGGTTATCGAAACAATTCGGGACGCAGAATTTCACAGTAGAGAAATTGTTTTGTCTGGAATACATCCGGACAGGAAAGAGCAAAAATCGCTACTAAACTTCTTTCGTTCGTTTACATTGTCAGCCTCAATTTTATCTAATATCAATTTGTTGCATATTCAAATGACAATGTCTAACTTTAGCTACGTTCTAATTTTTTAGTGCACTTTGTATTCTACTTGAACAACATTTCCAGTAATTTACAGTATAAAATTGATATTATTAGTAAAAAATTCGTGGAGAACGAAATGTTTAAAATTACTTTATTTTGTGGTTTATGTTTCATGTAGAAGTTCCAGATAATTTGGTTAGGGACTTCACGTGCGGAATGCAAACTAGTGATGAAAACGGCAAACGAACTTTATCGACCGGTATTTCCACTTTCTTCAAAGGCCATTCCTCTAGAATTTCTCGAGCTTTGCTGTTCTACATATTATGTTGTCACAATCCGAACACGGAAACGTGCAGTGAAAAGTAACAAGTTAGATAAATACACTGGCTTTACACTGAAATCTCTAAAAATTAGGGTGGATTTGGAAATGATGAATTATGTTCTACGATAAAATATTATACTTTGCGGTATATTTGACAACAAGGAGCAGGAGATGTAGATGTCAATTCAATAATTTTTTGTGCAATATACAGGTAATAACAGATGTAACCGTCATCAACAAAATCGACCTAGGAAGCGATCACAGAATAGTAAGGGCTAAATTAGAAATATCAGGAAAAACAAGAGAGAATGGTTCGGATGTACGTCTCTGCAATTATTCAAAGCTGCAGTATCAAACGCCTGAAGAGCCATAATGATAGCCAACCTGCTAGGGGAAACGGCACCTTAAGAAGAAGAAGAAGAAAAAACAGCACAACAAAAAAGTAAGGAAACATAGAACACAAATCGATAACGAAACACTAATCGAAAAAAGAGAAGTGTACCAAAAAGAAATAAAGAAAAGGCTACAATCAAAAACTATCCAGAAGTGAACATGGAACAAATTAATGCAAGTAATCACAGAAACAATGCAAAAAGTAGTTCAGAACGTCTAACCTCGCCGTAAAAAAGAGGGTAAAATTTCGGAAGAAGCTGGAAGAATGGTCAAACAACGGAGAAAACTATTAAGCAATGGCAAAAGAAGTACCTACGACTGAATACGTCGAATTAAAAAAATTAATACGAAGAACTATAAAAGAAGACACAAGAGAAAGAAAAGAAAAACGAATTCAAGATGTAACGAAAAGAACAAAAACATGAAGATTCTACGCTGACACATAACAGATCCTAAATACTGCCCATATATGCCAAAGACGATGAAGAACTGTGAAATAGAGAAGATATCAAGAAAGAAGTTAAAAGGTTGTATGAAGAAGAACTAAACATGCCAGATCAAACCCGTAACAACCTCAAAATAAAAATAGCGTGTCTGAACTCGGAAGATATCTCGGACATAAGAGTTGCCGAAAAAGAAGTCGCAGTAAAATACATGAAAACAACAAATGATCGGGAACTTACGAAATCTCAAAAGAAATAATCCAACAGGAAGGATTCCGAAAAAGATTCAGCACTAATCATCATCTATTAACCCTTAAAATCTTACTTGAGAAAGCCACCGAATATCACTAACCTCTTTACATGGCATTAGTAGACTACGAAAAGGCGTTCAACTCATTAGAGATATGGGCAGTAGACCAAGCCTTATGGAATAGCAGAGTAGACCACCGATACTCTGGGTTAATAAACAACGCAAACAAGAACACAACAATAAAAATACACGTGCCTGAAGAAACCAACGAGATTCCAATGTCTCCTAGACCATTCATTACAGCTCTCGAAGATGTATTTAAAAAACTAAAGTGGGAACACAAGGGTATCAACATCAACGGAACCCGTCTAAATCACATAAGGTACGCATACTAGTAATAGCCGAAAACGAAGAAGATCTTCAGAAAATGGTATAAGAACTCAACGTAAAATCAACAGACGTAGGACTACAAATAAACAAAGAAAAAACCTAAGTGATGACCAACACAAAAGATAACCTACAGATCAAAATGGACAACACAACACTGGAAGAAGTATCAGAGTCTATTTACCTAGGACAACTCATAAAGCCAAATAAAAAAAACCAAACGTCAGAGATTGTCAGAAGGCTGAAGTTAGGATGGGTCGCATTCGGCAAATTGAGCTATGTGCTAAAAAACAAAAATATTTATAAATATCTAGGAACAAAAATATGTATTCTACCAGTGCTTACCTATGGCACCCAAACATGGACCCTTACCAAGAAGAATGAGGACAGGATGGCGAAAATGCAGCCAGCAATGGAAAGGCAAATGCTACACATATCCGAGAGACCGAAAAACCAACGCATGGGTCAGATCAAGAACAGGTGTAGAAGACATAAAGAGAACGAGTGACATCAATAAAAGCACTATGTTTAGCAATATGAAGTGGTTTTAGCAAATACGTTACTTTTATTACTTTAAGCTGTTACTTCTTAAAAATATATTATATTTATGTAGAAGAAATTATATTAGAAATACGTAGTTTGGTAAAGTATGAAAGCAGTATGTGGAAATTATGAATAATGTGCATATACCCTAAACGTAACTGTCACCGAGTTATTGTTTATTTCGCAATTTAGGTTGCCAGTATTTTATTTCAAAAAAAAAAATTAAATAAATAGCATTTGAAATACATTTTCATTATTTTATTTACGATAAATGTTCAAAATGATGTTTATTGGCTGCGTCCTTAATACGGTTGCTGTAGTATTCCTAATAATATCGGCGCCCTGCTGTATTACTTGGCGCCATTCTTCGCCCATTCGCACTTCACTTGCATAAACACGTCTCATGCGACCCTAAAGATAAAAATCGAGTACAGCCAGGTTTGGCGAACGCGATGGCATACCACCAGGCCCCCTTGTAACGCCCCATCTAATTTGTACGTTCCTTACGATCCGCTCCTCGATGTGCCTAGTATCTTTAATATAAATATCATGCGCGCACCTCTTTCCGGCGAAGCGCGCATCGGAATGTCGAATCTTTCGCAAAAACGCTCACCTTCGAAAAAGGTTAGTCTGAAACTTTTTGAGTTGCTTTCTTCGATTTCTAGAGCTTATCAAAAACGGATGTAAATGCCTCAAATTCAAGCCTCCTGAGGGATTTGAATGCCTGATCCAAGTAGGCTACTCTTCTTAGCAGTACATTGCATCTCGTCAACAATTCTGGCGAACGCTTCAAGCGACGTACTTTGGCAATTGCGTGAGGACCGAATTACACCTTTGGGTGATATATTTCTTTGTTTTTTCTTTGGTTCGGTATTAATTAAGTGTTAATTAGGCTTTTAACATCCGGCGTAATTTCCTGGCTATAGTGCCGTTAAAGTTCTCTCTGCACGCCGATCAGCACGAGTTTTCGGGTAAAGTCTTGCAAGATAAATTCTTCACACCTGGTGACAACTTTCGAGGAGTTTGAAGAAACATCTTGTACCGCAGTAAGTACATGTAATTTGCTTTTCCGCGTTTTGATTATGTTAATAAGGGCAATTTTCCTGCTACGAATTACGTATTTTTGCAACAAAGACCTTTGAATATAAAATAGCACGTGCTAACATAATTCAAAGTTTTATCAAACGCTAGTGCGTTATCACTTACGGATTAGCTGAAACCATGTATGTAGCTTATACCTACCCTTGCGCAGTGTAGCCTTGAGCGCCCGGCCTATTCTAATTTCAATTTTACCAGTGCCGTTCGAAGTTCGTACCATTTTATTCCTTTAGCTGGATGTTTGCATCGCATTCAGAGATTAATTTTGCCATAATATTTTCGGTGGTCCCTTTTTAATTTGTTGTTTTATGCAATGTGTTTGAATTTTTAATAATTCATTTGTTTGTGTCATTTTGATTTGGGTGACTCCAAACTCAATCAATTATTGTTTGGTATCGCAGTACAGCGTCAGGTTTCACTTTTGTTGTGTTTTTAATATTTCTTGTATAGGTACGATGACACTTTTGGTGATATTAAACTTCTGTTGGCAGTTACTGGTTTATATTTTCCAGGTATATTTATACTACGACCCTTCATGAACCTGCTGGTGTTCTTTTAAGATTTAGGTTGAAGTAAGAGGCATACGGGGTAGGTGTTGATTTGATGGTAGCTAAATTTGTGTTTTCGGTTGTGTATAAGGACTGGCGCCCATTTCATTTTAATTTATAATATTTTTTGTAACTTTAAGAACCGTTGCCTTATTCACGCCATTCTCTACCGAAATTTAGAGCTAGCTAGGGTTGTGCTGACCCCTCTTTTAAGGGTGGTACACTCTACTCCAATCCATATTCCGGATAATGCGCAACTGGTTTCTCTTACCCAAAGACATTGATGTGCTCGTATCCCTTCATGTTGATACCACATTACACGTTTAATATTTTGTTTCATATTCCAGTAACACTGGTAAATTGTTTTCTAGAAAATCTTCGTAATTTGCATCATTAAAACGTTGTGGCAGTTCAAATGGTCCATCCAGACAATCATTAAGAATGTCAGCTACTATATTAACAGAAACACTAAACATGTGTTTAAAAACCAGCGTCTTCTTAAATGAGGATCTTGTGTGGCCCGTTTATAAAAATAATATTAGATAGTGATACCATCTCTTGTGAAACAAGCCTCATCGGTCAATAATGTATGCGGTAGGAAACTTTTAACAAAAGGTTTGTTATGCGCATTTTAAAAGGAGCGTAGTTTTCAATAAAGCCAAGCATAGTGAAATTGTGGGGAATCTGAAAGACGATTTAAGCAAGATGAAGGATAACAGAACATTGCAAAGAGCAATTCGAGAAGCAGGCAACAGGAAAGGAAACAAACGAAGGTAAATGGTGGAACTCTAATATGCCAGTGCGTTAATAATTAATAAAAATAATGCAAATCAATGCAGTAACCAAATAATAAAAAAACGTTTATGTGTGCGACCCAATGGAACAATTTTAGTTATAAGAAAAAGACAATAATCTAGACTTTAAGAAAAATGTTAATTCTAATTTTCGTACTCAGATTTATTTCCTTTTATGTCCACTAATTATCAAACTGGATTTCCATTAACATAAGCATAACACCATATCCTAGCAACAAGATGCTATATTGTTTAAAACAGGGGAGAACAAATTAATTAAAATTATTACATGTTTGTCTGTTTTGTGCTCCACTTTGAAATACACTTTTATAGTAATAAACAAGAATTTTACGATATAAAAAGTGTTGCATTTTCTTACCAAAGTGCCCAAGTGTATGTACCAGCGTTGGAGTAAGGTTTCGCGACACAAAAATTAAAAATTTTCCGATCCTATCTACGAGGACATCGGGAGCGAGCAGTTCAAAATTTTGAGGCCCATCTACCAGCGAATAAGTCATCGGAAACCAGAGGACAGCAGCCCAGGGCATAGTACGAGTTTGAAAGAGTGCCACCTTCGACACCTGCAGCCAGACGAGCATCTCTAGCAGGAAATCCAAGCAGCACTGCCGCAAGCAGCTCCAAAGCCAGCAAACGAGGTGGGGTTAAGCCTGCGATTTAAGTGTTAAAATTGGGGAAAAGCAGCAAAATACGAGATCAAACCTTGTCGAAGAGGATTGGCTCGTTTTCAAGGCTCCAGCTACGCCGTAATTTGCGTAATAAGCAAGGCGTTATTAAATTTTGAAAATTTAACGAGAATCCCAAGCGACCCGAACAACTGAGGAGACGGCGTCTGTCCTACGTCATTACTAAAACAAAACAGTGTTAATTATTGCCAAGCGCGAAAATTTTAATATTTACCTGATGTTTTCTCATATTTTCACAAGTTTAAATGTTCAAAGAATCGCTGTTGCACTGGGCGAACATTTTGTGGTTCGGCAGATTATGAATATTTGAACTAACGGCGCGTATTTAAACTACTGATTTAGAATTGCTATAGTAAAATTCAGATCAAAAATATAGTCAACTTCGGAACCTAACCTGAGAAAGAGCTTATGCTTTTCCATTGAGCTAGCGTAATAAATAATTGCAATTGAATAAAATAGAAAGAGGGGCTTGCAACCATTTATTTGAGTAATTGAGTGTTGCATTTCAATCTTAACCAGCCTAAATTTACTCACAGATAAAAACAGCATAAAAATATTAACATTTATTGGCATCCGAAAAGTAGAGCTTAGAGAGTTGCCTCTGCATATTTATGTCGCCCAACGTCGGGGAAAAGATGAATTTATAGTTATTTATACTGTCCCATCCAAAATAACAATCAAGGGAGCCTTTGCAATATATGTTACAGGCAATTTATATAGCTCAGTAAATACTCGTATATATTATCTCTAGGCATTATATAAAATGCCTAGTCACTCTATATAATGACTGCACGGTTGCAGATCATATATATAATTGGAGGTTATGTTAAATAAACCGGCATCGCTAATTCTCCTTTCTAGGCCGTGTGTCCTTATAACTTGTTTAGGTTAGTTGCAGCTTTTGTGTGTGTTAAATGCACCCTTACATGAGTTAACCTGTCTTCGGTGATACCTAATGCATTTTGTATAATTCCTAGTCGTTATATAACATTATACAAGTTTTCTGTAACATATAGAAATAGTTGCTGAGGATTAATACGTCCAACCAATCACAAGTCACAAAAATTTTAAACAGCAGCAATCGTTTCAAACTGAATAAACACAAAGTTGGTATTGCATTTGTCTTAAATTTCAAGTAAATAAGAGTAATTGGTAGCAAACATATATAACATTCCACGATTTTAAGGAATGACCAAACCAATGAAATTACAATTTGTTCAGAAGGTTGACATTTAGGACGAAATACAGAAAACTAATTTTGCGATGATTTTTCTAGACAAAAGTATAATCAACTAATGTAGGGAAATTTAATCAGCTAATGCAACGCGAGTTACTTTGAATTATAAAGCATGGACAATTGTTCAGAGAAAAATGTGTATTTAGCATCAAGTTACAGTATTAAAGGCCTTATTCCCTACAAAAAATTTAATTCCCGGAAATGCTGGGGTATTACGAGGAATAAAATTATTTTAAATGAGCGGTTGATTTATAACTCAAATCTTGCGTCTTTCTAGTTTCAGCTCTTTAACTTACAGGTTTATTTTAGGTCCTCTTCCGAAATATTTATTTACGGCAGAATATTGATAATGATGGAACGATGTACCTTGAAAATTTTCTAAATAATATTACTTAGTAAGTTGTTTCGACTGGTCACTTTTTAGTGTGACACTGTATAAACATACTGCATGCTTATTATGGTTTATTTCAATTTAGCACAACAAGAAATCGAAAAAATACGTATATGATTCACTGTCTACTTAGAATCATTCAGAAGACAGATACAAACCTAATTAAGTACAAACTTGTTCTCTTATGCTAAAAATGAGAGAGAAGAGGAAGAGGAAATCTAATAATTAATTATGTTGTTGACACAACACGTGATTGCTTTATCTTCTAAGAACGCTCATTTAAGTGCTATATTCAATTCTGAAGATGCCGTTGATGGCTTTAATAACTTTGTTTTAGGAAGGGTTACGTATTTATTTTTCGGACAATAGGAGGTCGTTGGGCGGCTCCCTTTGATGTGAGACTGGGTTCGACCAGGGTTTTAACAAAGCTCGCTAACGGCCATAATTTTCCAAAGGATTGTCTCTAATCCGGTAGATCTCGAGATGAATTAGTACAGTATTTATAATCTGCTCCCCTTATTTTCGTTTCCTCGTTTAGCCAAACAATATGCAGCAAACTTTTTATCTGTATTAAAGTAGCCTTGCCACTGTAGTCATCTATAATTTAGTTTTAATATCACTGTTAAAATTCACTGAAAAGTTTTCAGGTATTTAAAGTTTTGCAATAACGTCCTAGCGTAGTAAACTCTAATCCTTACTAACATTTTAATACCTTCGACTAACTTTAGTGATAACGCACAGTTTCAGCAAGGGATGCGATTGTACTTGATATCAATATATTTAAGTCAGGTTTAGCATTAAATTTAAATAGAATTATTAACGGCTAAAGAAGTTTGGAAGCACAACTTTATTTCGATTTTTTAAATGAACGTTAATGTTTCGAAAGTGATGAATTAATACAGCTCAGTACACATATATTAACACTTTTATAGTATTATACATACGCCCTTTGATAATGCATAATTTTTAGAATGTATGCAAAGTTAATATGTATTTAATCATATTAGCATTAAATGTATTTTCGAAATTTGATATTATAAGTGAATGACAATTGAATTCGCCTCGACTTTTGGCAACTTGTTGTGCAATATACTATTTACACATTTACCTCAGTAAATTCACCATATGAATATATAAACAGTTGCACAAATTATTAATAAAAAATTTAAAAATGTGTACGTTGCACGAATATAGAGTACTTTATCCACCTTATGAAAATGACATAATTCTCAAACAGTGATCATGCTAAGAAACTTTTGATGAGATAGATACGTTTTTAGTTTTATAAAATGAATTTAGTATATTTAGTATATTACCATACGTGTGAAAACTTCCACAAAATGTATGATTGTCCATGTTGAGATGATGAGGATTACTACATATTATTAGTAAAAATTACGTACGATGTAGGAAATACTTCAACAGATTGCCAATGAAATGCTAAAGACTTGCACATGGTGCTTGCTATCATCAGTGTAGTATGCATTTACGTAGATTATCAGAATGTGCTATAATATATATGTTAGAATCTAGTAATTTCCAAGTTTTGTATTGGTAACACTTTTGTCATCTATCATATTGACATTAAATTGTTAACCTTATTTAAGCTAAATGACACAATAAATCAAGAGGCGTACTCAACATTGCGGTGTGGCGCATTTCATAGCAGAATTAACAACACACACACAAATAGCAATAATAACAATAGCAATAACAAAATAACAGAATTAACAGAATCAACAGCAACAACAATTTTCACACTTTAAAACACAAAGAATCTGTCATATGACGTAAATAACTGTGCAAACGAAATCCCTCTACCCACCGCTACTGATTACTTGTCATTTAAAATATAACCAAACTTTGTATGTTTGACAACCTTTCACATATTATCAATTCATCAAATATGATCACAGCGCCTTTCATGACCTACCTTGAGAGTCAATCTAGTTTCTGTAACCTGTACTCTGTTACTGATCTACATAGCCATAATACAAAAGAAAATAAGGGTTTTGCAAAACTACTTTATTTACGTATGATTTTTCAAAATATTTTCCTTGAAATTTAATACACCTTTGCATTTTCCGAAACGAATCATCAAACCAACTCATCTACGTTTTCAGTGGGAGTTGGGCACGTTCTTTAACGCACCTTCATTAGATCCTCATCAGGTTGGTCACATGCGAGAAGAAAGCGAAATCACAGGGATGCATGATATTGGCTACAGTGAGGGTCTACAAGAACATTCAACTTGGTCGTTGCCGAAGAGACGGCACCCTCTTTATCCCAAAGTACTGGGCGTTGTTGTGCAAAAACCATGTGTTGGTGCATGAATGTGGATGGAGGCTCCAATTTTTTTTTTAGATGTGACGAATACTGCAATCAACTACTGTTTTATTGGCCGTGATCTTCTGATTACAACTGGCACAGCAATGCTACGTTTTATTATCTGTCACGATACTACTGATATCAAGACCAGTTTAATTTTTAATCTTCTTCAGTATTTCTCAATAACAAACAACACGGGGACCCATTTGCTCTTCGACCAATGAATTGAGGATCCATAGAGAACACGCCTTTCTTAACATTCATGCGGTTATGAAAAATGAGTGCAAAGCAGAAACAGGGATACCCTAGGTCTCTATCTGTTAGAATGTAAATCCAAAAATAAATTAATATATACATTATGGTACACTACGTTTTTCCCCAAAAGCAAGGAAAGTTTCTTCCAGCCGAGGCCGAAAATTTATAACTGTACTGTTATTTCATGTGGTCTTAGAAATGAGTACATTTGCGTACTGTTATTCTTCTTGTCTAGAAACGACGATAACATACCAAAATCACGAATTTTGGGGCTTGAAATGGTAGTAATTGATTAAAATCACGTTCGTTTGAAAGTTAAGGGAAATGGGGCAAAACTCAAAATGTTTATTTAATTGATATGTAAGTAGGTACTCAGCAGTTTGTTTTTGTGCTTTTCAATTTTTCAGATGTTAAATCTCTTTTTCTTCTTCTATGTATTTTAGGATTTCTCCTATTTATTCTACGGACGACGATACCCAACTCTGTCTCTATCTTTTTGGGGGTCTACTCATTGGCCTTCTTCGTTTGGAGGTTTTTGGTCTGTGCTTATTTTAACCAATCTCTTGTCTGACATTGTATTGATATGTTCGTTCCATCCCTTTTTTCGTTCTTTGGACCATTTGACGACGTCTTGTATTTTGCACTCATTTCTTATATAAAGTTCGTTTTCCGGTCATGTAAGGTGAGTCCTTGAATCGAGCGTCCTAATTTTGTGTTTTGTCTTTTTGATTTCGGCACGTGTTTCTAAGGCATATATTAGCACAGGAAGCACTATTGACTTATAAATCTTTACCTTGCTTTCAGCCTGCATGTACTTGTTCCGCCATATGGTTTGTTTTAGGCAACCCGATATTTCTAATGCTTTCATGGCTTGTGTTTGTGTTTCTCTTAGTAGATTGCGATCACTTGATATCTCTATCTCCATGCAAGTAAAAATCATCACCTGTTGCATGATTTTGTTTTCCAACTCTATTTTGCAACTTACACTACTAGGGTTTTAGTCTTTTCTGTTGATATTTCCATATTATATTGTTTTGTAGTTATGTTAAATTTGTGTAATAACCTTTGGAGATTATCTTCATTGGTGGCTACTAGCACCACGTCATCTGCATAACACAATATACTTATGTTTTTGTTTCCCATTTTATAGTCTACCATACTCCGCTCTTCCTTTACTATTTGGTCCATAATAAGGTTAACTAGAACGGACTTAAAGAATCTGCCTGTCTTACACCTTGTGCAACTTTTATGTGTTCTGTCGATATATTATTTGACTTTAGAATATTTTGGGTGTTGGTATTAATATCTTCGAAGGTTTGTATTAATTTTTTTGGTAGATCGTGTTTGTGTAGCAAGGTAAGTGCGTCTCTTAGCCTGATTTTGTCAAACGCCTTAGTCAGGTCTACGAAGCGCATATACACTGGGCAGTTATATTCAATTGCCTTTTCCACAATTTGTCGTGTGATAAATATTGCATCGGTAGTGCTTCTGTTTTTCCTAAATCCTTGTTGCTCCCCATAATTTCTATTGTACTTTGCAGTTTTCGATGGATAATTTTAATTAGTAGTTTCAGCATGGCGTTGAGTAGTCAAATACCTCTATAATTTTGGGTTGTTTTTTGTCGCCTTTTTGGAGTATAGGAATTGTACTTAGCTTTCATTCTATTGGCACTTCACCTTATTTTACAATCTTTTCAAATAATACTTGTAATTCATTCACTAGTTAATTTTCTCCATACTTAATGTACTTATGTACACCATCAGGATCGGGGGATTTCTTGTTTTTTAATTTACTCACTTCATTTGTTATTTCGTCCAATGCTATTTCTACTTCAGCATGTGGTGTTTGATCGGTCGTCGGTAATGACGTTTCTCGTTGTGCATTTTTGAATAAGGATTTGTAGTATTTTGTCCATTCCCCTTTGGATATGTTCTTAACTTGGAAGTATTCAACTACGTCTTTCTTTTGATTTTGAATTATCCTCCAAACTTTCCGTTGTGTTTCATGTAGATCTGATTCTGTTTTTTGTAAATTGCTCCCAATATCTTTCCTTGATTTTTTTATGTATAAGTTTACTCTATTTCTGATTCTTGTATATATTTCCCGTTGTTCTGGTGTTGGGGTGCTTCTATATTTCAAATACGCTTCTCTTTTTTGAGCAGTCAATGTCTTTATTTCGGGTGTAAACCACGGTGTTTTTGAGATCGCATTTAGATTGACTTGCGATTGCGTTTTCGTCTTCTGTTTTGACCATCCGGTTTTTCTCGTTTGGGAATTTTAGCTTTATATATATTTTTACGGTGACAGGAGTGCTGGTCCAGCGTCGCCCAATCCCCAACCTGGAGGACCAGGTGCTTTGATTTTGGGGGGTCTATCCCCTAGGTAGATTGTTAATCAAAACTACTGAGACCCACCTTCCCCTTTTTAGTGGCTCACGCCTCTTATCACAGAGCCGTTGACCATATTTATGTTTTGCTTAATACATACCTAGAAGCTGGGTTGCCACTTTCGCCAGTTTCGTCGTACCGAAATTCCTTTTCTTCGCTGTGACTACAGTTGTGGTCTTATGGAGATACATAAAAAGCTGGCACCAAGAAAACGAAAGTCTCATTCAGATACACATTAACTTAAAGGCATACGACATAGTAATAATAGGAGTTTACGCACCAAATGATGACGCTAACGTAATCACTAAAGATGAATTTTATGAAAATTTATCAAAAGTGGTTGACGAAGTTGGAGTTCGAAAGAAAGTACTAGTGCTGGGAGATTTCAATGGTAGGTGTGTAAGTCCGCCATAACGATCCAGTGGTAGGTCAATTTGGAGAGCAACATGTAAATGATAATGGCCAAAGGATAATTGAATTATGTCACCAGTATAACCTGAAAATTACCAACTGATAGTTTAAACACAAAAATATACATCGGTACACTTGGGTGCAACCGACACGTGGCCTTAAGTTCATAATAGACTACATGCTTATGAAGCAGATGAGCTCAATAAGAACTCTAGATATTAGAGTAAAAAGAGGTGCAGGGTGCGGGACGGATCATTACCTTCTTCTATCTAAAATTTATCTCCCATTTAGAAATGGTAACAAAGACGAGGAGTATCAACCACTAGAGGGGTACGAATGCATGAATAACGTGCACTTCAACATTCAGGGACTTGTTGATGAATCAACTAAATTTCTTGATCACTTAAGGATGGCAAATAAATTAAGCCGCATAGATCGGAATGGGTCCACTGAGTGGTTATATGATAATATAAAACTATGTTTACATCAAGCTGCACTAGAGGCTCTAGGAGAAGAACAAACCATTAGAGGTAATCGACCGATTTGGTGGAATAGACAGATTGACAAGATGATCCGAGAAAAGAAACAGCTATATATGAAATGGTTGGCTACACATGACATCGAGGACAGAAAAACGTATGCTCGTAAAAGTAGAGAAGTAAAAAAAAAGCAGTAATTAAAGTTAAGAATAACACATGGGACCAAAGGTGTGCCCAGATAAACGAGTGCAGAGGTAATACACGGGCTAATCAGGCCTGGAAATTACTGAAATTAATAAGAACGGATTATAAGGGGAATGGCAAAGTTAGTCTGATTCAAATAGATACATGGAAGACATATTACGAACAATTACTTCAGGAAGATCGAGAAGAATATAAAACCGACGAGTATAAAAATCAAGACATAGCAGATCGAGTAGCCAGCATTACTGAAGCGGAGGTACGCAATGCACTTAGGTTCATGAAAAATGGGAAGAATCCAGGACCCGGTGATATACCTGTTGAACTACTAAAAGCTGCACCTCAGGAATTGTTTGATATATTGACCATTCTCTTTAAGAAATGTATGAATAGAGAGGCGGTACCTCAAGGATGGAAGAAAGTTTATATATCGACTATTTACAAAAAGGGATGTCGAACTAACTGCAGCAGCTACAGGGATATTAGTATTAGTATTAGTTCCATAGGACAACTATATGGAAAAATTATAAAAGCTAGAATAGAAGATGAAATAGTAGAACTCGAAGAACAATGCGGATTTAGGGCAGGAAGGTCTTGTATAGATAATGTCTTCGTGCTAAGACAATTGATAGAAAAAAAACGCATATGGCGTAGCAGTACATCTAATATTTGTCGATCTTCTTAAGGTATATGATAGTATTCCACTAAGTAAGTTGTGGACCAGTATGAGTAAAACTAATGTAACTAAAATATATATCAATGCAGTGAGAGATCTGTATATAGGGGCAACAGGAGTGATAACAATAGGGAAAAAGTTTCACAAGAATTTATTGTCAATAAGGGACTAAAGCAAGGATGCTGTATTGCTCCGACGCTGTATACAATTTACGCAAACGAAGCTCTGAAAGAGTGGAAAAAGAAATGCGGTAGTATGGGTGTACCTATCGGCGATAATATTTTATCCACTCTACTCTTCGCGGATGATCAAGTGCTGATAGCATCCGCTGAAAACGATGCCTCTTACATGCTACGTAAATTGCACGATGAATACAGCATTTTACTCCAAATTAAACTTTGAAAGCTGTTAGGAATCCTAACTGTAACCTGATAAACTGTAGACTATATTGAGAATGGACTTTAGTAATTAATATATATTATCTTAGCTTAGTGTCTAACTCAAATGTAATTATGTATAAGGACGCAGTTAGCAAAATACTTGTCCTGGGAAAAACGTGCCGAACAGTGTCACAGGTACTACCAGGAAAAGGGCCGGACATGAATTGTAAATATTATTGCTTTTACGTGCCTTTTTGCGTGGGACCGCAACAATTTGCAGGTTTCCATAATATAAATAGCTTTTACAAGTTTACCTGAAAAGGCGGTAATTTTGGTGAAGGCAGATCTTAACTGACCTCGGTAGCGGATAGATCGCTTCCGAATAATTTGTAAATAAACATATTTTAAGCTACTGAAGTCTTTAATTTCTCAAGTAGAACTCTAAATCAGTGTATCGCGAAATTCGGATCGAAGTGAAACTCCCCAACGTTAGACGTATCGCAACAGTGGTGTCAAGCGGTGGTGATTTGTGTCCAATTAATAAATCCCACGACAAAAGAACTTCTTTTGTTTCGACGTTGGTCCTGAAGCAACGAACGGATTACGAGAAGAAAACGCTGGAAGATTAGAGGATCTACAACTGGTGACGGCGCAAGAGAATATTGCGGCGAGGACAAACCAGGAGACGGTTACAACTGGAGGCGGCGTCAAGGATCATTTTGGCGGCGAGATAAACCCAGGGACAATCGTGAAGCGGTAGAACTGGTGACGGCGCAAGGGAACATTGCGGCGAGGACAAACCAGGGGACGGTGAGCACTGGAGCGGCGTCAAGGAACAGTTTGGCGGCGAGATAAACCCAGGGACAACAGTGAAGTAGTACAGCTGGTGACGGCGCAAGGGAACATTGCGGCGAGGACAAACCAGGGGACGGTGAGCACTGGGGGCGGCGTCAAAGAAAACCCAGGAACAACCGGAAGGCGTGCAAGGCTGAGGCAACGTCGGCAACATTGGCGGTGTCTGGAAACAGCGACGGCGCAACACAACACGAGGACGACAACACGGGGAAACCAGGAATTGCAGTGCATATATAAGTAATACTTGTTTGTATTTTCGAGAATTTATTGGTCTTATTATTGTATATAGTAAGGTGTTGCTTAGTAGAATTTTGATTTTATTGGTTTCAAGTATTGGTGGAACAGTTGTCAGTGAACGTGAAATAAGAATAATAGGTTGTAAAATAGTTATTGTTACAATCGGGACAAAGAGTTGACGCATTTCGCAAAATCTTGGCTTGTAGGACGAAATTTATTCGCGTTTATAAATTTTTATACAAGGATAGAACCATGGGTTCTGAGTTTAATATTTTTACCGTTGGAGAATTAAAATACGTTGCTAATTTGTTTGAGCTGCCTGAGAAAAAGAGAAAGGCAGAAATAATTCAGGAATTTGTTAATGCTAGTTATACAGCAGGAGAAATTAGGATTGAAATAGATATCTGGGAGGGAAATCCTCAGAAAGGCAGGTTAGAAAAGCAAGAAGCAAAGGAACGGGAAGAAAAAGAAAGGCTCGAAGCAAGAGAACGGGAAGAAAAATTAGCGTTAGTTAGGATAGAGCAGGAATTAGAAATAGCTAGATTAGATGCACAGGTAAGAATTGCGCAGGCTCAAGCTCCAATTCAGAATGGAAATGGAATAAATCATGGCAGCGTAATTAAGAACACATCGTTAAACATGACGAAGCAATTACAACCGTTTAAGGACGATGGCGACATGGGATTGTTTCTAACAAATTTCGAAAGGATTTGTGTCCAGCTACAATTCGAAAAGGAAACGTGGCCGATACGGTTGACAAGCGTCTTATCAACAGCGGCGAATGAAGTTGTTGCCCGCTTATCGGAGGAAGACAGCAAGAATTACGACAAAGTGCGAGCTAGTTTGCTTAAGAAATACCAGCTGACTGCAGAAGTTTTTAGGACCAAATTTCGTTATGGAAAACGAAAAGCGGATCAGAGTTATGCAGAATTTGCCTATCAATTAAAAACAAACTTCCAGGAGTGGATCAGGAGCGAAGAAATAGACGACTTCGGAAAATTGGTGCAACTCATGTGTTTAGAAAAATTTTATAGTGCATTACCTGGAGAAATGAAATTTTGGGTGGAAGACCGCAATAAGGCAAAAACGGTGGAAGAAGCGGCAGAACACGCAGACACCTACCTAATAAAAAGAGGTCCTGGTTCGGAGAAACATTATAATAATTTTAAAACACAGAAGGGAAGATTAGACCACAAATCTGGGTCAGCAACCCAGAAGGATTTAGAACCAAAACAAACGGCAGGCGAGGGCAGTAACCCTGTAGCCCTGGACAAAAGTAGTTTTGACAGGCGTCGACCAGTTAAATGTTACAGTTGTGGGGGCTTAGGACATTTTAAGAATTCTCCGGAGTGCCCGAAAGCGAAAGTTGTATTGACAACAATAGAATCAGGTAGCGACTTAAAACGGCTCTTTAACCCATATACAATGAACGCCGAGGTAAATGGCATAAAATCATTGATTCTTAGAGACAGTGCCGCAAGCTACGATATTGTGCATTCCACGATCATAAAACCCGAAGATTACACAGGAAAGTATGTAAATGTCCAAGGGGTTTTAAGCAAGGAAAGTAAAGCGCTACCGGTTGCAAGAATTGAACTGAATTTGCCTAAAATTCAAGTGAATACAGAAGCAGCTGTTACAAAATTTCTGCCTGGTGGATATTCTTACTTATTATCAAACCGAACATGGAAACTGATGAAAAATAAGGAGAATGGGGAAATCCAGCAAGTTTTTGCGCTAACCAGAGCAAAGGCTAAAGAAATACTGGAACAAGAAAAATTCCAGGAAGCTAAGAAGGAAGCTACTGTAGAAATGCAGAAGGCTGTAGAGGGAAACAAGCCAGAAAAAGAAACTGTCTTAGAGGAGGTGAAACACGAAAACCCGAGGCAAGAAAGCAACGATCTGATTTCGGTGCCGAAATCGGAGGTGGATTTTTCCGACATCACAAAATTAACACCAACAAATTTACGGAAACTACAATTGGAGGATTCGAAACTAAAAGAGTATTTCGACATGGCGGACTCTAAGAAAGAAATTAATGGAGCAAAATTTTATATCGCAAGTGGAATTTTACACCGAAGATTCACGGATAAACTTGGGCGGAGCTATGAACAGGTGATAGTGCCAAAGCAATTACAAAAGAAATTGCTAGAGATTGCACACGACAATATGTGGATGGGGCATCTTGGAAGGAATAAAACGATCAACCGCATAAAACAACACTATTGGTGGAACCAGTTAAGCCGAGACGTCAAGGCAAAGGTGAAAAGTTGCGACGTCTGTATGCGAGTTGGGAAATCGACGGACCGAAAGAAGGCACCCATGTGCCAAGTTCCTATAATCACAGAGCCTTACAAGCGAGTGAATGTTGACATCGTGGGACCATTAACCAAAACAGAGAAGGGAAATCGTTATCTGTTAACGTTAATTTGCAGCGCAACGAAGTTCCCTGATGCAATCCCATTGAAGGTGGCAGATTCGGAGTCGGTGGTGAATGGATTATTAAATATTTTTTCTAGAGTTGGTTTTCCGGCGGAGATTCAGATGGATTTGGGGACCGTGTTCACAAGTAATCTGACATCTGAGTTTTTCGATAGGTGCGGCATAAGAATTATTCACAGTTCAGCTTATCACCCACAATCAAATGCGGTAGAAAGATTCCATGGAGTCTATAAGCGAATTTTGAGAGCCTTGTGTTACGAGCATGGGAACGAATGGGACACATATGTAGATCAAGCGTTGTTCGCCTTGAGGTGTGCTCCACACGCAGCGCATGGGTTTAGCCCAGCAGAACTGGTGTATGGGAGACAAATTCGTTCACCACTAAATTTAATAAAGGATTTGTGGATTGGTAAAGAAACCAACGAACCAGTGGTCGTTTATGTTTTAAACCTGTTGGAGAGGTTAAAGCGAATGCAGGACATTGCAGAAATCGCAATGTTGGAGGCGCAAAACAGGTCGAAAATTTACTACGACCGGAATGCGAAGATGGTAAATTACAATATTGGCGACAAAGTAATGCTTTATCAACAAGCGAGGACAAACAAGTTACAAATGCAGTGGACAGGGCCAAAGGAAATCGTTAGAAAAATATCAGAAACGAATTACATTATTAAAGAACCTTCCGGCAAACGACGGCAAAATTTAGTTCATGTGAATTTATTAAAACCATATTATGCGCAAGCAGAAGTGGTCGCGATCAATCTAATTCAACCAGGGGAAGATAGAATTGATATCGAAATTCCTGACTTGGAAATTGACCATTCAAAAATGCTAAGTGCTTCTGAAGTGATTGATCAAGCGAAAGGAGTAGGACAACTGACCGGAGTCCAAAGGAAAGAGTTGGAGGAGTTAATAAACGAATTTCCAGGATTATTTTCTGATCGGCCAGGGCGAACTCATCTGATCGAACATGACATCGCGCTAAAAGAAGAGAAGATTATAAGGACACGGGCGTATTCTCATTCGAAACGAGTGCGGGAAATTATCGACCAAGAAATCGACAAAATGTTGGAATTAGGAGTAATACGGCCAAGTAACAGTGCATATTCGTCACCTATGATAATTGTAGAGGCAGAGGGAAAAGAACCACGACCTGTGATTGATTACCGAGCCCTAAATGCGATTACAGTGCCGCAACAGCACCCAGTTCCAAATATAGAAGCATGTGTGGAGAGATGCAGCAAGGCAAAGTACCTCAGTCTAATTGATGTGGTTAGGGCCTATTGGCAGATAGGAATGACAGAAAGGGCTAGTAAATACGCCGCTTTTATCACACATCGAGGAGTGTTTGAGCCAGTGACCTTAGCGTTCGGCTTGCAATCGGCACCATTTTCATTTCAGAGGTTGATGGATACCATCCTCGAAGGAATGGGTGAGTTTGCTGAACCATTTTTGGACGACGTCGCGGTACATTCAAATAGCTGGGAGGAGCATCTAGAACACCTGAGCCAAGTATTTAATGTTATGCATAAAGCAGGATTAACAATCAAGGCGAGGAAATGTGAATGGGGAAAAGCCGAGGTTGTGTACTTAGGACACAAAATTGGCCAAGGTTACAGGAAGCCATCTGAGGCGAAAGTAGCGGCTATTCAAAATTTTCGGCGACCTGAGACGAAACGTGACATAAGAGCATTCCTGGGAATAACAGGGTACTATCACCATTATATTCCAACGTATGCAGATATTGCGAGCCCACTCACAGATGCGTTGCGCAAAAATGCAAAAACCAGAGTGGAATGGGATGAACAGAAGGAAACGTCATTTCAACGGCTGAAAAACGAGTTAATGAGCGGTAAGGTTCTAAGGGCACCTGACTTTAACAGCGAGTTTATCGTACAAACTGATTGTTCTAAGAGAGGGATGGGTGTTACACTTTCGCAACGAAATGAAAAAGG